>CM076584.1:777742592-778296229 GCA_034641835.2 Pinus albicaulis | reverse complement strand
GGGTGCCCATAAAGCCATGTAGCAATCATGAATCATGTCAAGGTGAGAAATGATGCTATAACAGGGAGCTATAAGCCTCCATTCCAAGGCAATTATGTTGCTACAAAATTTAAATATAGGTATGGGTAATTATTCTATAGAATGAAAAATAAATCTTCATAGTGATAGTGTCATAATAGTGATAGTGAACTAGAATATGAGTCTTATCCCCAAATCCATTAGGTTTGTTCATTTGGTTGGGGCTACCTACAATGATAGAAATATATGTAGGCACTTATGGGGTGTGATTTTCCCCCAAAAATAAGAGATTGAACTGCAAGGTAGTAATATGTCTGAAAGAAGTCCCCTTCCAACCATAACCATTCCAACGATACCCAATAGAGGTAATGTGTATCTTATTCCATGCCATCATTAGTAAGTTCCATTTACACTAATTTAATTTACACCTCCATTTCACATACAAGATAATATTTTTTGATGGAGCGGCTAGGGGATAATTATGAAGACAACTTCTGAGGCTGCTGGAAGTATCAGATAGGCCATAGGGAATGAGGTATAGTAGTTCCCAGTGTGAGGTTATAGAGATAGCACCCATAAAAATTCCCCTAGATAAGGTTATAAAAATGAGCACTTCATAGGTTGCATTTGTTCAAAGAGTTTGAGAGCCTTCTCATCTTCCCCATGTTGTGCATGTCCTCCAAAAATTGCAGTTCAGGCAACAACATCCCAATCTATGCTTCTGGATCTGCCAAGTTAGACTAGAACAATCACCTAATTCTATAGGGATGTCACTAAACGAAGAACCCATTGAAATTTCTAATATTTTAACACTCCTATATCTTTACACTTCAAGTCTTTTCCTTTGTTTATTCTCTAATGTGTAATTTCTATATTGTAAAACAAGAAGAAATTTTGCCATATTTCAAAATCTTCATGGTTGGACCGGGGATCCTCAGGATGTTATTTTACTCATATTTCAAAGCTAATTCTGAAGCATTAGGATCACTTTCAGACTACGCGATTTGGCTTCTAAGCTTTATTATAGTTTCTTATGTTATTCACCTAGGAGACTCAGGGTTCAAAGTAAACAGAGAAGTTTTTGTTCAAGTAAAAGCCTGACTTGGAATTGAAGAACTAACATCCTTACTACCAAAATTTCTTAACATAGAGATCTTGTAGCATCAGTGTGCCCAAATATGGGTAGTTATAAATATCCTCCAGTTTTCATTTATGTTTCACAATAAAGCTAATCTATAAATTTTAAGACCTAGAGATTGGGAGGAATGAAATATATTATACCCTATATTTTGTTATAAATTACCAGTTTTCGGCAAACCAAGGAGGAGTAAATAAATGAACATAGGTTTGAACCCATTGGTCATCTATTAGATTTTGAAGCATCTCAAAAAATATATTATTTAATAGTTTTTTTTTAGATTCCAAGTCATTAGGTTTGCACTTATTCTTACAATGTTGCTCCATGATATTGTGGTGAAAGTGTTAACGTAAGAAGAGAAAACCCTGTGAGAAAATAAATTATAACTTTCTGTACTTTTTGTCATACTACGTAAGAACTCCTCAGTTGATGTTAATTGCCAATAGTCATGCAGATTCTCCCACTGAATTAATGCATCAATGGTTGTTGTATCTTATCCGTTGTAAAATCTAATTCAAATGTAGGTTAAGGAATTATAGCTCTGATAGGTTCTTAAATTTTTTATTTAGAAGTTGTAATTAAAGACATCATTAGGAGACAATAAGGGAAAATTATAGAAATGTTATTTTGAGCTTTGTCTTCTAGTCATTGTAGCAATATTCCTAAAAAAAATCATTATTATGTTGGGATATTATTACTTGAGTTATATTGTGAGCTTCCTAGGGCATAATTTTGATTCAATTCTTTCTTCCTTGTTCAACTTGTATGTGTCTCATTTGAAGTTGAAGTACATGTTAATTGTGTCCTTAATTTTATACTCGACACACTCACCTTGTTTTTCTGCTTGACAATAGAAATATAACCACTATAACAGGGGTAGCATTGCTCTACTTGGGCTATGAGGTTTTATTAGCTTGAAACATAATTTTTTCATTTTCTTGTAATTTTGAACATCTTATGTCTTAATGTCTCGATGGAGGGCTAAAAACCTACCTAGATATACAGGACAACTCCCTTTTGCAGTACTTCATTGTTTTCTGAATCAGTGGGGAGTGTTCCTTAAAACAACTTTAGTTTTGTAAATATTTTAGGTCTATCTTTCCTAAACATTCACCTTCCATGCAAATAATCTCCTTACAACCATGCAAAAACCCTCAATATCCCATTAATATATTGTCATTTCCAAACCTCTTATATTAGTCCATAAATCATTAAGTTATATAACAAGGGATTTGGTGGAACTAGTGTCTACTCGCATGTATGCTTTTCCTAAAAGTTAAATATGAGATTATGAGCAATGTGCTGGTCCTGTTTTCTCAAACTCTAACATAGGGGGAAGAGTCATAACCCTAGCACGAGAGCCAATGAGAAACCATCAAGTAAGGGATGACACCCAATTTCACATTTGTTTCCTTGCCTCTTATTTTAATACTAAGGAAGGAACTTCCTAACCTGTGGGTTTTCCTATGAGTCAAACTAAGCTAGATCATGTAGTAAAGAGGAAAGGATTTTCTAGCTTGGCTTGACATAAGACTTGGTCAACAACTCTATTCATTATAAAGTAAAAAAAATCATTTATGTGTGAAAATGTGTATCAATTATGAATAAGTACAATATGTGTTGACTTAGGAGAACAATACTTATTCAAATTTATGCCTGGATATGAGATATTTCTCGGTGGACCATTCAAAGTGCTCAAATTCAATCAATGGATATAAAAACTAATGGCACAATTATTTACAAAGATGAATTCACATATCATTATTCATCATACTTATCCTAGCCCAATAGGAATAATATTTTTCATGATTGTAAAAATTAAGAAGGAGTGGCACTATCAGGAGTAGTAACTTAGATTAGAATAATGAAATAACACCAGTAATATTTGAAACAAGATCATGAATCTAATCATGTGTAAAATTTTTACTCTATTTTAGGAGAGAAGAACATAAGACATTTCAAATGTTTTAAATAATGTTCAGTTTAAAGGGAGTTCATAAACATCACAAATATCCAAACCTGACCATAGAAACATGACGTGGGCAGTGATGGAAATGTCGGTATAAATTTGAGGTGATGCTTATATGGAAAAATAAGCTCGGAAAACAAGTTTTTTAATCTCATTTGTCATTTATGTAATATAGCAATAAAGAGGTGACATGTAAATTACTTTAAGGATATGAAATTTTCCATATATAATACTCAGAAATGAGCAAATATCATCACATAACCACTAACTTCAAATCATCTTGAATTGAAAGTTATCATTGCAAACATTCATCCCTCGAACTTCAGATTTACAAATGTGTGAAGCAATGAGAAAATTCTTCGTTTTTTGTCATAGTTTAGATGTGTGTATTCCAAAATTAACAAGTGGTGTTTAAGACTCACAAAGAGTGTGATAACAAAGGAGATGTAATGTCATGCTAGCCACCAAAAGACACCATAAAAAATACCAAATATTATGTGAATTAAAATGCACCATTCAGATCGTTACAAGGCCAATAATTCTATGTTCGTAATAGTGTTAAGGATTGAAGATATGAATATAGTAATTATGAAATTAAACTTTATAACCACAATGTTTCATTAGTTATTGCATTTTCTCACTTGAGTACATACTTAAATATGTGTAATGTGTCAAAATACTTCCTCGAAGTGAAGGAAAACACTGATTTCAAATAGTATCAATGGAAAGTGAATAAATAAGGGCATACATAGTTCTTCAAAGAGGGATATTCAGAGTATATTTACTATTTTATCAGTAGTTTGTAGCACACAATTATTACCAAATCAGTGGTGTTATTTTTAACCTCAAAATTATGTGATTAGAAAACACAAACTTTTGTAATAAATCGAGTTTAAAAAAAAACTCAGAACATACCCTCTGTTCTATCTAAGGCTAAGTAGGTACTGGATGATAATCTAAAGATGATGCACCTCAAATTGAGAGCATATTATTTGAATAAGGTACAACTGACTATTATCATTTTATATGAATAGCATTCTAATCACCAACCATGATGATATCAATGGCTAGAATTGGATAGTTTCGTGATGACTATTCTGGATTGTGCATATACCTATCTCCAAAATAAATTTGCCAACGACAAACCCAAATTACAAATTGACTAGGATGGCATGCCTTCATTATGATTCCTATGTTTAATATTGAAGGTTTGTTTTACAATAAATATTTGAGACCCAGGTCAAATTTCCATGGAATTTTAATATTCTGTACTACCTCTAATGTTTGAGCCTACATAGTGTTCCTACCTCAAAAAAATGACAATATTCAAATACACGTTTAGCCTTTTTTTTTTTTAACTTATTCCTTGTTCACATTCATATCCACAAAATTATGTTTCTCATTAGTTTATATCTCTACCCTCTTGTAGAGCTAGCTTTGGATTACCTAGCTATACTAGCTGCAAAATCATGCAATTACTTTATGTCACTTTTTCTCTTCCTCTGATGCTAACAACATCAATGTTTTCCTACCTTATGGAGCATATTTCACTTGTAATCATTATATATGTGATGGAAGTTATCTTACACAATACAACTCGAATTAATTTTTCTTACATATTTCCCATGATCTAAATTGAATTCCTTTGAGGAATTACCTAAATTTTAAAATGTTGAGATGTGGCCCTTTTCTTGTGGCATATTTGGTGGTTTTGCATTAGGACCAGTCTTATTAGGTGTTGCAGGGGAAATTTTACCAACAAATGGTTTTTATCGATTTAGATAAGGAAAGGGAGTTTCTGGTGGTTCTATGGTGCTACGTCCAATTGGAAATCTAAGTGTTCACTATGAATGGATCTATTATATAGTGATAAAATAAGTGCTCTTGTAGAAAAAGAGAAGAGGGTAGTTACAATGCATATTAATAAAATCATGATATAAATTATATTTGAAATTCTTATTCATGTTTTTCTTACATATTATTTTATGCTTTAATATCCCTTCTAATGCATTACAATTAATTATGGGTATTACCATTACAAAAAGAATGTTATACTTTTCTAATATCATGGAGCCAACATTGACACAAAATGCCATCCCTCCATTACTGAATGGTTCCACTGAGACTCAACCTCTACTCCAAATAATCAATATTGAGTCTGTTACCTCATTAAAAGCTATATCTTCACACTTCCACATCACTCTCTCTAATGGTATGCACCAACAAAATATTTTGCTACCATCTACATATAGCACACAGATTGCATCTAAAGACATCCAAATTGGCCCAGTCATTTTTCTTAAAAAAACAACTTCCACAGTGTCTCAAAACTTTTCGTAAGATTAAATTCTGAATTCAAGTTATTCCTTTTTTTTGTATTTCCATTCTTCTTGCATAACAAAGTATTATCCATTAATTTTTTATTTTTATTTTCCTTCATTCACAACAATTCCATTCCAGTTCTTGAACTTGAGTTTGTGCAACATAAAGTAGCTTTGGTTAAGGACTCATCAACACTATTACATGCAAAGGCAGGCGAATCCCAATCAAGCTCTTCATCAACACAAGAGATTATGACATTTATTGTGACCCCGTCAAATATGACCACAAGTACATTTTTATCATTCAAGGCACTCAATCCTTACAAAAATTATTCGTCAATCTAAGGTAGAGGATCAGCAAAGACAACCTTGAAAAATTACAGCACCGTGCATGGCTCTAGAAAAGTCTTTGGCTTTGACCTTATTGATCATGATAGAGATGCGATTCACCTTTCTTCATTTACTGAATTGGCTGAATCCATTTATAATCTAATCCAAGTTGGGAAACTATATATTGTTTCGAATGGAACAATTAAAAAAAGAAAAACCCAAACTACAACCACCTAAACAACAAATCGAATATTTACATATTTTTTGTGTCTACTGTTAAACCATGTTTGGAAGATGATCAAACCTTTTGTTATCAATGATTTCATTTCAAAACAATTGCTGAAATCAATTCCACAAGCCCAAAAACCATTTTAGATTTTATTGGTGTTGTTAACTCCACCTCACCTACTTCAACAATTCGAAGAAGAGATGGAACTGAGACACTAAGAAAAACACTCATGTTAAAGGACAAGTCAGGTTTTATAATTGATGCAATAATATGGGGAGATCAATGTGACTCTATAGGAAAGAACCTTATTGAATTATGTTCTTCTGAAAACCCACCAATCCTTGGTATCAAGGGAGTTCGTGTAATTGAATTTAATTGAATCAACATACAGACAGTCTCCACTACCACTCTTGTCATAAATCCAAACATAGAAGAAACTAAAAAATCAATACTTGGTTTCATGAAACATGTTACAACTCCTCATCTCCATATTTGAGTAGAAACTATAATGTCAACAGAAGATGATTCAGGAGATTACTTGCATGGAAGCCTCTGAGAAATTAATATGGGTTTTGGTTCGTTCCTCCGTGACTTCTCTACACATGGAGGAATTTTATTTTCTTGCATGTCCACTAGATTTCAATGGAAAGCAATTCATGAAAAAAGCAGTGCACCATTTTAACAATATTTGGCATTTTACAAAGTGTAACGGTGAGTTCCTAGAATGTGGCTATCATTACAAAATTAAATTCAAGTTACATGACCACACCGAGCACCTTCAAAATGTCACATATTTCAATGATGCAGGAAATGAACTAATGGGAATCACAACAAAATATTTTTTTCTTCTCTATATCAAACTAGTTGATCTTCAAGAAATCTGTGGGCGTATCTTAGGTCGCCTGTTCCTTTTGACACTTTCCATCAAAACAGAGTACTACAATGGTTTCGAGCAGTTGCAAACAATACCGATAAATTCAGAGGAAATTCAATATGATGTTGCATGCAAGGAGGTCCTTAAATACATTGACACATTGACCGTTTCACAACAATCTGTTATTCATGGCCTTTGAGATCCCTTATTATATGCACGAAATGCTATTTTTTGTACATGAAATAACGTCTTTGTATATATTGATGTTCCATACCATTCTAAAATACAACCATGACGTTGTGATAGACACTTTCTTTTACAAAACTCTTTTTTCAATAATTACAAATGTGTATATTTACCCTTTTACGATTTACATAATATACATACCGATGCTTGACACTACAATAGTGTGTTTTTTTGCCAATACTCTTGTTCAACATGTTTTCCAAAGTCAATTGAATCTCACTAGGACATGTATATGTTTATAAATCGATTTTTTATCCATTTCCATTTTCTTTCTATCATTTTATGATAGTCAATTATAAAGTTGAAACCGTTAAAAAAATGTCATACATTTCCTATGCATTCATAACTCAAATTTGTTTCACTTTAAATTACTCATGTCTTGTGCCTAACAAAAAATTATTTGTAATTTCATATATATGCCATCCGATGATCAAAATGTGGATAAAAAATCATAGCGGTGCCTTGTTTATGCTCAAAATAAAGATACAATAAATTCGTACCAACGACTTATTTATACAAAAAAAAAAAAAAAAAAAAAAAAAAACATACTTCTTCTGCTACACCCCTTCCCTTCTCAACTGCTCTCCCAAATATGCATACCATTTCACCCTACCTTCATAAAAACTAGTATAACCCCCCGCCCCCCCTTAATGAAAAACACCGTTGCTTTCGACAAAGAATAGATAAAATTTCTACATTGCATGTTTGCACACTATGCAAAGAATCATATCCAGGTATGAAAAAAACTCTTTCACATGGTAAAGTTTCTTGATTTCATTGTGCATCATCTAAATCTACAAATCCTTTCACTCATATGAACAAAATGGACCCTGGCGAACGACCATATGTCCTTCAAAATTTAACAAAATTTGAGGAAATTCTCATCGCACCTGTAAATCCCATTCTACAAGTAACATATGCCCATGGTGGTCAATATAAATATAGCTGCCATACAATCAGATTCCCTTAAGACATCAATACTATTACCAAATACCTACCTCGAATGGTTTATGAATTTGACATCCTAATTGTGAAAAGCCACAATCCTTCTGAACAACTTACGAATTCTTCGTGTGAAAATCACGTGTACTTGCAGCACTTGAATACAAAATCGTACCCTTGTAATGCCTATTTTTTTATTATTGTGCCCTTATATTATTATTGTTAGGTCGGCTAGGATTACATTGTGGCCCACTAGGATTACATTGTGGCCCCATGGACTCCTATATATAGAAAGGAGGTTTTGTAATTTGTATCATCTAAGAATTGTTCATTCATGTAATGTATTGGAGGTTTCCCCCTCGAAGTGGCTTATTTATAAGGCATTCATATCTATTTTCTTCTATTTTTGGAGTTGGTTTCACAACATTTGGTATCAGAGCTTTGGGATTCTAGGGTTTTGCTGCTCCAAACAGGTCATCGTGGAATTTTCTCTATAATTTTTTTTCTACAAAGGTTCAGAAGTTGAAATTGTTAGAGTGCGAAGCCAAAATCTTTAGGAACATCATAACAAAATTTTAGAGCTTGGTTCACAATATTTTCAGAGATATGATCTGTGGAGGGTAGGTCATTTTGCAGGCTCCTGAATTTAACCTAAACAGGTCATTGTGGCATTTTCGCTATAAATTTGTTTCTACGAAGGTTCAAAAGCTGAAATTTTTAGAGTGCGAAGCCGAAATCCTAAGGAACATTTTCGCAAAATTTTAAATCTTGGTTCATAATATTGGCAAAGATATGATTTGTGGAAGTTAGGGATTTTTCAGGCTTCTAAATTTCATCTCAAAGAGGCGATCATGGGAAAATATTCATACCTCTTTCTCGGAGCTTCGGATTGGAATGCTATAAAAAGTGACCACAAGTAAATGTATTTTAGTTTTCTTTCTATAAATTTTAGAGCCAAAGGAGGAAACAATGACACGTGGTAAGTCTTACAAGTTCTCTCTACTGAACCAGTCCATAATTGGGTCATTTTTTGGAGATTGGACATAAATTTGCCTTGAAGAACCCAAATCAGATAATACCTGTGGAATTTGAAAGAAGCTTTAGAGGGCTACTACAGGGCCGAATTTTAGATATTTAGGATCTGCAATTATAGAGATAATTCAATTTCAATATCAAGCTCCTCAAAAGAAAGTAAAAGGTGTGTATTTTTTTTTTCCGAATTGCATAAGTCTTGTTTTAAGAATCAAGTTTAATTGATTCCAAGGGCATATTGTAGAATAAATATGAGTATTGGATTCTAGAATGGTCCCTAAAAATAATTCAACACCCATTAAGCCTTTATAAGGCTCTACTATGACTCATGAAGACGAAGAATGGCAACATGACAACATGACATGCAACAAATCTCGCTCTCGCAAAGAGAAACAAAAAATGACATGGAATTTTTGAAGAAAGGCATGGAAACTAAGATGGATGGTTTGAAGAATAGCGTGGAATCTAAGATGGATGGTTTGAAGAATGGCATGGATGGCATGGAAGCTAAGATGGATGGCATGGAAGTTGGCATGGAATCTAAGATTGATGACATGGAAGCTAAGATCGATGAAAAAATGGAAAACATGAAGAATGATCTAAAGGAAAACATGGAAGGTTTGACAAAGTTGATACAAGAAGTGTTTCCTAATGGTGAAAAGATAGTAGATGAAACTCATGATGAGAACAAAATAAATGTTAATCATGATTTCATAAACTCTAATGTTGGAAATAAGAACCACCGTATTCTAAAAATGGATATGAGGAAATTTGATGGAAAGGATCCTATAACATGGATACTACAGATGGAGCAATATTTTGATCTCAATAATTTGCAAAACACACAAAATGTACGCATCACAACTTTACATTTAGAAAAAAATACATTTGTATGGTATCGATGGCTTTGCTCTTGTAAAAAAATTGTCACTTGGTCAATTTTTATGAAGGAAATGATAGCACATTATGAGGAAACAAGGAGAAACACCTTCTTTAGCTAATTGATAAATCTCAAACAAAAGTTTCCAGTGGGGGAGCACATTGAGGACTTCAAAAAATTGAATATAAGGGTAACTGATATTCCAAAGGAACATAGGATTGATCTCTTCATAGGTACTTTAAAGGATAACATGCAACATGAAGTTCATGTTTTGGAACCTAATTCATTGGAGAAGGCATTCAGGTTCGAAAGAAAAATAGAATGTAAAATTATGGCGAAAAGGAAACCTACCACTCACTTCTATAAAGAGGGAAGTGTTACTAGTCCTATATTTCCACAACCTACAAGGTTGACACCACAACAATTGGAAGAAAAAAGATAAAAAGGGCTTTGCTACAGTTGTGATAACAAATACACTAAAGGTCATATGTGTGCTGAGAAGAAATTATTTTACATAGATTGTGAAGAGGAAGAATAAAATGAACAAGAATCTTCAAAAGAAGAGAATATACACCAGGAACCAACCCTAGAAGAGGAAGAAATCTGTTCGACCATTCCGTGTAATGCATTGGAATTACCACTCCTCAATGGATTTTATCACAATTTACCTAAGTCCGAAGGAAAGAGTGCCATCATGGTGGTAGTTGATAAACTTACCAAGTCTGCACACTTTTGTGCATTATCTCATCCATTTAAAGCTAGTACAGTTGCCACTACATTTATGGAAATAATTCAAAAGCTACATGGAAACCCAAAGGTTATTGTGAGCGACATAGATCCCATTTTTACTGGAAATTTTTGGACGGAGTTATTTTCTTGTTTGGGTACTCAATTAGCACATAGCTCATCTTATCATCCTCAATCCGATGGTCAAAATGAGATAGTAAATAAATGTTTGGAAGGATATCTTTGTTGTTTTGTATCTGATAAACAAACATAATGGGTCAAGTGGTTACCTCTCGTTGAATGGTGGTATAACACTTCCTTCCATACTGCATCAAAAATGACCCCATTTATGGCACTTTATGGATATCATCCAGCGTCTATCACATCATCTTGAAGAGAAAATTCAAAGGTTCAAGCAACGGAAGATCACGTTGAGCATTAACAAGAAGTTCTCCAACTCTTAAAGGATAACCTGAATTTGGCACAAAATCGAATGAAACAACAGGCAGATCAACATCGCAATGAGATTAGTTTTGATGTAGGAGACTGGGTATTTTTATGGCTACAACCATAGAAACAAATGTCCCTTCAGCAAGCTAAGAAGGATAATAAATTATTGCCAAAGTACTATGGTCCTTACAAGGTGTTGCAAAAGATTGGTACTATGGCATACAAATTGGAGCTTCCTACTTCTTCACGAGTGCATCCAGTTTTCCATGTTTCATGCTTAAATAAGGTTATAGGTGAAAATCTTCCATTCAAACAATATTGCAGACTTGATGAGGGAGGAAAAATCTGTGGAACTTTAAGTGGTCACGGAAACAAAGAAATCAACGAGAAAGCACGAAATCGACCAATTTAGGAGTATCTCATCAAGTGGAAGAACTTACCAATTGAAGATTCTACATGGAAGGATGAGAATTTTATACAGAAGCACCCAGAGCTACTCAAGCTTTGAGGACAACACTTTTTTGAAGGAGAGGGGTATGTTACGTCCTTATATTACTAGTATAGTCCTTATTGTTGTTACTTTAACCCCCTTATTGTTATTTTTGTACCCCTGTAACCCCCATATTGTTATTTTTGTGCCCTTACATTATTATTGTTAGGTCAGCTAGGATTACATTATGGCCCCACTAGAATTGTATTGTTGCCCCATGGAATCCTATATACAGAGAGGAGGTTTTGTCATTTGTATAATCCAAGAATTGTTCATTTATGTAATGTATTAGAGGTTTCCCTCTAAAAGTGGCTTACTTGTAAGGAATTTATCTCTCTTTTCTTCCATTTTTAGAAATTTGGTTCATGTAGCCCATCTGCAATTTTTGCTCTACCAGATCAACCTACATATATTTCTTCTCTTCTTCATAATGTAACCACATCCTCTTTATATCCCATTAAACGATAGTCGATTCTACTTATGATCTTGATGCCATGCTAACTCCATTAGATATCCAAACTTCTTCATTTGTTCCAATTCTCCCAAACTCGTGTAGTGAAATTTATCACATTTGTGCTTATTTGCACTCCACCCATCCAAACTCAATAAACTCAATCGAGTGGCCTACAATATCTCTATCACCTATGAATGAATACACTACTGGGGGCCTCTTTTCTATGGAATTCCCCACACTCTTCCCTACAGGAATTGCCATGATCACACAACCAAGAATTACAAAAGCTGAAATGCACGAATATGCTTTGCACCTATTACACTACCATGATAATTTATTTGGCCAGCATCCAAGATTCTGTTACTACCTATATAACATCCTAATGCGCCACCGTAGCTAGTCAAATTCTAATGTTTTTGTTAGGAAATATATTGAGAACAACTTTCCAACAACTGTTTCAGATTTGCGACAATGTCTTCATGAGTTCCCAAATTCAAGAATTCCCGAACAGGTCATGCACTTTGGCTCAACCCTACGAGGTACACGCTCTTTCTAGAACAAGCGTCGCAATGAGCTAACTGACATGATCGCACAAATTGGAAGCCCAACATTTTTCTTCACTCTTAGTGCAGTTGATACCAAATGGCATGAATTGCACAAGATTATGCCTACTAATGTTCCCTCAAATTTGAGCAATCATTACAAGTGGATAATTCAAAATATAATTAAAAACCCACATTTAACATCCCAATATATGCATTGCACATTTACAATTTTTCTCGAAGAAGTTCTACAAAAAGGCCTCCATGTAGTTGATTATTGGTGCAAGTATTTTTTATTACCATTCCTCTTTACACCTACTGTTACATTACAAACACATCTAAACCAATATTGACTTTCAATATTACATTCAGGTACGAATGGCAACATAGAGGATCTGCACATAGATTTATTTGGTTTGCAATGATCGATGTGGATATTGGTGAGGTCACCTTCCTATTCCACTTGGGGCCCCACCATTGTCTCTTTTAGTTTTTCAGTTTCGGCACAACTTACTATTTTTAGCAATTTTTCGGGTCTTGAACTTCCAAAGCTGTTTTGAGGCCCTAAACGATGTATTTTGGGCATCGTTTGTCCAATAAATATGATTATGTTCTAGAATTGATATTCGTGGCGGCATTTTTAGTCCTCGGATAGATCTTTATAATGATGTATCATGTGCGTCAAACGGAGATAGTATGCCGAAGTTATGTCCCTGGGAAGTTGAAATAAGGTTATTTTGGCTCCCATTATCAACAATGAACTATACCAGGGAGCCCTTTACCCACACCTAGGAGTGGAAGAGACGTTCCTCCTCCTCTGGATCTTCTGGTTCCTCCTTATGGATCTTCATAGTGGCAACATTGGCGTTGGGCTCCGCATTAATAATTTCTTTCCCTTTTTCATTCCCCTTGTCAGGTTCTAATTCGATTATGCATGCATCGACTCGGAAATTCATCTTGAGCCATGCTTATTTGCTTGGCTCGGTCTCACTTGTGTTGTGAGTGGACCTCTTATGGAACTCACACCACTTTCCCGTGTCCTTCTTTGGATTTGCGGTGTTGTTCTTTTCTTATGGCTTCGATGAGTTGTCTTTAGCCGCCATGCCTTGGCTCGGTCCTTTGTTCTGCGGTTTGGAAGCACCTTTCCCTTACTTTTGATTCGCAGATCCAAAGTCTCGCTTCTTCTGCTTGAATTTCTGCTCAATCTTGGCAGCATACCGGTATGCCGTACCAAGCGAGGAGATGTCAAGGAACTCCATTTCCTCCTGAATGTATTTGTGCAGACAACTACGATACTTTAGCACCAGATGTTTCTCTGAATCTTTGATACCCAACTTTGTGCGCAGGGTATGGAACAGATTCGTAAGCTCATGCACATCTTGATCCCTTTGTTGTCGCAGCGTGGTCCATTGTATGTACTTGTCCTCATAGCTCCCCACGGGATAGTACTGTTCCTTGACGGCGTCTCGGAAATAATTCCAAGTTGGTACGGCCGAGAATAGAGAGGGTTATGTCTGGTCCTTGTTCTCACAGTAGGTTTCCCACCAGTCCTTAACATGGGGGGTAGCTTTGAGGAGTGCAAAAATAATCTTCTCCCGGTCTGAAAAGTCATGAACAGAGAAATATCCTTCTAATAGATTCAACCATCTATCTACGGCATTTGCATCTATTTGACCCTCAAATATGGGAATGTCAAAATTTACTTGTACCTTAAAGGGAGTCGCAACTCCAGAGTGGCTACTGGATGCAGATGCGCCGCCGGTGGGCAGCCGTTGAAGGATCTGAGCAAAGTTATCCATCATCGCGCTCCTTTGTTTTTCGAGGGCCTCCTCGAGCAATATTTTGATAGGATCTCCTGCTCCCTCATCTTTCTTTTCGTCCCCCATGGGCGTCCGTCGAAGTTTGCGAGGCTGATCTTGCAAAGGTTCCACCAGATCCCGAGCAATGGTAGGGAAGCAATGGTCCCCATTGCATTAGTTCCTCCATGAGATGAAGAGGTCTGCTGGTGAACCACTTTCCTTGAGTGCGAGGTGGCCGGCTTGTTAACCCAATACGAGTTAGTTTTTTTGGAGAGTGTTCTTGATTTTCATGTCCATGATACAATCTATGGTGGCTTGTTACCTACAGTCTAGGTTTAACTCTATTGATGTGAGTTGTTCTGCAATGTCGGAGGTGTCGATGAGGTGGGAAGTAGACGAGCGGTCCACATTGAATACGGGTGCAAAATCAAGGAATGGTGGAATGCGAGCTCGAGCACTATAGCCTTGGTGATGGTGTACGACCATGCGGACGGTAGCTTGTGATGGGTCGATCGAAGCACTCATACCCAAATGTAGCCATACTTTGTCGCCCACCTGGAAGTTGTGTGGCACCCGGTGTTGATCATGGCATTGCTTGTACTTAGCATTGGCTTTGTCCAATCTGTCATGAACCTGTTGGCGGATGTGTTGAATGCGCTTGATGAAGCTATTTTCTTTGTCAACTTCAGACTGGACATGAGCCGAATCGGCCTGAGTAGCCGCAAATGGCATGGCTACGTCAATGGAACATAGTGGCTGGAATCCCAAGCCCACCTGAAAGGGGCTATGGCCGATTGAACTATGGAGAGCCCGATTATAACTATGTTGTACATAAGGGAGGCTCTCATCCCATGTGCGTGGATGCTTTGAATTGTACATGCGCAGAATGTGTACAATCATTCTGTTGACGACCTCTGTCTGGCCATCTATTTGGGGATGGAAAGTTGTGGACTTGGTGAGCTTGGTATCCAACATCGACCAGAGGCTGGACCAAAATGTGCTGAGGAACCTGCTATCCCGATCTGATATGATAGACTGTGGGATCCCAAAGTGCACCCACACTCGTTCAAAGAAGAGTTTAGCAGTGGCTTCTGCTGTGATATTCTTCTTGCAGGCCGCCATAATAGCCATCTTCGAGAATCTGTCGACGACCACAAAAACACAGTCATTTCCCTGCTTAGTAGAAGGCAGGCCCGACATGTAATCCATGGAGATGGATTCCCAAGGTCGACTAGGGGTAGGTAGAGGAGTATATAGGCCTTGTTTCTTGATGGTCGGTTTGGCAATGGCACAAGCAGTGCAGGATCTGATGTGCTTCTCGACATCCTTTCGAAGGTCCGGCCAATAGAAATACTTCTGCAGGATTGCTACTGTTTTCTCGACCCCGAAATGCCCAGCGACTCGACTGTAGTGTGCTTCCCATATCATCTTGGCACACTTGCTTGAAGGAACACAAAGGTGTCCCATGTGACATAAAAGTGCATCTTGGAGGTGAAAATTTGGAACTTGCGTACCCCCCAAGAGTGCCTTGTAAGTGTGGCTGAATTCTGGGTCACTCTCATAAAGAAGCGGCCAATCAGAAGTCTCGTGCCCACAAGAGTTGAGCACGGTGGTGAGCGCCACGATCGGTGGTCGGCTGAGGCAGTCTGCAACATTATTGGTGCTACCCTTCTTGTACTTGATGTTCAAATGAAACTGTTGCAAATATGTGGACCACTTTTGATGGCGATCATTCTGCAACTTCCCTTGTGTCTGTATGAACTGCAAGGGCCGGTGGTCTGTGTGGATGATTGTTTCCTTCCCAAAAATGTAATGCTTCCATTGTCGACAAGCTTGCATAATGGAATACATTTCTTTGTCATAAGTGGGATACTTGCGAACTGTGTCAGACAATGTCTCACTGTGATATGCCACTGGATGTCCCTGTTGAGTAAGAACTGCCCCAATAGCATAGTCAGAGGCATCTGTCTCGATCTCAAATGGTTGTTGCAAGTCTGGTAATGTGAGCACTGGGGCAGAACAGAGGCGATTTTTCAATTTTGTGAACGCCTTCTGTTGAGGTTCCAACCAAAAGAATTTTTCTCTCGCTCCTCCCTTGGTGACTTGACTCAAGGGCCAAGTGATATGAGAGAATCCCAACACGAACCTATGGTAGAAATTAGCAAGACCCAGAAAGTTGCAAAGCTCTGTTATAGTGGTTGGGGCTGGCCAATCCCGAATGAATTGGATCTTGGTTGGATCCACATGCACCCCCCTTTCATCAATAATGTATCCCAGATATTGAACCTGGGTCATGCCAAAAGTGCACTTCTCCAAATTGGCACACAACTTGTGTTGCCATAGTGTTTGGAGGACTTGTTGGATGTGGTGAAGGTGCTCTTCCCAAGTCTGGCTGAAGATCAGAATATCATCTAAGTACACCACTACAAATGAGTTGGTGAATGGCCGCAAGATGTCATCCATCATCCTCATGAAGGTGGCGGGAGCATTCGTCAACCCGAAAGGCATGACCAACCATTCGAAAAGGCCTTCCTTGGCTTTGAGCAATCTTGCACACATCGTAGGGTTCGATTGGTACACAGTGATACCCAGACTTTCAAGTCATTCTTGAAATATTTGCCACGCTTGACAGTCGAGAGGTCATCAATCTAGTGGGATGGTACCTATTCTAGTGATCTTGTTAGGGTTTTAGATAGTCAATAAAGAGTCTCCACGTCCCATCCTTCTTCTGTACCAACACGATTGGGCTCCCACGGGGCAATGAACTTGGTCGGATGTGACCTTTCTGCAGTAGATCCTGAAGCTGCCTCTTGATTTCATCGTTCTCCATAATAGAGCACTGATAGATTGGTCCATTGGGTAGCGGTGCACCTGGGGTCAGATCAATCAGGTGCTTGACCTGACAGTGCAGAGGAACCCCTGTGGGTGACGTGAAGATGTCCTCGTACTCCTCCACAACCTTGTCCATTTGTTTTTGTCGTGTAGAGGAGCCCTATCTGGAGGTCGTGGCCACAGTCTTCCTCTTTCCCTGGGGGCGGATCATTAGGAAAACAAATTTCCTAGTTTGAGAAATGAGCTTACTGCATTGTTTTGCAGTAACCAAAGAGATAGCGGTAGGAGGTGGTACCTTTGGTATCCTGTACAACTTATTTCCCAAAGTAACAATAACGGCACAAGGCAGGGCTACACAACATGATGCTTCCACAATTATGGTTCTCTTATAATACATCGAGAAACATCAATAGGAGCAATGTCATATAATACATCATCGTGAAGGATTTGTTGCTATATGGAAGGTGCTATTGCAAGTTGCACGAGATATATTCTGGTGAAGCCCCTTTGTTGAAGTCCTAACAAGATGATGAGCTTAGTGGAAAGTCGCCTTCACTAAGTGGGCCCGCAGGGTATTTTTGGCACAAAGTCTATTTTTAGACTATGTCTATTTTTAGACATATGGATCATGTTCTATGAGTTGCAGGATGCTATTTGTGGATGGTTGGTCAAGTCGGAAGAAATAGATGGACTTCTATTTTTATACATACTGGGCGGAATCTATTTTTAGATTGCCATTCTAAAAATAGATATGTCGAATATTATTAGCTCTTAATAATATTTGGACTCTAAAAATTATCTTATCCTCTTGGAGCACTTCAGTTTGATGCCTGGATGTGGCACATGCAGCTGAGAGAAGGAATTACGCTATTCCTAGGGTTTAGTGGAGCTATTTCATGGTTGAATTCAGTTAGAACTCATGTGATAGAGTTTGGTGGAGTTGATGAGACAGTTAATGGAGTTGTGTTCAGTTTAACTTAGGTGAGCTAGTTGTATCTAGTTTAACTAATTGATACAATTAGTGAGAGTGGTGTGAATTAATTGTTAATTAATTCAATAATTATAAACTCATAAATAAACTAAATAATACATCAGTTAACTTCAGTGCATGGACAGTTTCAGTGGAGACCAGTGAAGAGGTAGGTGAAAGAGCAGTGTGACTATCAGTTGTGACTATACTGGTGCATGATTTTGCACCACACATTGATGGAGAGGCCAATGATGATTGTGCAGTGCATACCAAAGGGATTTGAACTTAGATTGGGAAATTACTCATCTTGGATTGCGCAGTAGAGGCAGGGTAATAGGTGGAGCAGATTGGAGCATGTGTTTTGCTAGATCTAGCTTGATAGTGTGTAGCAATTGAGGGTGTGCATGAGAGCTTGTGAGGAGATTTTGTACTATGATTGTTACATGATGTCCATTACATATAATATAAAGATAGTTGGGGTTTTCAGCTTTAAGCTTTCCCATTAAATACTGTGTTCATATGTGTGATTGTTTGTGGTTTTAATGTATGCATGCAATTGATTTTATTTCCGCATGTGATGATCAATGGTAGAAGAGATTCTGTATTATGCATGAAGCTAAAATAGTGTGTGATCAGGAGAATATTGTTGAATAATATATCAGATATTCAAAATTTCTACATGGTATCAGAGCGATATTGATCATTGGAGCAATTGCAAAACATTGAAGCAGTTGAGTTTTGTGCTGGTGGAATTCGAATTTGTAGTAGTGTTTTCTTGGTGTCGAAGTTGAGATGTCTTTCAACGGATTGCGATTGGAGTGTGCCCTTGAGGGTAGCTCAAATTATATTGCATGGAAGGACAGGATGGAGGCAGTGCTAGATGAAAATGGGTTGAAGGAGTTCATAGATGCAGAAATTCCAAAGCCTGCTTCTAGCGATGCTCCCGTACTTGACGCATGGCAAAAGAAGACAACAAAGTGTCGAAGGATTTTGTTGGAGGGCGTGAAGGATCAAATAGTATCCAACCTTCATGGTAAGGCTTCTCCATTCTTGATGTGGAAAGCTTTGACAGATTTATTTCAAAGCAAGAGCGATCAGAGGAAGTTGGCGCTCAAGGACAAACTCAGGAACATAAAAATGGAGAAAGCGGTATGCCCAAATTACCTCACAGTTCACCCAATGCGAGATGAAATTTGGAAAGTGTGGGAGTGTGATGATGATGAGGACTGTTGAGCTTGGCTCTCCTTGGGCTTCCAAAGAGTTGGCATTCCTATCAGGACTCTGTCAATGGTCAGGAGAAATTGCCAGGATGGGAGCGACTTTGGTTGGATCTTGTGCAAGAGGAGATAAGGGGAAGTACCACGGATGGATCTTCATTAAAGAACTCTGATGAAGAGAATTGCACTTTGGATTCCAAAGCAAAGAAGGGGAAGAGCAAGAAAGCTTCTCATTTCGGTGCGAAAGGCAAGAAGCAGGACATCTCCAAGATGAAGTGCTTTCACTGTCACCAACACGGACATTATGCCACAAATTGTCCGCAGAAGCAGAAAAATAAGCAGGCTGCTAGATTTGTAGCTAGAGAGGCCTTAGCATCGCAGTTTGAGCTAGATTTTTCACGATCACATGCTTGGTCTCAAGTGTGATGGGTTTAGTGTGGTTTCTGGACAGTGGTGCGTCTTTTCACATGACAGGAGATCGAGATTTGTTTACTGATCTGGATGAGAAAGATCTTGAAGTGCACATCGAGATGGGAGATGATGGTAGATACAGTGTGACCGGTATCGGTACCATTTCCTTTGAGAGGGAGTCTAGTAAACCCTTCGTATTGAAGGATGTGATGCATGTTCCAGGATTGAAGAAGAATCTTATCTCAGTGGCGATGTTAGAAGACAAGGGATATGATGTTGTCTTTAGAGAGGGAAAGGCTTTCCTGCGTAGTAAGGAAACTGGTGAGACCCGGAGGATAGGGGTTCGAGTTAAGAACCTTTATCAATTGCAGGTAGATGGTTGTGCAGCAATGGCAGGCAAGGAGGCGAAGGAGTGGTGGCGGAGATGATGAGGATTGGCATCGGAGATTGGGCCACCTTCACCATGGAGCTTTTGAAGATACTACGATGGATTTCTACGGGCTTCCTAAAGAATCTTGTGCACTCAAATTGAGTACGAGGGATGTGCAGCAGGAAAATTTGTAAGCCACCTTTACGAAGGATAGTCATGCCACGATGATACTTGAGAGAATTCACACAAATGTGTGTGGACCTTTCTCGGTAGCTTCGACGACAAAGCTCACCAGTGCTATGTGATCTTTGTTGATGATTTTTCTCGGAAGTGCTGGATCTTCTTCATGCAGAAGAAGAGCGAGACATACTCAAAGTTCTGTGAGTTCAAGGCTCTAGTTGAGAAGGAATCGGGGAAGCATGTGAAGGCTCTTAGGAGCGACAATGGTGGTGAATTCATATTTGGCGAATTCAAAGACTTTTGCAGCGCAGAAGGGATTCGAAGAGAGCTCATAACACCTCATAACCCACAACGAGTCAGGGTTCTTGAGTATCAGAACGAACGATGGGTGCTTATGCTCCACGGGCGATGTTACATGATCACGCCTACTTACGCAGCAGGAAGAGGCTTGCAATCTTGCAGCCTGTGTGGCGCAATTTGTCTCTGGGATACTTGGCATGAGTGCACCCGAGGAGGCATTTTCTGGTACGAGGCCTGATATTTCTCATTTGAGGATTTTGGTTCACTTTTTTACCTTCATGTGATGAAGGATGCTAGGAGGAAGCTGGAGCTGACTGTAGAGGTTGGGATATTTTTGGGGTACACTGATATGCCCCAAAACTATCATGTACTAGGGTTACCAGTGTGCGACGAATATCAAATTTGGAGAGCCATGAAGTGTTCGCTTGAGAGAGCCACGCACGTACGGATGAAGACGATTAGTTCCTAAGAGGATGAGTCTCGAGGATGTGGATCAGCCACAAGATGAGGTTCATGGAGTGGAAGAGACCACTCATGCAGCACCAACCATCGAGAGGCGAGGAGCGCACTCTGAGAAGTTGAAGCGGCGGCTCAATATGCGAGAGAAGGTAGTAGGGAGCACCTACATCCCTGGCACGGATAGGAACATTCACTTGATGGGTACATTGGATATATGAACTCTTGTGAGCAAGTGTATCGTGACAGAGCCATCCTCTTTCAAGGAATCTATGGAGGATCCCGCATGGGTAGATGCCATGGTGGAAGAGTATGATTCGATTGTCAGAAACAGTGCATGGGAGATTGTCCCGAGACCAGAGGGGAAATCAGTGGTGGGTTCGAGATGGATCTACAAAGTGAAGCAGGTAGTTGATGAGAGTGTGGAGAAGTACAAGGAAAGATTTGTTGCCTGAGGCTTTTCACAGACTTAGGGGATCAATTATGAGGAGACCTTTGCACCTGTCACAAGGTATTATTCCATACGGACGATTCTTGCTCTCTCAGTGCAGATGGGGTGGCACATTCATCAGATGGATGTGAAGACTGCGTTCCTCAACGGGGTGGTTAAGGAGGAGGTGTACATAGAGCAGCCTGAAGGTTTTGAGATCTTCAGCAGCGAGTCGCATGTGTGCAGGCTCAAGAGAGCATTTTATGGGTTGAAACAAGCACCTCGTGCTTGGTACACACAGATAGACAATTATTTCATCGGACCTGGATTCTCCAAGAGTGAGGCGGATCCTAACCTATACCAGATTCTGGTGGAGGGTAAGTTGCTGATTATTGTACTTTATGTAGATGATTTGATTTTGACAGGTGATCAGATGTTGATACACTCATGCAAGGAGGATCTTGCAAAAGAGTTTGAGATGAAGGACTTGGGCCTCCTTCATTATTTCTTGGGATTGGAAATTTTGTAGCACAGTGATGCACTGTTTGTTTCTCAGGGTAAGTATGCTCGAGAGATACTGGAGAAGTTTAACATGCATGGCTGCAAGCCTGTTGATACTCCTCTTCCTGGTGGTTGGAGGAAGGAGGATACTAGTTCGGTGGAGGTAGTGGATGCCACTGTTTATCGACAGTTGGTGGGGTCGCTTATGTATCTGGTCAATGCACGACCTGACATATGCTATGCAGTTAACCAGCTTTCACAAGCTATGGTTAAGCCTACCAAGCTCTTTTGGAAGGCGGGGAAGCATGTATTGAGATATCTCAGAGGCACATCAGGATATGGATTATGGTACAAACATATAGATGAGGTGAATCTATGTGGCTTCACGGATGCAGATTGGGCAGGGAGCCCAACGGATAGAAAGAGCACATCTAGAGGTATTTTCAGTATTGGGTCAACAACAGTTTCTTGGTACAGTAGGAAGAAAAGATCCGTGGCACTTAGTTCAGTAGAGGCTGAGTATATGGTAGCGAGTTTGGCTGCATGCGAGGCTATATGGATGAGGAAGATCCTGTTCGAGTTGTTCGGTTCACACTTAGAGCCTACTGTGATTTATTGTGATAATCAGAGTTGCATCAAACTCTCGGTTAATCCATTATTTCATGATAGATCTGAACACATTGACATCCGGTATCATCATATCAGAGATTGTGTGCAGTGGAAGGTCATGTTACTTTAATACATTCCTACGGAGGATCAGGATGCTGATATCTTGACGAAGGCGCTGACCAGGAGAAAATTCGAATACCACAGAGGCAGGATAGGGGTTGCAGATAATACATATATTGTTGAGAGGGAGTGTTGAGATTGCAACAAGATGATGAGTTTAGTGGAAAGAAGTTCCCTTCACTAAGTGGGCCTGCAGGCTATTTTTGGCGCAAAGTCTATTTTTAGACATATGGATCATGTTCTATGAGTTGCAGGATGCTATTTGTGGATGGTTGGTCAAGTCGGAAAAAATATATGGACTTATATTTTTATACATACTGGGCGGAATCTATTTTTAGATTGCCAGTCTAAAAATAGATATGTCGAATATTATTAGCTCTTAATAATATTTGGACTCTAAACATTATCTTATCGTCTTGGAGCACTTCAGTTAAGTGCACAGAAGTGGCACATGCAGCTCACAAAAGGAATTACGCTATTCCTGAGGGTTAAGTGAAGCTATTACATGGAGACTTCAGTTAGAACACATGTGACAGAGTTTGTTGGAGCTGATTGAGGAAGTTAGTGGAGTTGTATTCAGTTTAACTCAGTTAAACATAGTTGAGCTAGTTGTATCTAGTCTAACTGATTGATACACTAGTGAGAGTGGTGTGAATTAATTATTAATTAATTCACTAATTATTAACTCATAAATCAACTAAAGAATACATCAGTTAACTTCAGTGCATGGACAGTTTCAATGGAGACCAGTGAAGAGGTAGGTGAAAGAGCAGTGTGACTATCAGTTGTGACTATACTGGTGCATGAGTTTGCACCACACATTGATGGAGATGCCAATGAGGATTGCGCAGTACACACCAGGTGGATTCGAACTTAGATTGGGCCATTATTCATCTTGGATTGCGCAGTAGAGGCAGGCTAACAGGTGGAGCAGATTGGAGCATGTGTTTTGTTAGATCTGAGCTTGTGTAGTGTGTAAAAATTGGAGATTGTACTGAGAGCTTGTGAGGATTTTGTACAATGATTTTTACATGATATCTATCATTATAATATACATATATTTGGGGGTTTTCAGCTGTAAGCTTTCCCATAAATATTGTGTTTATATGTGTGATTGTTTATGGTTTTGATGTGTGCATGCGATTGTTTATATTTCCACAATTAATGATCAATAGTAGAAGAGGTTATGTATTATGCATGAAGCTCAAATAGTGTGTGATCAGGATAATCTCGGTGAATAATTTAACAGTTATTCAAATTTCTACAGCCACCCGATGGTGTATGGATGTGGGTGAGTTGTGGTCGGCAAGCCCAACCGCTTCATGGAATCTGTTGAAATGAGGTTATTTTGGCTCCCATTATCGACAAAGAACTGTACCGGGGAGCCCTTTACCCACATCTGGGAGTGGAAGAGACATTCCTCCTCCTCTGGATCTTCCGGTTCCTCCTTATGGATCTTTGTAGCAGCAACAGTGGCATTGGGCTCCGCATCAATAATCAGTTTCCATTTTTCATTCCTCTTGTCAGGTTTTGATTTAGATTCGGAGCTTGCATCTGAATCAGAAGCCCTCATCTTGGCCACCAATGACTACTTGGCTTGACACTCACTTGTGTTGTGAGTGGAGCTCTTATGGAACTCACACCACTTCCCCGTGTCCTTCTTTGGCTTTGCAATGTTGTTATTTACTTGTGGCTTTGAAAATTTGTTTTGAGTCGCCATGCATTGGCTCTTTCCTTTGTTATACAGATTGGAAGCACCTTTCCCTTGATTTTGATTTGCAGATCCTAAGTCTCGTTTCTTCTGTTTGAATTTCTGCTTAATCTTGGCAGCATACCAATATTGCATACCAAGCGAAGAGATGTCAAGGAACTCCATTTCCTCATAAATGTATTTGTGCAGGAAAGTGTGATACTTTAGCACCAGATGTTTCTATGAATCTTTGATACCCAACTTTGTGTGTAGGGTATGGAACAGATTCATCAGCTCATGCACATATTGATCCCTTTGTTGTCGCAGAGTGGTCCATTATATGTACTTGTCTTCATAGCTCCCCATAGGATAGTATTGTTCCTTGATGGCGTCTCGGAAAGAATTCCAAGTGGGCATGACCGAGAACAGAGAGGGTTATGTATCATCCTTTTTCTCACAGTAGGTTTCCCACCAGTCCTTGACACGGGGGGTAGCTTTGAGGAGTGCAAAAATAATCTTCTCCCGGTCGGAAAAATCATGAACCGAGAAATATCCTTCTAATAGATTCAACAATCTATCTATGACATCTTCATGTATTTGACCCTCAAATATGGGAATGTAAAAATTTATTTGTACCTTAAAGGGGGTCGCACCTCCAAAGTGGCTGTTGGATGCAGATGCGCCGCCAGTGGGCAGCTGTTGAAGGATCTAGGCAAAGTTATCCATCATCACGTTCCTTTTTTTTTCGAGGGCCTCCTCAAGAAATATTTTGATAGGATCTCCTACTCCTTCATATTTCTTTTCATCCCCCATGGGTTTCTATCGGGGTTTGTGAGGCTTATCTTACAAAGGTTCCACCAGATCGAGCCCTAACTCCTTATACCCCGACCTCGTTGGGGACATGCAAAGAAGAATAGAGAAAAAGTTGACGACTCTGATACCACTGATCCGAATTTATGCAGGAACGCAACATAATACAAAAATAACCATAAACATAGAGATGTAGCAGAAATAAGGCTTCATTTCATTAATATCAAATAACAGAAATTTTCTTACAAACATAATGGAAATAAAATAGCTAGGGTTCTGGTAGAGAATATCTGAGAAGAGATGAGGTGACTACAGACCTTTGAACTGTGTTGCAAGGAGGCTCGAGGGGCTATTTATTATGGAGAAAAAATGGAGAACTCTAAACGTCCAAAAACCTAACCCTAGGAGATGAAGCGCCAAAACTATGGGTCCCGTTTGGGTAAATTGGTGTTTCAACTTCCCGGGGACGTAACTTCAACATACTATCTCTGTTTGATGCACATGATACATCATTAGAAAGATCTATCTGAGGAATAAAAATGTCGCCACAAATATCAATTGTGGAATAGAATCATATTCTCTTGACAAACGATGCCCAAAAAACGTCATTTAGGGCCTCAAAACGGCTCTGGAAGTTCAGGACTCGAAAAATTGCTAAAAATAATAAGTTGTGCTGAAACTGAAAAATTGAAAGAGACAATGGTGGGGCCCAAAATGGAATAGGCAGGTGATGACCAATATCCACCTGGATCATGCAATATGAAACAAATATGGATTCCCTTGACTGTTCTCAATGCTCAAAAATATTTTGACCATTACGTCTTCTCGACATAACATCAATATTCACATCAACCCAAAGTGAAGACAATGAAGAGATTGTTAATTGTGTCCAACAACATACAAAGTGTCATGAATCTTCTTATCTTCGCCAAAAAAACTATGTTCGCGGCTGTCATTATGCAGTACCGTGGGAGTTAAACCCCACATCTTCACTTTTCATAGACAACAAAGATCAAAAAACCTACAAGCCCTCTCATAATGATGACAGATTGAGCATCCATAATGCCGATTTAATTTCCATATGAAGAGTGAATTTTGATTTCCAACCAGTTCTATCATGCCATTTCGTGTTAAGCTACATTTCAAAATATGCAGCCAAAGCATAAACAAAATCAGAAAGCTATCGCCAAATCTTATCATGCCTCTCGAACAAGGTCTCTCCAGAAGTACCTACTGTTAATGTTGTCCGAAAAATCCTTAGAGAAATCATAACACATAGAGACATTGGGGCACAGGAAATATTTCATATGTTACATAAATTACCACTCTCACTCTGTAGTTGCACATGTGTTTCTATGAATGTTAATAGAATTATTTTCAGATATGTTTTACATTCTTCTGAAAATCCCCTCTCAGCACCACCCTTTATTCTTGCATACATGAATAGACCTACTTAATTAGAATCGTTGCCCCTCATTGAAGCTGCACACCCATGGTAATTTTCTCCTTGTCGTAAAAAAAACTTGTGTAAACATATTTTCCCTCTGTTGACTGTCCATATCTTACCACGATACACCACAATCCCTTCCCCTAATGATCCTACTTATGCCACCTTTTGTTGGGATGAATTAATATTGTATTTCCCTTGATGTACCTTTGCCAATGACATTGGATCCACCAATGAGGAAATCATTGCACATTGGGAACAAAAAAAAGGGACATATATAGCATAGCATGTTCATCACAAAATTTTAAACCAACAAACTCCACAATAAGAAGCTCAATCTACTCCTCTGTCTATCCCTCCTGACGTCCCCCTTGACCCCATGAAAATGAATGAATGGAAATCCTCTCTCATCTTACATAGGCTACAACATTGAAATTGATACCTTTGAAATCATTAGCCATCATGACTTTGATGTTAATCATAATTGGTCTCATACTTCCCTACCTCTCCACTTGCAAGAAACTACCATAAATTTCATTGAATTCAACCGCTCAAATAGTCAAAACCAAAATTGTCCTTTTTCAACCCTTCCTGAAAATCACATATTATCTCCCACCCAAAAAAAATCTTTCACACTTGTTATTTCTCACTTCAAAAATGCTTCACCAAAACCCCTAGTCAGAACCATCATACAAGGGACAACTGGGACATGAAAATATTATTTTCTTAAATGTTTGCAACGTGCATTTATGGAAGACTCCTCAACAAGTAGAATCTCATTGTTTCTACTTTCACCCGCTAGATTTGCAGCTTTAAACATAAATTCCCTTACAATCCACTCTACCTTCACATCCTTATCCAAACAATGCATCTTGTTAAAGGACAATTGCTCCTACACTTGCAAGAACAGTTTTTCCATGTAGAGTACATCCTCTTTGATGAAATGAGCTTTATCAGGCCAATAAATATTTCTCTAATTGATGATCGCCTACAAAAGGCATTTCCCCTTCATCGAAATATACCATTCAGAAATCGATCCATTATCCTTGTCGGGGATTTAGGCCAACTGCCACCTATGAAAGGCATTCCTCTGTACGCTGGCACATCACGTGGCACTTCACCTTGGCATAGTTTTGATAAATTCTTAACTCTTACAACTATTTTTGACCAACAAGGTGTTGACCCTTCCCAGGTTAGCTTCCACTAGATTCTCACATATCTTAGAAATGGAACAGGTACACTAGAAGATTGGAACCTCCTAATGTCGAGGACAAATTCCTCTACTACACATCAAGAGAGAAAAACATTTGAAGACTCCATGCACCTATATGCAGCAAACAACTCAGTTTTCTTGCATAATAAAAAAATGCTAAAAAAATTAAACATGCCAGTAGCGGTTTTCTCTACATAGAAACAACGACAACAAACTTTGACTACATCTAAAGAAGAATAACTAGACGCAAAGGTTCTCTTGTGCAATGAACATAAAGTTATCCTCACTGGAAATTTGTGGGTACATGAAGGCCTTGTAAATGGCACACTTGGAAAATTCATTTCAATATTTTATGCACTTGACTCAAAGCTCCCAAAATTTCCATCTTTCATGGTAGTCAAATTAAAAAAATTCAAAGGAACACCATGGGACATTTCACACCCAACATATGTACTCATTTCCCCTATCACAAGAGGTGCATACCAACAAATACCACATCTAATGGAATGGGCTTTAACAACACACAAGTCACAAGGAATGACATTAGAGAAAACAACAGGCGACATCAGCCCCAAAGGATGCCAAGGTTTAACATTCACTGCCATTTCAAGAGTCAGATCTTTGTTAGACCTTTGAATCAATCCAACATTTCCATTCTCACGCATATCACCAATGGAAGAAAATTCATATCTACAATGCAAAAATCAAGAAGAATCATTGCTCGCATCAAAGTATATGTAGAAGAGTACAGTCTAACCAACAATAGACCCTTCCTTTCATCTTTACCAATGGTGAAAATCACTTAAGGCTTTTAAAATTCTAGACACAGTTACTTCCTTTTAAGTTTGATCTCATATTGTTTTTTCTATTATTTTTCAAAAAATGTTTATGCTTACTTTAAGTATTTTTTTACTCTATAATTATTACATTTTCATCAACTGCTTCCACTAAAAATTACTATTTCTCTTTCTTCATGGCCAACATATATGGATTTACACTCCTTAAACATGCTTTATGAATGGTGCTGAGAAATTCAGCAATAGGAACTTACCTTACAGGATATACAAATGAGGTTCCTACCGCCACCAACATTGACTCTGTACCATTTGCATACAACTATTGCCTTGTTATATAAGATTTGGAAAATACTAGGGAAAACAATCCACATAAATGAAGGAGATGCACATAATAAAATGCACGCTGAATGGCAAGAAATAATTTCACATCGTGGCGTCACAATAGACACAATTGGTGATACTGATGCCATGCCTCGTCATGTATATATGATTAGATATTCACTATCATTTAGATTTACATGACATCGCTAAATTTTATTTTACACATTTATATTTATTCACCTTCAAGTGCATCAATGTTTCGTTCAACTACTAAGCAATTTTGTATATCTCTCTGTATATAAGTCATGTTTTGTTCAACTACTATACCATTCAATGTAATTTCAATTGTTTCTCTAATAATGTTTCTCTTCATTGTTGTGCCTCAAACCCATCTCCAAATACTCCTTCTCAAGAGGAGAATTATATGATATCATATCTTTCTTGAGTTTCTTATTCCGTCTTCAGTGATGATCTGGTGTATGAGTCCTTTTCCTTTGGTTCTACAGTGTAGTTGAATCTAAAAAATTCATGTATTACTTCAATCTCATTTTCTAATTTTTCTTACTCTAATACCTTTTAATAGCTTCAAGGTGTTCAAATTTTCAAAATTGTATCCAATAGGAATCAATTTTATGTATGAAAATTCACATGATATTCTTATTCATTCTATTATGTTATGTTCTGTGTTAATACCTCTATGTTTGTCAACAACTTGGAGTACTAAATTTTTGAAATTCTTATTCTCCTCTCTTGTTAATTTCCTTAACCACATCTTGAGATTTCAGTTCTATGCATCTCGTAATTTTTTCATAGCTAGAAAATTTATTATACATAAAGCTTCATAATTCCATTTTTTTTTTCCACTAGTAATAAACATTTAATTTTGTTTTGAGCTCATTTTTTCTTGTTTTTTATTGTTGTGAGGTTGGTAAAACTGATTCAAAAATAACACTAACAGAAAATATTCTAATTATATTCAGTTTCCAGCCTTAAATTTTTTCCAGAATATCAATTCTATCTTTTTACATTCGAGTACATGAGTTTCCAATCAACTAGGAACTGCACGCCCACCAACATGTTGCACAATTCTCAATGCATGTAACACTTTATATGTCAGTGATTTAAGCTCTCATGATAGGAGGTACTTTATTCTCTATTCTAAATGTTTGGGGCTATGCTTATAGAAACGAAGGAGACGTAGTTGAATATTTTTCAAGCATGGTGTTGCTACGTGCATCCTCAACCATTTTGGATGGCATCCAAGGCGTTGTATCAGGTAGAAAATATTTCCCATAGATTTCTTCAGATCTAGAATAGTATAGAATCACACTCACCCACACACACTTACCTCAAAGGTCATTTTTTCTAAAATTTCAACACCTTTGTAGGTATTGCTAGATGATGTGGATGGAAAACATTAGGTGCCTATCCAAATCTTGCACATACTATGTGGTTAGCATTCCAATTGCAGTCAATTTGGCCTTGGAACTCTATCTCTGTGGTAGGGCCATTTTTATCCTTTTATGCTTGATTCAATTTCTCCTTCCAATGTTAATAAGTGGATTACCTATGAAAACATTACTCAAATTTAAACTCCTTGTTAACAGATGAATAAAATCATACTTTCTACGAATGAGAGAATAAATGAAACACTAATTTTATTATGAGAGTGTTGTTGTTTTTATCAAGTTTTTATTTTCCGTAGACCATAGGTATAATGTATTATATAATTTATGTTATTTAAACTCTCCCCATCCTGAAATTAGTTTCTCGACCTCCGAAAAATATTCCTAATATCACCTAATCTTGAGAGCTACTATGGTGTGGATATATATGTAAATTGTTTGAAACTAGAAATAAATTGAAAAATTGTAAAATGAAATGCCTATGCATCATTTATATATGTTGTTTTTATTTATTTATAGTCATGGATGTGTGCAAGTTAGCATATTTAAATGACGCATTGGATTCCAAGGTTGTTCATAGAGATATAAAATCTAGTAACATTCCCCTGGATAAGAAATCAAATGCTAAAGTTATAGATTTTGGGTTGGCCAAGGGCCTTGGATCTAAGAAAATCTATGTCACAACTCAGGTAAGGGAAAATTTTGGGTAAATATTGATCCCAACCATGCTATTTGTTTCCAGGGCCCAATCTTTGGCTCTAAACCTCTAAAATATTTTCTCATTTTGCTAGATTATTGGCCTTCAAACCGAAGGGAATCATTGTCTTTGGTGCAGGACGAAATCAATTTTATGCAATTTTCTCTATTTTATTTTTTTGTTAGAGCATACCAATCTATGAAACTGGGAAAAATTTAGACTTGGTGAGATGTTGTGGGGGGTATTATGGATCTCTCTTGTTAGTCATCTTTTTGTGGTGTTATGTGGTTCGGTTTTGCTTGTATATTTTTTTCATTTTATTTTATTACTAGCCTAGGAACCAATGAAAGCCATTAGCTTTTCTCAAGGAAAGAATCATGTTTGTGCATTCTTTCACTTTTATTTTGTGGTTAGACCATATTGATCCATTGGAGTAAGAGTTAATAGGATATTGGGTATTTTGGATTGTTGCTATTTGATTAATGGTGTTTTACGGTGCCCTTTAAATTCAACTACGTTGTACCTGAGTATGCCAATACATGAATGCTAAACTAGAGAAGTGATGTATACATATTTGAAGTACTTATCATGGAGATTATTTCTGCAATAAGTCGTGTTGATTATGGGACAGGGGAGGTTAGAATATACAATTCCCTTCAATCCATTTATAGATGTCTTCAGTACTTACATGTAAGCTTCAATCCATTGTTGAATTTCTTTAATACTTTAATTTAAATTAACCGATGCATAAATTTAATGAAATGAATCTATTTGGATTTGAATATATGGAGGTAAACTTTTTATAATGGCTGAAAATGATGGCCGAGAGAAAAAGAATTAGGAATTGATGCATTAATTCAATGGGAGCATCTATGTGACTGTTGAAATGAGAATTTTTGGCATCCCTGTGTTGCATGGAACTAGCTTCTGGCAAGATGCCAAAAAATAGGACATGCCATACAAATGTTGGAGGTAGATGAATTCCTATTTTGTGATGTATGTTTATTATTTGAAACAATAGCCATGTCCCTCCAAAGTATCAATGACATTATAAGTTTATATATAAATGAGAAAAATACATCCGATATATATGTATACACATATTTAATGGTGTTTACAGTGTATATGTACTCTATTTACTTGCATTAATACATGGTTTCTCAATTATTATTATTGTCATTGTAGGAATTCCATAGTAATATAATCTGAAACTTGGATTTTGTTTGAACGAGATCAACGCCTAGGCCATGAGGATGCTACCCAAGCATGATGTGAGCACTTAGAATCCAATGAATTACAAAATCTTGAATCCAAGCAGTGACAACACTAGCAATTGCCCCAAAAGGTGCAAAGATAGGCAGATATGATTTTTAAATAAAAAAAGTTGTACAAGAAAATAGCAATTGAGACGTCAAACTTAAGTTTTTTTGGTGTCTTTTTTTCTTAAGTTTATAATATGTAAGTATTTAGAGTTTTTTATCAAAAAAATTCTCAAACTTTATTACAACTGCATGCTGGAATATTAAACACTGGACACCCAAAATGGCAATGCGTAAATTGATTATGTCATATTTTAAAGTAATAGAACTAATAGATGAGATGATATTTTAATTTACAAAAATTGACTGTGTCAAGGATCCATTTATGCATGCAAAAGCATCTATAAAAAATAAGAAATTATAATGTGGTTAAAAAATGTATTGCTAGATTACAGCGAAAAATAACTATTTTATCTAGACTACACTTATTTTAAATACATATTGAGTGGTTCTAATAGCTAAGAATGCATTCCTTCTTGGAAAAGGTTAAAAGTTCAAATTCAAAAAGGTAGAAAATAAATATCTAGGAATCAAATCACTACGTAAATACATTGCATTCATATTTAAGTATAGCTTCCTTCATAAATCCGGATCATACATGGCAATAAAAAATAAACTCTATCGTTACAATATAGTAGCAAGATGTGGGATTCCACTATTTATTTAACTGGACATATTACAATTCTACAGGATATTTATATAAATAACATAAAATTTAATTTTGCAACATATTTATATGCATAACGTAAATAGACTGTGCTCTGTGCTTAATATAAAATCAAACTGACTCACAAATGTAGAGTTCTACCTCAATTTACTTGTATAATTTTTGTCTCGTAAGGCACCATTCTTAGCCATATGGTTAATAATGTAGGCTCTTTGTCCTTCATATGGTGTAGTTACACCAATTTAATTTAAGACAACATCAAAGAATTACAAAACTTTATGAAACATTCTTGAAAATTCATACATTAGTATGTATGTATGTTAGGACAAAGGAAATATACTTGGATGGGAATAATTTCACTTAAAAAATGTAGTCACAATATTTTTAACATTTGAGGCCTTTGTCCTATTCAGGTATGATGCACCACTAGCACTGATCTCTTCCTCACTCATATGAAATTATGACTACATTAACCGAAGTCAGAATGAATCATAAATCGTAAGCACAAGAATACTTAAATAAAAAAACTATGTTGGAAAATAAATGAAAAATAATACAAATTCACAAAAATACATGAATAAATAACCTACATGTACTTAGAAAAGCATAGATATGTTTTGCACTGCTGTAGAAATAAATAAATCGTAAGTATGTTTGACTGTTTAGTGTCCAAGCATAGAAAACATTGACATTTATCCAATGGAAAATTTTCCCAACTATATGATGCTATGTATATTCGATTTTAATATATTTTTCACATTTATCCAGTGGAAAATATTCACAAGTATTTAATGTTTTGTTTTCACATTTATTCAATGGAAAATCATGGCAAATATTTACAAATATATAATGTTGTGTAGATTAAAAAAAACTTTAAATTAAAATCCATTAAATATCACCATCGTTGACTTAAATATTAAGTTGTAACCACCAACATAATTGTTAAATGTTGGTTAACGTTATTTGTTAAGACTTTAAAAAATTTCTTGTTATTATATTGAAATGATACATTATGAACAAAAATTAAATTTTGATTAATTAAATTTGTTATGAATTGGTTTTATAGAGTGAAAGACTGATGGTAAAAAAATATTTATTCCAACTGAGAAGTAGTTGAATGAAAAACAGTTTGGTCAGTTACTCTTCCTTTGTGGATAAAAGAAATATCCCTGTGAGGAAGAGGGCTTCTGACTTACGTTCAAAGAAGTGAGGAAAGAGAGAGTTGTATTTTTCCTGAGCTAATATAACTAGTGGAAGAAATACTTAGTTATCTTGCACTTATGGAAGGTGGATTGGACCAGAGTCCCGAGATATCTTCCACGCACTCTTTTTTCTGTCTACCTGGTTCAGGATTGGGGGGGCGGTGTGAGGACGTAATTTCCTCATCCACGGTAGGGAGGAAAACCACAGTCAATCACAGATAAGTAGATTGTACTATTACTCAAAAAGAATAGAGTTCTGGATTAATTGTCTTGCAAGAAAAGACAAAAAAAAAATGTAGTAGAATGTTATTGTTATTAATAAATAATAGAGTTCTGGTTTATTATTTAGTATAAGAAGGAAAATATAGGAAAATTATAGTTATGAATGGAAGAGAGTTACTGTATAAACTGTTAAGTTTTGGTTAATATTTACAGAATATATAATTTCAGTACAGTAGACGAAATAGAAAACTCTGTGTGTTGTAGTATGTATTAATGAAAAAGAAAGACACAGTCAACATTATATTTCATTAAAATACCTAGATAATGATTCCTTTAAAAACCTAAGGATGAGGAGGTGTATTTTAAATAGCTGAATGTTTATAGAAATTAAGTAGACAAGGTACTGCAAGTTAACTGAATAAGCATGTTTGTAAGTCGATTTAGAAACTTGTCTATATTTTAGAACTCATAGGGTTCCTAAATATTGGATGTTTTTTTCGTCTTCACAACTATACACAAACTACTAGTTTGTTCGGTCGACCCCTATATCCATATTTATAGTCGAAACAAAGTAGCAGTAAGAAATGCATGAAGCTAATAAAGACGATAAGACATAGATTGCTGACAAAGGCAGGAACTGTGAAATATAACTGCCTCTGTCATTATGTTAAACTATACGACAAACATTAAACCTTACTAAGAAGCAGGTACAACTATAAATCAACTTTCTGGAAAAATATGGAAATTTCACTAAGTACTGTGAATAAACTACTAAACCATTCGACAACCCAGAAAGCAGAAAAGGTTAATTTTATATGATGGAAATCAAGGCTAAAATCGTTGTAGATAATATAGAAAACCATTGTAGAAATGCTACCATTATTATTAATAAATTTTTTATATAAAATATCACTGGAAGAAAACTATTCATGCAGTTTGTGCTTAACCAAGAAAACAGAAATTTGAAGATGAGAGACGAGGAAATATTCAGAATTTAAAAATAGTACCATAATGCCTTTAAAATTTCTCTGCTCAACATAGTTAAACCGAGACATAATTTGGTGGACAGGACACATAGTAATTACATTGTGAACTAGAACGAAACCTATACAATTTACAAAAATAGGATGGTTCGATTGAATAAGAAAGTTGTGTGCTTATACAAGTCTATTGGAACCGAGCAATGTTGAACTCCATAGATATCTAATACTTCAAACCAGGGATTGGATTTCCAAACCAAATTTATAGAAGGTACATTTGTAAGATGAGAGGAGGATAATTAGCGGTGGTTCTGGGAATCATATCCTCCAGCAGTTTCTTTAAAATGATTACCTGCCATTAAAAATAAACATGTTAAGTAATGGTTGCCATAATGGTAAATAAAAAAAGGAAGACCTTAGAGCAGAATAGTACAGTTGTAACTTACCTCTGTTTACTCCTATTGAGATAGCTGGGTTAAGTTATCCTGCAATGGTACCATAGGAAACTATGGGTAAGTAACATAGAAAAAAAGAAAATGAAGGAAAACCACAAAAGAGGCGCTAAGAATTGGGAACCAGTGTTACCTTCTGCCAACACCTTCCATAGCTAAGGTTGAGCGAATAAGTGAAAGATGGACCAAAATGAGTTGGGGGTTGGTTCACTAACACCCTAGACAATTCTACGCAATGGAGAGTGGGATTGGGTATTAGAAATAAGAATTTATAAAACAAAAACGGGCATTAACCTTGCGGAAGAGCCACTAGGGTAATACCATTCATCTACAGAAAACCTATTTTCTTAAGAAATTTCTCAGAACCAAAAATCACTTACCATTTAGGTTGTATAGCATTGTTTCCATTAAAAACATGGTTCTGAGAAGAATGCATCACAATGGATATAAACATTACTATTGAGCGGCAGACAATGGAAATGATAATGGCTTCTTTTCCTGTGGATGCCTAGGTTTTTTCTCTGGAGAGCTGGCGACTGAATGCTGGAATGGCAAAAGGAAAAGCAGTTAATGTGGGGAGGTCAATCCTTAGAACCCTAGTTTCTCCATCACTATTAGATCTAGGTGAGGTAGATCAATGGTTTTAAATCCAACAACTGTACACTTTGAGTACAACCATTAAGTGGCAAATATTCTGAGAACCAAAAATGTACCATAAATTCAATTGAACCAAATATGTTGGTGTATTAAAAATAATAACCCATATTTATAGATGAGCCATAAATGTAAGGTATATCCATGACCTCAAGTGGCGGACATGTGGATTTTTCATCAGGTAATGGAGAGAATCAAATCATGACTACAAATTTATATGTGGTATATTGGAACGAGAGCATATGTTTATTTATATGTATTTTGTTTCATGGAATTTGAATTAACAGAAATTAGAAATATAAATTTCCGAGTTAAAGTTGAATTGGACAGATAATTGATTTGTATTTTATGCATATAATGAAACTATAAATGTGTGGTAGGATGAAAGTTAATTTTTTTTTTATGATGATCAAAATGGATGTTACAAGTGGTATCAGAGCAGCGTTGTAACGTTGGGACCCTATGCGTCAACTAAAATTTTCAAACTGTGTAAAATTGATGTGCAGATAAATAAAAGAATTATAGCAGGAGACAATATGAGACAGGGTCAAACGTAGCAACCACCTCAGAACACCAAGGAAACCCAACCCCTACTGGAGATGACCGGAGAAATGTGGGTGCAGCTGATTGTGGATCAGCATGAGAAAACCAGTAGGTTTTTGGAAGAACAACAACACCAAACCAGCTTACCGAAGTTACAAGACAAAATGGAGAGGGTGCAAAATGATAATGCGCGATTGATGCAAGAACAAGAGAGGATATTAAAAAGCCTCTCAGACAAACAAAATAAAGGAAATGAGAAGCCAAGTACTGATAAAGAGTTTCGGGAAAGAAGTGAGCAATAGACACAAGACCATGACATTGACATAATGGAAAGAAGTTAGTCATAACGGAGTAACAGAAATGAAAACTATAATGAAGCTGAATCAGATAATGTATTAGACTAGAAAGAAGTGAAGAGAAAAAAAGTAAAGCTACAAGGAGAATTTAGAAAAATAAAGCCTCCTACATTTTATGGAGTAGAAGAGGAAGTGGTTGAAGCATGGTTGATAAACATGAACAAGTATTTTCAAGTGTATGAGTACAACAATAATCTTAAATATATATTGATTGTTTATTAGTTAAGGGAGAAAGCCACATTATGGTGGGAAGAGGTGAAAAATGTCCGTAGTATAGATGACCAAGATGTGACTTTGGACTCATTCCAATAGTATTTTAAAGATAAATACTTAACTGAACACTTATATGACAAAAAATATAGAGATTTCCATGACTTGAAGCTGGGACAAATGACGATGGATGAGTACAACACTAAATTTACTTCCTTACTTCGTTATGTTCCCTATTTAAGAGATGAAAAGGCTAAAGTATAATGGTTCTTGAGTAGTTTTCTGACTCATATGAAAGAATGTATCGAGTTTATGAATCCTAGGACTATGGACGAGGCAATCAGAAAGGTCAGAATGTGTTACCAACAAGCTAAAGCAAAGGGTGAACAAGGTAAAAGCTGGCAGGCAAAGAAAGATAATAAAGACAGTTCTGGGTTTAAGAGAAATAGAACCAAGAATTTCAAAGGTGCTACCAAAATCTCAGTTAGCAAATAATTTGGAAGGAATCATCATAGAATAATATGGCCTACAGAAGATAAACCCACAGAATCCTCCAACAAACCAGAACAAAACCAGAACCAGAAGCCACCTTTATAGTGTTGGGGGTGTGGTAAGGCACACTACTATAGAAACTGTCCACAACGAGGTAGGAGTGAGGTAGTTACCAATTTATAGGAGGCCTCAATAGTGGGTGATGTCACCAGAAACATACCCAAAATTAATGCAGCACTGGAGGACCGACAAGCGGATTACTAGCTGACAATGATAGAACTGGAAGGTAAATTGCTATCTCAAGCTGTTTCTATTTTGGTAGACCCAAGTGCCAATTTAAGCTATGTAAGTCCCAAAGTAGTAGAAAATTGTAAATTGCAGAGTTAGAAATTTAGAAACCCATGGCTAGTATAGTTAGCCATTGGACCAAAGAGGAAAGTTACTGCCAAAATACTGAATTGTGCACTAAAAATTAGTGAAAAACAACTAACTATGGATCTCAATATATTACCTCTAGGTTCTTATGATGTGCTCCTTGGCATGGAATGGATGGAGAAGCACTGAACATTAGTAGATTTTAAAGAAAAGATAATCTACTACAGAATGCAAGATGGAACCTGCTAAGAAATTCAAGGAATAAAGAAACCTTTACAGCTGCGTCCAATCACAACATCTCAAATGGGAAAGTGCGTGAGGAAGGGATGTTAGTTATATGCCATACAAGTGGTCTTTACCAATTCTAGATAAAAGTCTACAATGCTGGAAAATATACCAATAGTAAAGGAGGTTATGGATGTACTTCCAGAGGAAATACTAGTCTTAAAGCCTAGAACAGAGATAGATTTTACCATTGAATTGATGCTTGGAGCATCACCAATTTCAAGGGCACCCTATCGAATGAGTGTACCTGAATTAACTGAGTTGAAGATGAAATTACAAGAATTATTAGATAAAGGGTACATCTGACCAAGTGTATCCCCTTGGGGAGCACCTGTGTTGTTTGAGAAGAAGAAAGATGGAACCATGCGAATGTGCATGGATTACCGCTAGCTTAATAAACTGACTGTTAAAAACATATATCCTCTACCGCAAATCGATGATCTATTTGATCGAGTGAAGGGAGAAAAAATATTTTAAAATATAGATATAAGGTCGAGATACCATCAAATCCGGATAAAGGACAAATACATACATAAAACTGCTTTTCGTACAAGGTACAGACACTGAATTTGTGGTGTTGCCTTTCGGGTTGACTAATGCACTAGCAATATTTATTTGGTTAATGCATGGTGTATTTCACCCCTATTTGGATAATTTTGTGTTAATATTTATTGATGACATTTTAGTTTATTCTAAGAATGTAGAGGAACACAAAGAACACCTATGGATAGTGCTGGAAATGTTAAGAAAGCACCATTTGTACACTAAATTCATCAAGTGTGATTTCTTCAAGGAAGAAATACAGTACCTTGGTCACATAATTTATACTGAGGATATTTCTATTGACCCAGAGAAAATCATAATGATTATGGAATGGAAATTACCTCAAAACATGGTAGACATCCGATCCTTCACTAAATTGGATGGTTATTATCGACGATTTATTGAAGGTTTTCCAAAAAATGCCTTTCCAATTACTTCCTTACAAAGAAAAGGAAACATATTTAAATGGATAAAGGAATGTCAGGACAGTTTTGAAAGAATGAAGCATTTATTGACTACAGCTCTGGTGTTAAGGGTAGCTGATCCTAATAAAGAGTTTGAGGTCTGCATAGATGCGTGCAAAGGAGTTGGGGTGATTCTCTCACAAGAGGGTAAGGTGGTTGCCTATGAGTCATGAAAATTAAAATAGCATGAGTAGCATTATTCCGCTTATGATTTGGAGTTGACATCAGTAGTGCATGCACTCCGAATATGGAGGCACTACTTTCTTGGGAAAATATTTACTCAAAACTGACCATAGCAGCTTAACCAACTATTTTAAGCAGGTTGATCTCACTTCTTGCTAGGCAAGGTGGAATTCCTTCCTGAGGGAATTTGACATTGATATGCAGCATGTAAAAGGTAAGGAGAATAGAGTAGCTGATGCATTAAGCATAAAATTGCATGGTGTATATGAGATATATTATAATCAGGTTGAGTGCAGATTTTTGGAGCAGATAAAAACCGAAGCCGAGAAAGATCCTGAATATAAGTTTATGTGGCAGCAACCAAAGGAGTTCAAAGACCAAGGAAAATCTACTAATTACGAAATTGAAAAGGATGGGTTTATAATTTTCAAAAAGAGAATTTTTTTCTTCAAACAGAATGGAGTTGAAGGAATTGATTTTGAATGAACATCATCGGAGTAATTACTCTAGAAATCCTATATATCGGAAAATGTTAACAATGATAAGGATAAATTACTTTTGGCTAGGTATAAGGAGAGATATTTCAGAGTATCTAAACAAGTGTTTAGAATGCCAGCAAGTGAAAGTGGAGCACTGACACCCATCTGGGTGGATGCAACCTACACCAGTACCTGAGTGGAAGTGGGAAGTGATATCGTTAGACTTTATCACTGGACTACCAAAGTCAAAGAAGCATAATGAATATATAATGGTAGTGGTGGATCGATTAAGAAAATAAACTGTAGAAATTTGATAACTGATATGTTATACACTGAGATTATCATGATCACACACTATTTTAACTTCATGCACAATACAGAATCTCTTCTACCATTGATCATTAATTGCGGAAATAAAAACAATAGCATGCGCACATTAAAACCATAAACAATCACACATATGGACACAATATTTTATGGGAAAGCTTAAAGCTGAAAAACCCCAAATATCTGTATATTATATGTCATATAGATCATGTAACAATCATTGTACAAAGCTCCTCACAAGCTCGCAATACAATCTCCAATTGCTACACAGTAATCAAGCTCCGATCTAGCAAATCACATGCTCCAATCTCTACCACCTGATAGCCTAACTCTATTGTGCAATCACTGCTCAATAATGGCTCTTAATTAACTTCAAACCACCTAGCTTGTACTGCGCAATCCTCATTGGCATCTCCATCAATGTGTGGTGAAAAATCATGCACCAGTATAGTCACAATTGATAGTCACACTGCTCTTTCACCTACCTCTTAACTGGTCTCCACTGAAACTGTCCATGCACTAAAGTTAACTGATGTATTCTTTAGTTGATTAATGAGTTATTAACTAGTGAATTAATTTATAATTAATTCACACCACTCTCACTAGTGTATCAATCAGTTAGACTAGATACAACTAGCTCAACTATGTTTAACTTAGTTAAACTGAACACAACTCCATTAAATTCCTCAATCAGCTCCACCAAACTCTGTCACATGAGTTCTAACTGAAGTCTCCATGCAATAGCTCCACTTAACCCTCAGGAATAGTGTAATTCCTTATGTCAGCTCTTGTGCCGCATATATGCACTTAACTGAAGTGCTCCAAGAGAATAAGATAATGTTTAGAGTCCAAATATTACTAAGAGCTAATAATATTCGACATATCTATTTTTATAATGGAAATATAAAAATAGATTCCGCCCAATATGTCTAAAAATATAATTCCATCTATTTTTCCAACTTGACCAACCATCCACAAATAGCATCCTGCAACTCATAGAATATGATCGACATGTATAAAAATAGAGATAGTCTAAAAATAGATTTGTGCCAAAAATAGCTTGCGGGCCCACTTAGTGAAGGCGACTCTTTTCACTAAGCTCATCATCTTGTTGCAATCTCAACACTCCCTCTCAACAAGATAAGGATTATCTGTCACCCCTATCCTGCCCCTGTAGTATTCGAATTTTCTCCTGGTGAGTGCCTTCGTCAAGATATCAGCATCCTGATCCTCTGTAGGAATGTATTAAAGTAACATGATCTTCCGCTGCACACAATCTCTGATATGATGATACTAGATGTCAATGTGTTTAGATCTATCATTAATTATTGGATTAACCGAGAGTTTTATGCAACTCTGATTATCACAATAAATCACAGTAGGATCTAAGTGTGAATTGAAAAACCCGACCAAGATCTTCCTCATCCATATAGCCTCACATGCAGCCAAACTTGCTACCATGTACTCGGCCTCTGCTGAACTGAGTGCCACGGATCTCTGTTTCCTACTGTACCAGGAATTGTCTATTAATTGAGCATCAAATAAAATCCCTCCAGATGTGCTCTTTTTGTCCGTTGGGCTCCCTGCCTAATCTGCATCAATGAAGCCACATAGCCTCACCTCATCCAACTGTTTGTACCATAAACGATATCCTGATGTGCCTCTGAGATATCTCAATACATGCCTCCTCGCCTTCCAAAAGAGCTTGGTAGGCTTAACCATAGCTTTTGAAAGCTAGTTAACTGCATAGCATATGTCGGGTCGTGTATTGACCAGATACATAAGCGACCCCACCAACTGTTGATAAACAGTGGCATCCCCTACCTCCGATGAAGTGGCATCCTCCTTCCTCCATCCACCAGGAAGAGGAGTATCAACATGCTTGCAGCCATGCATGTTGAACTTCTCCAGTATCTCCCGGGCATACTTTCCTTGAGAAACAAACAGTCCATCACTGCGCTGCCAAATTTCCAATCCCAAGAAATAATGAAGGAGGCCCAAGTCCTTCATCTCAAACTCCTTTGAAAGATCAGCCTTGCATGAGTGTATCAACAGTTCATCACCTGTCAAAATCAAATCATCTACATAAAGTACAATGATCAGCAACTTACCCTCCACCACAATCTGGTATAGGTTAGGATCCGCCTCACTCTTGGAGAATCCAAGTCCGGTGAAATAACTATCTATCCATGTGTACCAAGCACGAGGTGCTTGTTTCAACCCATACAGCGCTCTCTTGAGCCTACACACATGCGACTCGCTGCTGAAGATCTTGAAACCTTCGGGCTGCTCTATGTACACCTCCTCCTTAATGACTCCGTTGAGGAATGCAGTCTTCACATCCATCTGATGAATGTGCCACCCCATCTGCGCTGAGAGAGCAAGAATCGTCTGTATGGAAGAATACCTTGCGACAGGTGCAAAGGTCTCCTCATAATCGATCCCCTCAATCTGTGAAAAGCCTCGGGCAACAAATCTTGCCTTGTACTTCTCTACACTCCCGTCAGCTGCCTGCTTCACTTTGTAGATCCATCTCGAACCCACCACTGATTTCCCTTCCGGCCTTGGGACAATCTCCCATGCACTGTTTCTGACAATCGAATCATACTCTTCCACCATGGCATCTACCCATGCGAGATCCTCCACAGCTTCCTTGAAAGAGGATGGCTCTGTCACGATACACTTGCTCACAAGAGCCATGTATCCAGTGTACCGATCAGGTGACTGTCTCTGTTTGCGCTGTGATGTAGGTGCTCCTACAACCTTCTCTGCATCTTGAGCCAGTCGCTCAACTTCTGTAGTGTGCTTCCGCCCTCTAATGGTTGGCGCTGCCTGAGTGGTCTCTTCCACTCCATGAACCTCATCTTGTGGCTGATCCACATCCCGAAGCTCATCCTTAGGAACTAATAGCTCCTCATCTGCATGCAAGTGTGGCTCCCTCTCAAGCGAACACTTCATGGCTTTCTCTTCCTGAAATTTGATATTCCGTCGCACAACAATCTTGCGACTGTTTGGAAAATACACACGATAGTCATGGGGCGTATCAAGAAAATTCCCACAATATCCCAATCTCTCGCAGCAATGGCCCAGCCTTCTTCCTCTTCTTCCTCTAGCATCCTTAGTTTTCTTAATGTAAACAAGTGAACCAAAAATCCTCAAATGGGAAATATCAGGCTGCTTACCAGAAAACGCCTCCTTGGGTGTACTCATGCCAAGTATCGTGTGAGGACAACGGTTCTGCACATATATTGCAGTATTGCATGCCTCAGCCCACAACTGTATGGGAAGGCCTTGATCATGCAACATCGCCCGTGCAACACCCACGATCTTTCTGTTCTTCCGCTCAGCAACCCCATTCTGCTATGGATTATGAGGTGCTATGAGCTCTCTTCGAATTCCTTCTGTGCTGCAAAAGTCCTTGAATTCGCCAGAGATGAATTCACCACCATTGTCGCTCCTAAGAGCTTTCACCTGCTTCCCCGATTCCTTCTCAGCTAGTGGCTTGAACTCATAGAACTTTGAGTATGTCTAGATCTTCTTCTGCATGAAGAAGATCCAGCACTTCTGAGAAAAATCATCAAAAAATATCACATAGTACCTGTGCTTTGCTGTTGAAGCTACTGAGAAAGGTCCACACACATCTGTGTGAATTCTCTCAAGGATCGTCGTGGCATGACTATCCTTCTCGTGACAGGTGGTTTTCACAAATTTTCCCAAGGTACATCCCTTGCACTAATCTAACTGCGCAAGTGTAGCCTTAGGAAACCCAATAGAAATCTGTTGCAGTATCTTCAAAGCTCCATGGTGAAGGTGGCCTAATCTCCTGTGCCACAGCTCACCATCATCCTGGCTCACCACTCCTTCTTCCTTGCCTACAATTTTTGTGCAGCCATCTACCTGCAATTGATAAATGTTCTTAACTCGAACCCCTATCCTTTGGGTTTCACCAGTTTCCTTACTACGCAGGAAAGCCTTTCCCTCACTAAATACAACATCATATCCCTTGTCTTCTAACATCACCACAGAGATCAGATTCTTCTTCAATCCTGGAACATGCATCACTTCCTTCAATACGAAGGGTTTACCAGACTCCCTCTCAAAGGAAATGGTACCGATACCGATCACACTGTATCTACCATCATCGCCCATCTCGATGTGCACTCGAAGATCTTTCTCATCCAGATCAGTAAACAAATCTTTGTCTCCGGTCATGTGAAAGGACGCACCACTGTCAAGAAACCACACTGAACCCATCATACTTGAGACCAAGCATGAAATCAACAAAAAATCCAGCTCAAACTGTGAGGCTAAGGCCTCTCCAACTGCAGATCCAGCAGCCTACTTATTTTTCTTATTCTGTGGAGAATTAGTGGCGTAATGTCCGTGTTGGTGATAGTGAAATCACTTCACCTTGGACATGTCCTAATTCTTGCCTTTCACACCAGATTGAGAAGCATTCTTCTTGATCTTCCCCTTCCTTTCTTTGGCAGCCAAAGCGCAATTTTCTTCATCTGAGTTATTTGATGAAGATCCATCCTTGGTACTTCGCCTTATCTCCTCTTGCACAAGATCCGACCAAAGTTGCTCCCATCCTGGAAATTTCTCCCGACCATTGACAAAGTCCTGATAGGAATGCCAACTCTTCGGAAGTCCAAGGAGAGCCAAGCTCACCAAGTCCTCATCATCTACAGTCACCCCCACACTTCCCAGCTCATCCTTACATTGGATGAACTTCGTGAGGTACTTGGTCGTACTATCGCCTTTCTCCATTTTTATGTTCCTGAGTTTATCCTTGAGCGCCAACTTCCTCTGGTCACTCTTGCTTTGGAATAAGTCTGTCAACACTTTCCACATCAAGAATGGAGAAGCCTTACCATGCAGGCTGGACACTATGTGATCCTTTACACCTTCCAACAGAATTCTTCGACGCTTTGTTGTCTTATTTTTCCATGCGTCAAGTACGGCAACATCGCTAGAAGTAGGTTTTGGAATTTATGCATCTATGAACTCCTTCAACCCATTGTCATCCAGCACCACCTCCATCCTGTCCTTCCATGCAATATAATTCTAGTTTCCCTCAAGGGCATACTCCAATCGCAATCTGTTGAAAGACATCTCAACTTCGACACCAAGAAAACACTGCTGCAAATTCGAATTCCACCAGCTCAAAACTCAACTGCTTCAATGTTTTGCAATTTCTCCAATGATCAGTATTGATTTGATACCATGTAGAAATTTTATAAATGATATTTTATAGACTGAGATTATCCTTATCACACACTACTTTAACTTCATGCACAATACAAAATCTCTTCTACCATTGATCATTAATTGCAGAAATAAAAACAATCACACGCGCACATTAAAACCATAAAAAATCACACATGTGAACATAATATTTTATTAGAAATCTTAAAGCTGAAAACCCCCAACTATCTGTATATTATATGTCATAGAGATCATGTAACAATCATTTTACAAAGCTCCTCACAAGCTCTCAGTACAATCTCCAATTGCTACACACTAATCAAGCTCCTATCTAGCAAATCACATGCTCCAATATCTGCCACCTGATAGCCTGCCTCTACTGCGCAATCACTACTGAAGAATGGCTCTTAATGAACTTCAAACCACCTGGCTTGTACTGTGCAATCCTAATTGGAATCTCCATCAATGTGTGGTGCAAAATCATGCACCAGTATAGTCACAACTGATATTCACACTGCTCTTTCACCTACCTCTTCACTGGTCTCCACTGAAACTGTCCATGCACTGAAGTTAACTGATGTATTCTTTAGTTGATTAATGAGTTATTAATTAGTGAATTAATTTATAATTAATTCACACCACTCTCACTAGTGTATCAATAAGTTAGACTAGATACAACTAGTTCAACTATGTTTAACTTAGTTAAACTGAACACAACTCCATTAACTTCCTCAATCAACTCCATGAAACTCTCTCACATGAGTTCTAACTGAAGTATCCATGCAATAGCTCCACTTAACCCTTAGGAATAGCATAATTCCTTCTGTCAACTTCTGTGCCACATCTGTGCACTTAACTGAAGTGCTCCAAGAGAATAAGATAATGTTTAGAGTCCAAATATTATTAAGAGCTAATAATATTTGACATATCTATTTTTAGACTGGCAATCTAAAAATAGATTCTGCCCAATATGTTTAAAAATATAATTCCATCTATTTTTCCAACTTGACCAACCATCCACAAATGGCATCCTGCAACTCATAGAATATGATCGACATGTCTAAAAATAGACATAGTCTAAAAATAGACTTGCGCCAAAAATAGCCTGCAGGCCCACTTAGTGAAGGCGACTCTTTTCACTAAGCTCATCATCTTGTTGCAATCTCAACATCAACACACTTTAGACCAGTGCAGTCCACTTATAAGACGATGCAGATAACAGACATATTCATGCGAGAGATCTATAGATTCAATGGCATCCAAAAGACTGTTACATATGATAGGGGTGTGAAGTTTACTTCAGCATTCTGGAAAACGTTGTTTACAAGATTGGGGACTCAAATTAATTTCAGTACTTCTTACCATCCACAGATGGACAAACAAATGAAATGACTGAATTAGATCCTGGAGGATATGTTACGTATGTATGTGATGCAACAACCAACTAGGTGGGACGAATATCTGCACCTAGTGGAGTTTTCTTACAATAAAAACTATCAGGAATCTCTTAAGATGAGTTTGTTTGAATCCTTGTACGGATGGAAATGCAAAACTCCTATTAATTGGAGTAGCCCAGAAACCAAGTTGATGCTTGGACCATACATGTTAGCTGAAATGGAGACATAAGTAAAGAAGATCCGACAAAATTTTAAGGTAGCTCAGGATAGGCAAAAAGTGTATGCAGATAATAAAAGGACCTACCGTGAGTTTCAGGTGGGGGACCACGTGTACATAAGTATTAATCCAAAGAAAATCACTTTAAGATGGGCCTCCTGTGCCAATTTGGCTCCCAGGTTTTTGGGCCCCTTCCAAATATTGGAGAGGGTAGGACCTGTGGCATACCAATTGGATTTTTCCAGTTGTATCTGAGTGCAAAACGTCTTTCACGTATCATTATTGAAACGATACATTCATGATCCAAAGCACATAATTCACTGACAGAGTATTCAGGTAGGATATGAATACTTGGCTTGATTGAAAATGTTAAATTTATGAATAAACTAATTCCAAGCTTATTGTTTGTAGGTTGAGCGGAACAACGAGTTCCTGGTCAAGCCTTAATGTATAATCGATCGGAGAGAAATCATGCTCCGGAAACGAGCCATCATCCACATTAAAGTGCAATGGAAGCACTTTGGACTAGATGAAGCTACCTGGGAAGATGAAGGTTTTGTTCGGGAAGCCTACCTTAAACTTTTTGCTGGAGCAGAATGAGAACATTAGGGATGGTGTTCACTTCCACGGGGGGAAGTTGTAACCATTGGATTAATTTTTAACTTTTGGTTAAAGTTACTTATTAATACTTTAAAACATTTCTTGTTATTACGTTGAAATGATACATTATGGACACAAATTAAATTTTGATTAATTAAATTGGTTATGAATTGGTTTCATAGAGTGGAAGACTGATGCTAAAAAGATATTTATTCCAATTAAGAAGTATTTGAATGAAAATAAGTTTGGTCAGTCACTCTTCCTCTATGGATAAAAGAAACATCCCTGTGAGGAAGATGGGTTCTGACTTATGTGCTAAGAAGTGAGGAAAGAGAGAGAGTTTTATTTTTCCTTTGCTGGTAGAACTAGTAGAAGAAACGCTCAAATATCTTGCACTTCTGGAAGGTGGATTGAACCAGACTCTCGAGATCTCTTCCGTGCAGTGTTTTTCATGTCTACTTGGCTCAGGATTGGAGCACGGGGGTTGAGGACGTAATTGCCTCATCCACAATAGGGAGGAAAACCATAGTCAACCACACATAAGGACATTCTACTCTTACTCAGAAATAATAGAGTTCTGGATTAATTGTCTTGTAAGAAAAGACAAAAAAAATGTATTAGAAAGTTACTGTTATTTAGAAAGAATAGATTTCTGGTTTATTATCTAGTATAAGAAGGAAAATATAGGAAAATTACAGTTATGAATGGAAGAGTGTTACTGTATAAACTGTTAAGTTTTGGTTAATATGTATGCAGTATAGAAATTCAGTACAGTAGAAGAAATAGAAAACTCTGTGTGTTGTAGTATGTATTAATGAAAAATGAAAGATGCATTTAACATTATATTTCATTAAAATACCCAGATAATGATTCCTTTAAAAACCTAAGGATGAGGCGGTATATTTTAAATAGCAATTAAGTAGACAAGGTACTACAAGTTAACTGAATAAGCCTGTTTGTAAGTCGATTTAGAAACTTGTCCATATTTCAGAACTCAGAGGGTTTCGGAATACTGGATGTTTGTTCCATCTTCACAACTATACACGGACTACCAGTCGGTCCGGTCGACCCATATATCCATATTTATAGTCAAAACAAAGCAGTAGTAAGAAATTCATGAAGCTAATAAAGACAATAAGACATAGATTGCCGACAAAGTCAAGAACTGTGAAATATAATTGTCTTTTTCATTATGTTAAATTATAAGAAAAACATTAAACCTTACTAAGAAGAAGGTACAACTATAAATCTACTTTCTGGAAAAACATGGAAATTTCGCTAAGTGCCGTGAATAAACTATTGAACCATTCAACAACCCGGAAAGAAGAAAAGGCTAATTTTATATGATGGAAATCAAGGCTAAAAACATTGTAGATAATATAGACAACCACTGTAGAAATGCTACCACTATTAACAATAAATTTTTTATATAAAATATCACTAGAAGAAAAATGTTCATGCATTTTGTGCTTAATCAAGAAAACATAAATTTGAAGATGAGAGATGAGGAAATATTCAAAATTTAAAAATAGTGCCATAATGCCTTCAAAATTTCTCTGCTCAACATAGTTAAACCGAGACATAATTCAGTGGACAGTCCACACATTAATTACATTGTGAACCAAAAAAAACCCTATAAAATTTACAAAAAGAGGATGGTTCGATTCAATAAGCAACTTGTGTGCTTATACAATTTTATAGGAACCAAGCAATGTTGAACTTCGTAAAGATCTAATACTTCAAACAAGGGATTGGATTTCTGAACCATATTTATAGAAGGTACCTATGTAAGACGAGAGGAGGATAATTAACAGTGGTTTCGGGAATCATATCCTCTAGAAGTTTCTGTAAAATAATTACCCGCCAATAAAAATAAACATGTTAAGTAATGGTTGTCATAACGGTAAACAACAAAATCAAGACCTTAGAGCAGAATAGTGCAGTTGTAACTTACCTCTGTTTACTCCTATCAAGATAGCTGGGTTAAGCTAGCCTGCAATGGTACCATAGGAAACTATGGGGAAGTAACAGAGAAAAAAATAAAATGAAGGAAAAAAACGAAAGAGGTGCTAAGAATTGGGAACTGGTGTTACCTTCTGCCAACACCTTCCATAGCTGAGGCTGAGTGAATAAGCGAAAGCAAGACCAAAAGGAGTCGAGGATTGGTTCATTGACACCCTAGAAAATTCCACGCAATCGAGAGTGGGATTAGGTGTTAGCGACAAGAATTTTTAAAATAAAACCAGGCATTAACCTTGCAGAAGAGCCACTAGGGTAATACCATTCATGTACATAAAACCTATTTTCTTAAAAAGTTTCTCAGAACCAGAAATCACTTACCATTTAGGTTGTATAGCATTGTTTCCATTAAAAACATGGTTCCGAGCAGAATGCATCACCGTCGAGATAGACATTACAGTTGAGCGGTGGACAATGGAAATGATAATGGCTTCTTTTCCCACGGAGGATGAGGTTCTTGCTCCGGAGAGTTGGTGACTAAATGCGGGAATGCCAAAAGGAAAAGCAGTTAATGTGGGGAGTTCAATCCTCAGAACCCTAGTTTCTCCATCACCATTAGATCTAGGTTAGGGAGATCAACGATTTAAAATCCAACAACTGTACACTTTGATTACAACCATTAAGTGGAAGATATTCCGAGAACCACAAATGTACCATAAATTCAATTGAACCAACTATGCTGGTGTACTAAAAAACAATAACCCAGATTTCTAGATGAGCCATAAATGCAAGGTACATCCATGACCTCAAGTGGGGGACAGGTGGATTTTTCATCGGGTAATGGAGAGAATCAAATCATGACTACATATTTAGATGTGGTATATTGTAGCGAGAGCATATGTTTATTTATATGTATTCTATTTTCATGGAATTTGAATTCACAATAATTAGAAATATAAAGTTATAAATTTCCGAGTTAAATTTGATTTGGACAGATAATTGATTTGTATTATATGCATAGAATGAAACTATCAATGTGTGGTAGGATGAAAGTTAAAAAAAAAAAATTATGATGATAACAATGGATGTTACATAAGTTTTGCACAATTTAGTCATATGTATTTTTTACATAATTTAGTCATATGTAAGCATTGTCAAAAAATTCTACATCAGTGTGATTGACCAATCTCTATATTTTTCTCTGATTTAATAAAGACTAATTTTAATTATGAATTGGTTCATGATGTATATGATTGAAAATTATAAATTAAAAAAAAAACACAAATGGAAACAATATAAATTTAATATAATATTTATTATTTCAACTAAAAGTACAATTAATTCAAGTTAACGCTCGTGTCTCTCTTTTCACTCCTATATGATTAAGCAACATTTGGACCATTATGACCATGATTGATAGGTTCAAGTGAATTTGAAGATGTAACTTGTACTCACGTTTACTTTATATTTTCACATATTTAATAATTGAAAATCTCCCAAAAAAACTATTGAGATGGAAACTATAATAATATAAATCAAATTAGATTAAATATAATAAATTAATATATTGGATTTGCTCACAACGGTGTCACTATATTATAAGGGAGTTTGTTTAACATAGCTATGACAATTTTAAAATTATAATACTTTTTTGGGGTTTCTAATTCCAACTCAATGAAATTTTTTTGGGTCAAATTTTGATTTGTGTTTTCTAAACTAGGTTTTGTAGACCATAGTTATGTGAAAGGTTTAATTATTTCTAAATTTATATAACAATTATTAAAAATTTATATTTTGATAATACATTGGGTTTATACCATAATTAATTTTTAAAATATTTTTGTCATAAATTTTAATTGATATATATATATATTTATAAATAATGAGGATTTTTATTTTTATTTTGTTTATAAGTATGAGAACATATCAAATCTAGAATTTTAAAGTAAATTTATTGTTTATAATCTTAATTTCTCTATAATAAAATTAAATTTTGTTTACTAAAAATGTTTTTCATAGTTTATAATAAAAATACACACATAATAAGCCTATAAAATGTATATAAACATTTAAAACTGAGTGTAGTGTTTAAGTTATATCATGTATGTCAAGTTTTACAAATTCTATTGCATTTAATGTAATTAGAAAGAATAAAAAATAAATACATTTATTTAATAAAAGGATGTTTGAAATTCAACTTTTAGAGACATAATTTATATTCATTGTTGTAGATTTTAAATATACTTAGAAAGTTAGATAATAAATTATAAGCAAAACCATAAATATTAATTAAATATGTCATTAATCTCGTTATGTTGAGATTGCAACAAGATGATGAGCTTAGTGGAAATGAGTCGCCTTCACTAAGTGGGCCCGCAGGCTATTTTTGGCGCAAAGTCTATTTTTAGACTATGTCTATTTTTAGACATATGGATCATGTTCTATGAGTTGCAGGATGCTATTTTTGGATGGTTGGTCAAGTCGGAAAAAATAGATGGACTTCTAATTTTAGACATACTGGGCGGAATCTATTTTTAGATTGCCAGTCTAAAAATAGATATGTCAAATATTATTAGCTCTTAATAATATTTAGACTCTAAACATTATCTTATTCTCTTGGAGCACTTCAGTTAAGTGCACAGATGTGGCATAGGAGCTGACAGAAGGAATTACGCTATTACTGAGGGTTAAGTGGAGCTATTGCATGGATACTTCAGTTAGAACTCATGTGACAGAGTTTGGTGGAGTTGATTGAGGAAGTTAGTAGAGTTGTATTCAGTTTAACTAATCTAAACATAGTTGAGCTATTTGTATTCAGTTTAACTAATTGATACAATTAGTGAGAGTGGTATGAATTAATTATTAATTAATTCACTAATTATAAACTCATTAATCAACTAAAGAATGCATCATTTAATTTCAGTGCATGGACAGTTTCAGTGGAGACCAGTGCAGAAATAGGTCAAAGAGCAAGTTAACTATCAATTGTGACTATACTGTTGCTATTTGCAACACAAAAATAGGTGGAGTAGCCCATGAGGATTTCGCAGTTCAAGCCAAGTGGTTTATCTATTTAATGAAGCCATCCCATAGAATTAATAACGCAATAGAGGCTGGCTATCAAGTGGCAAAAGATTGGAGCATGTGTTTTGCTAGATCTAGCTTGATAGTGTGTAGCAATTGAGGGTGTGCATGAGAGCTTGTGAGGAGCTTTTGTACTATGATTGTTACATGATGTCCATGTCATATAATATACAGATAGTTGGGGTTTTCAGCTTTAAGATTTCCGATTAAATATTGTGTTCATATGTGTGATTGTTTGTGGTTTTAATGTATGCATGCAATTGATTTTATTTCCGCATGTGATGATCAATGGTAGAAGAGATTATATATTATGCATGAAGCTAAAATAGTGTGTGATAAGGAGAATCTCGGTGAATAATATCTCAGTTATTCAAATTTCTACATGGTATCGGAGCGATATTGATCATTGGAGAAATTGAAAAACATTGAAGCGGCTGAGTTTTGTGCTGGTGGAATTAGAATTTGCAGTAGTGTTTTCTTGGTGTCGAAGTTGAGATGTCTTTCAATGGATTGCGATTGGAGTATGCCCTTGAGGGAAGCTCGAATTATATTGCATGGAAGGACAGGATGGAGGCGGTGCTGGATGACAATGGGTTGAAGGAGTTCATAGATGTAGAAATTCCAAAGCCTACTTCTAGTGATGTTTCCGTACTTGACGCATGGCAAAAGAAGACAACAAAGTGTCGAAGGATTATGTAGAAGGCGTGAAGGATCACATAGTATCCAGGCTTCATGGTAAGGCTTCTCCATTCTTGATGTGGAAAGCTTTGACAGATTTATTTCAAAGCAAGAGCGATCAGAGGAAGTGGGCACTCAAGGACAAACTCAGGAACATAAAAATGGAGAAAGGCGACAGTATGCCCAAGTACCTCACGAAGTTCATCCAATGCAGGGATGCGCTGGGAAGTGTGGGGGTGACTGTTAATGATGAGGAATTGGTGAGCTTGGCTCTCCTTGGGCTTCTGAAGAGTTGGCATTCCTATCAGGACTCTGTCAATGGTCGGGAGAAATTTCCAGGATGGGAGCGACTTTGGTTGGATCTTGTACAAGGGGAGATAAGGCGGAGTACCAGGGATGGATCTTCATCAAAGAACTATGATGAAGAGAATTGTGCTTTGGCTACAAAATCAAAGAAGGGGAAGAGCAAGAAAGCTTCTCATTCCGGTGCGAAAGGCAAGAAGTAGGACATGTCCAAGGTGAAGTGCTTTCACTGTCACCAACACAGACATTATGCCACAAATTGTCTGCAGAAGAAGAAAAATAAGCAGAAATTTCTTTGGAACTGTTTATGATATAGCCTCGCGATTTAGTATATTTTTCGTTGATTTCATGTAGTCTCGAGTGTGATGGGTTCGATGTGGTTTTATGATAGTGGTGCGTCTTCACATGTGAAGATCGATATTTGCTTCTGCCGATCTAGATGAGAAAGATCTTGGAGTGCACATGCGAGATGGGCGATGATGGTAGATACAGTGCGACCGATATCGGTACCATTTCCTTTGAGAGGGAGTCTGGTAAACCCTTCGTATTGAAGGAAGTGATGCATGTTCCAGGATTGAAGAAGAATCTTATCTCTCTGGCGATGTTAGAAGACAAAGGATATGATGTTGTCTTCAGCGAGGGAAAGGCTTTCCTGCGCAGTAAGACAACTAGAGAAACCCGGAAGATAGGGGTTCGAGTCAAGAACCTTTATCAATTGCAAGTAGATGGCTGCGCAGCAATGGCATGCAAGGCAGAAGGAGTGGTGAGCCGGGATGATGGCGAGCTGTGGCACCGGAGATTGGGCCACCTTCGCCATGGAGCTTTGAAGATACTGCAACAGATTTCTACTGGGCTTCCTAAGGGCACTCTTGCGCAGTCAGATCAGTGCAAGGGGTGTACCTTGGGAAAATTTGTGAAAGCCACCTTTCATGAGAAGGATAGTCGCGCCACGACGATCCTTGAGAGAATTCACACAGACGTGTGTGGACCTTTCTCAGAAGCTTCAACAACAAAGCACAAGTATTATGTGATATTTGTTGATGATTTTTCTCGTAAGTGCTGGATCTTCTTCATGCAGAAGAAGAGCGAGACATACTCAAAGTTCGGTGAGTTCAAGGAACTGGTTGAGAAAGAATCAGGGAAGCAGGTTAAGGCTCTAAGGAGCGACAATGGTGGTGAATTAATCTCTACCAAATTCAAGGATGTTTGCAGCGTAGAAGGAATTCAAAGAGAGCTCATAGCACCTCATAACCCACAGTAGAACGGGGTTGCTGAGTGGAAGAACAGAACGATTGTGGGTGTTGCACGGGCGATTTTGCATGATCAGGGCCTACCCATACACTTGTGGGCAGAGGCATGCAATACTGCTGTATATGTGTGGGCGAATTGTCTCTCGGAGAGGATACTTCCGTGATACCTTGAGGGAGCGTTCAAAGTGAGGCCTGATATTTCCCATTTGAGGATTTTGGTTCACCTGTTTACATTCATGTGACGAAGGATGCCAGGAAGAAGCTGGAGCCGACCGCAGAGGTTGGGATATTTGTGGGGTACACTGATATGCCCCACAACTATCATGTGTATTTTCCAGACAGTCGCAAGACTGTTGTGCGACGGGATATCAAATTTCATGAGGAGAAAGCCATGAAGTGTTCGCTTGAGAGGGAGCCACACTTGCATGCGGATGAGGAGCTATTAGTTCCTAAGGATGAGTCTCAGGATGTGGATCAGCCACAAGATGAGGTTCATGGAGTGGAAGAGACCACTGGAAATGGGCGCAACCATCGAGAGGCGGAAGCGCACTACGAAGGCTGGTGGTGGCTCAAGATGTAGAGAAGGTTGTAGGAGCACCTACATCACAGCACAGACAAAGACATTCACCTGACCAGTATACTGGATACATGGCTCTTCTGAGCAAGTGTATCGTGACAGAGCCATCCTCTTTCAAGGAAGCTATGGAGGACCCCGCATGGGTAGATGCCATGGTGGAAGAGTATGATTCGATTGTCAGAAAAAGTGCATGGAAGATTGTCCCGAGGCTGGAGGGGAAATTAGTAGTGGGTTCGAGATGGATCTACAAAGTGAAGCAGGCAGCTGACGGGAGTGTGGAGAAGTACAAGGCAAGATTTGTTTCCTGAGGCTTCTCACAGATAGGGGGGATAGATTATGAGGAGAACTTTGCACCTGTCGCAAGGTATTCTTCCATACGGATGATTCCTTCTCTCTCAGCGCAGATGGGGTGGCACATTTATCAGATGGATGTGAAGACTGCGTTCCTCAACAAAGTGATTGAGGAGGAGGTGTACATATAGAAGCTCGAAGGTTTCGAGATCTTCAACAACGAGTCTCATGTGTGCAGGCTCAGGAGAGTGTTGTATGGGTTGAAACAAGCACCTCGTGCTTGGTACACACGGATAGACAGTTATTTCACCAGACTTGGATTCTCCAAGAGTGAGGCGGATCCTAACCTATACCAGATTGTGGTAGAGGGTAAGTTGCTGATCATTGTACTTTATGTAGATGATTTGATTTTGACAGGTGATGAACTATTGATACACTCATGCAAGGCTGATCTTGCAAAGGAGTTTGAGATGAAGTACTTGGGCCTCCTTCATTATTTCCTGGGATTGGAAATTTGGCAGCGCAGTGATGGACTGTTTGTTTCTCTGGGTAAGTATGCCCGGGAGATACTGGAGAAGTTCAACATGCATGGCTACAAGCCTGTTGATACTCCTCTTCCTGGTGGTTGGAGGAAGGAGGATGCTACTTCAGCGGAGGTAGTGGATGCCACTGTTTATCGACAGTTGGTGGGGTCACTTATGTATCTGGTCAATACATGACCTAAAATATGCTATGCTATTAACCAGCTTTCACAAGCTATGATTAAGCCTAACAAGCTCTACTGGAAGGCAGGCAAACATGTATTGAGATATATCAGAGGCACATCGAGATATGGATTGTGGTATAGACAGTCGGATGAGGTGAAGCTATGTGGCTTCATGGATGCAGATTGGGCAGGGAGCCCAACGGATAGAAAGAGCACATCTGGAGGGATTTTCAGTATCGGGTCGACAGTAGTTTCTTGGTACAGCAGGAAGCAGACATCCATGGCACTCAGTTCAGCAGAGGTCAAGTATATGGCAGAGAGTTTGGCTGCATGCGAAGCTATATGGATGAGGAAGATCCTGGTCGAGTTGTTCGGTTCACACTTAGAGCCTACTGTGATTTATTATGATAATCAGAGTTGCATCAAAATCTCAGTTAATCTAGTATTTCATGATAGATATAAACACATTGACATCTCGTATCATCATATCAGAGATTGTGTGCAGCGGAAAGTCATGTTACTTTCATACATTCCTACGGAGGATCAGGATGCTGATATCTTGACGAAGGCGCTCACCAGGAGAAAATTCGAATACCACAGGGGCAGGATAGGGGTTGCAAATAATCCATATCTTGTTGAGAGGGAGTGTTGATATTGCAACAAGATGATGAGCTTAAAGTGAAAGGGTTGCCTTCACTAAGTAGGCCCACGGAGCTATTTTTGGCGCAAAATCTATTTTAGACTATGTCTATTTTTAGACATATGGATCATGTTTTATATGAGTTACGGGATGCTCAGGATGCTATTTGTGAGTGGTTGGTCAAATTAGAAAAAAATAGATGGACTTCTATTTTGAACATATTGGCGGAATCTATTTTTAGATTGCAGTTCTAAAAATAGAGATGTCGAATATTATTAGCTCTTAATAATATTTAGACTCTAAACATTATCTTATTCTCTTGGAGCACTTCAGTTAAGTGCACAGATGTGGCACAGGAGCTGACAGAAGGAATTACGCTATTTCTAAGGGTTATGTGGAGCTATTGCATGGATACTTCAGTTAGAACTCATGTGACAGAGTTTGGTGAAGTTGATTGAGGAAGTTAGTGGAGTTGTATTTAGTTTAACTAATCTAAACATAGTTGAGATATTTTTATTAATTTTAACTAATTGATACAATTAGTGAGAGTGGTGTGAATTAATTATTAATTAATTCACTAATTATAAACTCATTAATCAACTAAAGAATGCATCAGTTAACTTCAGTGCATGGACAGTTTCAGTGGAGAACAGTGCAGAAATATGTCAAAGAGCAGGTTAACTATCAATTGTGACTATACTGTTGCTATTTGCAACACACAGATAGGTGGAGTAGCCCATGAGGATTACGTAGTTCAAGCCAGGTGTTTTATCTATTTAATGAAGCCATCCCATAGCATTAATAACGCAATAGAGGCTGGCTATCAAGTGGCAAAATATTGGAGCATGTGTTTTGCTATATCTAGCTTGATAGTGTGTAGCAATTGAGGGTGTGCATGAGAGCTTGTGAGGAGCTTTTGTAATATGATTTTTACATGATCTCCATGACATATAATATACAGATAGTTGGGGTTTTCAGCTTTAAGCTTTTCCATTAAATACTGTGTTCATATGTGTGATTGTTTGTGGTTTTAATGTATGCATGCAATTGATTTTATTTCCGCATGTGATGATACATGGTAGAAGAGATTCTGTATTATGCATGAAGCTAAAATAGTGTGTGATCAGGAGAATCTCGTGAATAATATCTCAGTTATTCAAATTTCTACACGTTATTCTTGAATCACCACAAAATATGAATTAAGAAGGAAAAAGTTAATAATCCATTCTTATGTTAAAAAGTAAAAAATTATATAAATTTTAGTAATTCTTAAAATTAGGATTATAAAAGATTTTATTTATTTTTAATTAGTCAAATAGTTTATATAATTTTAAAAAAAATGGACAAACATATTTTATCTTATTGAATTTAAAAAAAAAAAATGGAAAAATTAAATGAAAACACATAAAGCAATTTTTATTAAAAGGAAAAAACATGAAAAATGAATCTATTGGTGAAATTTACTATCTAATATTTTTTGTGCCTATTATTAAGAAAAAATAAATTAAAAAAATTAAGTAGAGGTTTTTGGTCTTCCAAATGTTAAATAAACACTTTATATGATGTGTAGAGATATACATGTGCCTTGGTAGCATATTCGTTAGAGTTTATCTTTTAAATTTAAAAAACCTATATTTATGAAACTAATTATTCTCTTTATGGTAGAATCATATAAATTAAATCATTGATAAAATGGAATAAGCATCAAAACACTTACCTCATAAAACATTATATTAGTAAAAAATGAAAAAAACAATAATAATTAACTAACTCATCACTTTGTTTTCAAATTTTATAATAATTATTATTAATAAATATAAATTCTACAAAACATGTAATAAGATTTAACTATACACATTCTCTTTTATTTTATCATGAATATTCTTAATTTATAAATATACTTTATAACAAAATTATGAAGAAATACTATGATTTAAAAAACAATAAATCATATTCATACAACATAATTTTTTTATTTATCTGAATTTTTAATGTATACCTACTATTAAAATATATATTAAAAGATTTCATAGATTTTAAATCTTTATCATCTACCTCAAACAACTTACAGACATAGATTCATAATAACACATGGCTAAAATAAAAAAAATAAAAAAATAATTATATGTTTACGCTGTAAAGCGTACTTATTTGAAAACAACTTTCCTAAATGAATACGTGTACCATTATGCACCTTTGATTTGAATGTTAGACTATTCAAATGATATGTACCTTAGGATTAAATTCTGTTATTTTAATCAGTTATAAAGCATAACGAATATTAGGTGTCTGTGAGGTAACTCAATGAGGATTTCTTTTCTCATACCTCGAACTTATTTTCTTCTCCGATGGTTGCCGACTCATTTTCTTCTTGTGGGAATTTTTGCGTCGTGTGTGAATGGGGTTTTTACTAGTTCTGAGACATGGAATTTTGAGCTTCTTTATGTCGACTGTAAAGGAGTTCATGTGACAAGTCTTTTTAATTTGCACCACTTTTTGTGGCTTCTGGAGCAAATCTGATAGGTTAAATCCTCTTATTCCGGCCGTGCTTCACTATAACTTATGATATCTTATTCTGTAGCCAATCTTTATGAGGATATATTTTTTCTCGTCTCGGGTATTCCATTTGGAAAATTTTGTTTGGCATATCATGGTTTTATGGGTGTATAATCTTTCGCCTTTGTTAGAGATCTGGTAGGGTTTCCTGATTTTTTAGGTTTTTATCTTTGTTTTCTTCGTATTTATCGTTCAGTCTTATCTCTAAACTTGTACTGTCACCGAATCATTTGTGAGTTACCTGTGCATAGAATATTTTCTATATCTAGCTAGGGTTTGACTGATTAGAGATCCTTGATTTCAATTTTATGGTTTTGATGGTGTAAATTTAAACATATTTGCGAGCGTTTCGAATGTCTATTGATCTATTGTTGTTTCGTGTCAAGAGGTTTTGCTAATGTTAGGATGCTATGACTGGATCTGGTGAGTCTCTGGAATGTCTAGAGACATTTCTGTGACTATTCTATTCCTGTTACTCTATGATGTTTTTAGATTTGTAATGGGAATTGTTCATTTGCAGGTTTGCATTACTCCATTTTTAGGATGGGTGTCATGTGGCTGAATATGACATTCAAATGGAGTCAATTCAATTCTATGAGACATGTAATTTCGAGCTTCTTTATGTCGACTATAAAGGAGTTCATCTGACGGGCCTTTTTAGTTTGCACCACTGTTCGTGGCTTCTGGAGCAAATTTGATAGGTTAAATCCTCTTATTCCGGCCGTGCTTCACTATAAATTACGATATCTTATTTTGTAGTCACTCTTTATGAGGATATCTTTGTTCTCGTCTCGGGTATTCCATTTGGAATTTTTTTTTTTTGGCATATCATGGTTTTATGGGTGCAAAATCTTTCGCCTTTGTTAGAGATCTGGTAGGGTTTCTTGATTTTTTAGGTTTTTATCTAGTTCAGGGGAAATTAGACAATTAAGGTTGATGGAACTCCAATACAAGTCTTTTGGGATGTGCACAAATGGTTCTTCGATCCTAGAAATGGCCATGGTGTCTTCATGTTCCAGACATCTGGAGATAAAATAGTAGACAATACTGGGAATGCCAATAAAGCTACAGTCCCCTGTCAATTTATTCCACCATCTGTGTTGCAGTGCCCTACTCCATGCAATGATAAGGCCTTCTTCAACATTAGCTCCTCGTAATCTTCTTCTTTCGGTGTGAGCTCTTTAGTGCTGCAATGGGCAAGCATGGAGACTGAAACACACTGTCCCTCTGGCTTCTCCTTATTATTGTATGCATGGAAGAATGACTAGGGGGTGGATTAGTATTAATATTATGAGTACTAGTACCGACCTTTCTTTGAGTTTTGTACATATAATGGCACTGGCTAGGCTGATTTCGGTTTTCTGTTAGATTCTGATAATTATATGATTGATTTATTGAAGCCTCATCATATGGGAGCTTCCGAGACATAAATAAGTCTATTTTCCAGCTTTCTTTGAGGTCTAGTACTGTTGCTCCTGCTACTAGATATGCATGTGGCTGCGATAGGTCAATAAATGAATTCATTATGCATTTAAAAAATAGAAACACTTTCAATTGATTGTGCAAAGGAGAATTATTATTTTCATCTTTTTGGTGTTGGTGAAGTTTGGAGTTAAATGAAATTTCATACTTATTGAGTATTCATATTTATTTCAAGGTTTCCTCCAGTTGGAAAAATTCAAGGGATGAGATTTCATGCTTATTGGGTATTGACATTTATTTCAATGTTTCCTCAAGTTGGCAAAGTTCAGGGGATGAGATTTCATGCTTATTGGGTATTCATATTTATTTCAAGGTTTCCTCGAGTTGGAAAAGTTCAGGGGATGAGATTTAATTTCACGTTTATTGAATATTTACATTGTAAGTCCTCATAAGCCTAATGCAACTAACATGAAATATTTGTCCCTTTGATTTTTGTGAAAACGTTACCAAACAGATTGATGACATGGATTTTCCATAGGCAAGAGAGTTAGCCTTCATGGTGGCTACCAACGTTTCTTCTCTTATAATTTATTACAGAGACCAGGAGTCTGAATTATTATAACCAGTGTGCATAGTGTTAATTGGATTCTATATAAGTTGTGTGCATTGTGCTGTGAAATGGATTTACAGATTATAACCTATGTGCATACTTTAATTGGATTCTTTATAAATGGATTTGCTGTTAGATATTTATTTTCACTATCAGAAAATTATGTGTCTCATGCCACTCTTATGAAAATTGTGTGTTTTGTTTAATATTAGGAATCTCTTCAACCCTTGCCATGTTTGTGAAAGGATTTTGGGATATTTTAAAAATTTTACAATTTTCTAAATTTGACAATGATTTTCCATGTCATGGGTCTTGCCACTTTCTCCAAACCGTGCCTTTGTTGTGTAATATCTCTTCCCAAACACATGCTCTCTTCTAGACAACAATGTGGGATCAGTTAATGGCTACCTTCCATGGGTTTTCTTGTAGGCCTCATCCTGCATATCTTCCAACAACAGGACCATCACTTTTTCACATATAAGAGCCACATAGAAGCCTTCCTGTGGCTCATGCCCACACAAATATTTAGCTTTTCTCACATCCTAGAATACCTCCATCTTATTTCCCTTGAGATCAAAAGTTTTGGATCCGTGCTTTCTCCAGCAAAACCATGGCTTCATATCAACCTTGCACATATAATGGTGACTCGGGTCATTGACATGGAAATGAGGCTCTGGCCCATCAGATTCTTGCACCATGTTATGGTCACAAATTTGCAGATTCCTGCCATTTTGGTCTGATAAAGGAAATCTATCAAGTTCTCTGTCATTCTGCTGCGAGAAGAAGAAGAGGACTTGTCTTTCAAGTGAGCACCTCCAGATTCTCCAAAACCATAAGGAAATACTTCAGGAATTTGTTCAGATCGAACTTCTTATATGATTCTACACAGATATTTCAGTTATGCATTGTATATCTAGCAGATTTCAACCATACATATTCATTGTATATCCCTCAGAGACTTGACGCCTCTATCAAAACCCAATCGGTTTTTGTCACCCAACAGATAATTCTTATTGGGCACCCCCAAATCAATGCTAAAAGCCTATCACCAAGACACCCACAATATGATCTTCATCCATTAGCCCAAAGGCAATGGAGCCAAACGCCAAAAAAAGCTCACCAAATAGGGAATTCAACCACATTCTCTATCTGAGATCCTCCAAATTCATGGCCAAACCTTCCCTATTGTTCAGATAAGGCCTTTTAAGACCTTCATAGATGGTATGAAGCTCTGGGACAATGGATGAAACAATATACTCACAAAAAATGCAATAAAAAAGACAACCTCCACTGATGTGACAGAGAGTTTGGCCTAGATCGAACCTTAAAAATTCTAGGAAATGGGCCAAACAGATAAAGGTATCAAATAATAAAGAAGTCATTCCGCTGTATCCAATTGCATACAAATCTGTACTAACAGCTAGGACCTCGGGACAATTTGTAGGGAACTTGCATTGCTCCTCCATACTTCATGAAATCTCGTGGCCCTTTTGTTATCTTCCTGGTAGCTACTTTAATTGGATTCTTTATAAATGGATTTCCTCTCAGATATTTATTTTCACTATCAGAAAATTATGTGTCTCATGCCACTCTTATGAAAATTGTGTGTTTTTTTTAATATTAGGAATCTCTTCAACACTTGCCATGTTTGTGAAAGGATTTTGGGATATTTTAAAAATTTTACAATTTTCTAAATTTGACAATGGTTTTCCATGTCATGGGTCTTGCCACTTTCTCCAAACCGTGCCTTTGTTGTGTAATATCTCTTCCCAAACACATGCTCTCTTCTAGACAGTAATGTGGGCTCAGTTAATGGCTGCCTTGCATGGGTTTTCTTGTAGGCCTCATCCTGCATATCTCCCAACAATAGGACCATCACTTCTTCACATAAAAGTGCCACATAGAAGCCTTCTGATGGCTCAGGCCCACACAAATATTTAGCTTTTCTCACATCCCAGAATACCTCCATCTTCTTTCCCTTGACATGAAAGGTTTTGGATCCGTGCTTTCTCTAGAAAAACCATGGCTTCATATCAACCTTGCACATATAATGGTGACTCAGGTCATTGACATGGACATGAGGCCCTAGCCCATCAGATTCTTGCACCATGTTATGGTCACAAATTTGCAGATTCCTGCCATTTTGGTCTGATAAAGGCAAGCTATCAGGTTATGTGTCATTCTGCTGTGAGAAGAAGAAGAGGACTTGTCTTTCAAGCGAGCACCTCCAGATTCTCCAAAACCAGAAGGAAATACTTCAGGCATTTTTTCAGATCCAGCTACTTGTATGATTCTACGTAGAGATTTCAGCTATGCATTGTATATCTAGTAGATTTCAACCATACATATTCATTTTATATCCCTTAGAGACTTGGTGCCTCTATCAAAACCCAACCAGTTTTTGTCACCCAGCAGAGAATTCTTATTGGGCACCCCTAAATCAATGCTAAAAGCCTATCAGCAATACACCCAAAATAGGATCTTCATCCATTAGCCCAAAGGAAATGGAGCCAAACGCAAAAACGAGCTCACCAAATAGGGAATTCAGCCACATTCTCAATCTGAGATCCTCCCAATTCATGGCCAAACCTGACCTATTTTTCAGGTAAGGCCTTTTCAAACCTTCATAGACGATATGAAGCTCTGGGACAATGGATGAAACAATATACTCACAAAAAATGCAATAAAAAAGACAACCTCCACTGATGTGATAGAGAGTTTGGCCTGGATCGAACCTTAAAAATTCTGGGAAATGGGCCAAACAGATAACAAAGAAGTCATTTCGTTGTATCCAATTGCATACAAATCTGTACTAACAGATAGGACCTCGGGAGAAGTTTTGGGGCCCTTACTTCACGAAATCGCGTGGCCCTTTTGTTATCTTCCTAGAAGCTACTCCACTCTCTTCTAAGATCATTTAATATTGATGTATGTTGTCCAGTCATCAAGCACATGATGAGTGATTTTCTGTCTATTTTCCAGCATCAAAACAGAAATAAATTCTTCTACCTGTTTCAATACATGGAAAAGCATTGTCAAATTCAGAAAATTGTAAAGGCTTGATTGATAAAATTGATCAGATCAGATTTTCGATGATTTCATTCTTGGATTGTCGTATTCCTTTATTATCTCATGATATGCAAATAAAAATAAACATGGAAAACATTAATTCCTCAATATATGGGTGTAAGAAATATTAATTTGATCAATGAACTAAAATACATATTACTAACTAAATCTGAACCTAAGTAACATTCACATTCAAATATCAGAGGCATTTTAGGCCCACAAGCCAGATCAAAGAGAATATAGCCAAAAGTACCCTATGATATACCATATTTAAAATGCACTTTCCCAAACCAACTTTTTGGAAGTCTAGTAAAATGAATTCTCAGAGTTGGAATCTGTGGACATTAGATTCGAAACCACTCAACACTCTTAGCATGGTGAAGTTATGATCTGATTCCATGCACTAATAAGTTACAGGACATCAACCAAAATCCCGCAACAACTCATCATCAAACAAACAGCCTTCTGGGAAGTATGGTAAAATGATTTCTCTGAGTTAGAATCTGTGGATTTGAGATTCGAAACCGCTCAAAACTCTTAACATGGTGAAATCGTGATCCGATTCCAGGCACTAATAAGCTACATGACTTCAACCAAAATCCTGCAATAACTCATCACCAAAGAAATTGGATTTTTGACATCTTTACTTGGATTGCAGATTTCGACTAATGGTAGATTTCGAAAATATTTTGGAAAATCGAATAGAAAAGGTGAGTTCAAATGATTCATTTCTTTATGTCTATCAAATTGATAAATACTCCAAAAATATTCCCAAAATTTATAGTAAATCTATTTAATCCCTTGATTGTAATTGACACGTGTTAGCATAAATTCAGAACTTTGCTGAATTATTATATAATCAAAAGAATAGAACAATATTAGTTTGAAGTATAATGGCCGACTCTAATACTGAGAAGCCATAATTAGAGCAAAAAATATGTTCCTACATATATTCTATACTAAGACTAAAACCAAATTTCAAATTACAGCCAAAACATTATTCATCACAGCTCAGCTTAGGCAGCAAAATTACTCACCGGAATTGATTTATATGGGGTACCCTGTTGTGGGACAGAGAGGCCTTATTACCATCATAAAATTTCCCCAAATATGCAGGCAATTTAAGCCTTCTATTCCTCCAAGATGCTACAGCCACTTGGAGGATCTGAGTGAGTGGACTTCCAGTGGCCTTCTTGAATCTATACGTCCTTGTTCCTCCAAGGAATATGAGAATGGTTGTCATCATACATACAACACATATTCCATAACCCCATGATCTCCCCACATTATCCTAGATGTATACAAGCATTTTCACAGCAAGCAGAGATCTTAAGCTGATACAAAAAAAGAATCTATTAAAGAAGTAGTCCATCTGTCTCCTTTCTTTATCATCATTTTCATCAAATTGATCAGATCCAAAGCCTGATACACTTGATTTCAGTCGTCCAGTACCCAGTGCAATAATATACAGGGATAAGTAGAGAACAAAAAGTTGCAAGCCATCTGCTTCTTCACATTTCTTATTGGGAACGCATGAATCAGGTCTGAATTGTGGTAATGCAGTGGATATTGTCAACACCCTTACTTCCTGGAAATACCATAGCAACTATTATTCTCTTTCAAATATCCCATAGATCCCCCAAAAGGAAAAATATCTAAGAATATGCAATCATAACTAAATATTAGAGGTGTACCAGAGTTTGAATTGAGGCAAAAATGGCAATTTTCAAGTATCTTCCTAAGAAGGTGTCAGCCATCTTTTAAATTTTTCCAATGAAATTTGTTTTTATTTATAGTTAAATATCATAGTACTTTTTTTCAAAAAGTTTTATCATCAAAGGTTTGTAATGAAATATTGATTTATATTAGAATTATTGATTTTTTCCTTGGCCTCAAAAAGGATTCCCATGTTGTGACTTTTTTCATTGGTAGTACTTTTGATCAATTTCGCAATATGATCAGAGTTTCAAGCTAATACTATTCATCACTAAACTTATTGAATCATGATATTTAATCTTAAGACCAACTGATACTTATCTAAAAATGATATTAACATATGTAGTTGCAACCAAATTATGTAACTGAATAGCCCTTTAGCTATCCTGCATGATTCATGTGAGAGCATTTCCTTTATACTACTCTTTCTTACTTCATGATTCATGTGAGATCATTTCTTCTATACTACTCTTTACCATATTACTACTTTACAGTGTTTCCTTTGCAACATATGGTGCAATTTCTAGTTTATATTATTTTGAATGATTATTGCAGGTCACGAGTCAGAGGTGGTGAAAATTGAGTTAAACTGAGTTCAAGTCTAGCCTGGAAGATTCAACGAACGAATTGGGAAAATGATGGGACGATGAAAGGTTGTGCTACATTGGCTTGTTGGTTGGTCACACATGTTTGGTGGGCCACGGAGCAGGACAAACAAGTCTAGGAAGATGTGACAAAGGCCTATAAATATACCCTCGTATAACTATGCCACAATGCAATAAAATTCGGACTTCAAACAACAATAAGTTTGAGTCCACGTAATGGGTGCCAGCTCAGTTGTATGGTTTCCAACTGTGTTTTAATTTGCGGTCTCTCTACACGTCATCAGCTTTAAATATGGTAGGTGTACATCCTATCCATTGGATTCCGCAGCAACCACTTCACATTTATCATTCCTCCGTTCGATGCCTGGTATATTGATTGTGCTCCAATTTGTGCACCCCTCTTTTATGCTTGTGAACTATACTCCAGCGATTTTTGTTATTGTTCTGTCAACCGACAATGCGGAGGAAGGGTTTCTTTGCCTGTCACTGGTCTTCTGAGTTTTGCGAAGATACCTGTGCAAGATGGTGCGTCTTCTCTGGCAAGGTATGAGTTTTCCTGTGCATTCTATAATGTGTCCTCGGTTCAGTTGTTGGCTGTCTCCTTCTTGTTAAGTTTCCTCTGTCAATGACTTTCGTTAACGAATCCTGTGTGAGGATTTCTTCTCGTGATAACTCTTCAGATTTCAAATGTGTTTTCAGTTGTGCGCTTACTGTTCTTCCTTATGTTACCCCGCTAACATGGAATGTTTGTCAATTTCATCTACAGGCGCGACCAATCAAAGTTCTTCTGCTCAGCTTTGTGGTCAATGAGAACAAACAGGTATTTTCTCTCCTTCAATTTCAAGATGCACCACTTCTCTTTGCGGTTCTAACCTACTTGCCCCTTTGTGAGCAGAAATTGCTGGTTTGATAAAACCCTAGGTTCCCTCTGTCCTACCCAGTTTCTCGGTGAGTTTATTTTCAATACTCCATTCTGGTAACTTACAGTTATACGCTCTTCTTTATGTTAACGTATCTCCAGTCAGCATGTTCTAACTCGAACTGTTTTGGCTTTGTACAGGCTTCCTCCTCCTATCGAAACCCTGGCTCATTTTCTCAGCAAACCAAACCCTCCGGTAGGGTCGCCTTCTTTTTGTATTTCTGTAGTTGGGTTTTTCAAGTTCTTGTTTCCTGGTTCCGCCGTTTCGTTGCCAAACCAAGATGGGCGGCAAACCTTCCAATGTGATGTATAGTAGATATAAAGTATGTTGTCGTAGTGCATTCTACTGTAACTGTATTGTTTCAAGATTCAAACCCTAGTTTGGGTTATGTTATTACTCTATCCTTCTGGACTACTTGACTCCTGGATGAACTCTGTCTCTAAATAGTTTATACAAGAACGTTTTTATCTATGAGGAAATTTGATAAATGTTTCAATACGATGGGAACTCACCTGGTATCTATAGAATATCTCTTCCTTGTTTTACTTTGACTATGATAAGTGGTAAATAGCTCCTTGTTCTGTTCAGCTGTAAGTTTCTGTTCCGATTTCTTGTACCTGTTAATACATAATACAAAGGCAAAAAGAAAGTTTCCTTTTCTCTCTACATGCAGTCATACATTTGCTTGGTTTCAAATCTCATACGAGTCAATTTTATTATCACGCTCACACACGGATGTTACATATAATTCAAACTGGAAATGCACACAATAATTTCACAGTACACAGATGTAGTCTAATGATCCTGACTGAAAGGTAATACTAGTTACAGATCTTATTAACCACGTTTGTCTTCTTTCTCTGTTTTTCTTGAGGGAAGAATCGAACCCTCTCATATGATTGTCCTGTTGTTTTTATAACTACAAGTGGAATTCAGTTCTGATATTCGGTTGAACTGTCAACCGAATGCATCCAACTACTTTGTCAGTTCCTCTTTTTTGTAAACAAAAGTAAACTTCTAATTAACTAACTAACTATAGAAACATTTTATATCCCTAGTCTTATTGTCTTTGTGTAACTGATAGTTAATAAAAGTAATTAAAAGAAGAAAAAAAACACAGATTTCACGACCTGTTCATAACCACGTTCTAGTCACCAAGACAGTTAACCATTTTCCGCCTCCTCTGAGCTGGATGCTCCTGCATCAGACTCCCGGGGTGGCAAAAAGCCATGGCTCCGCTCCATGAGATCATCGACTGAATAACCTGCTTTCTGTATCTGCGTCGCGTCAAGCCACGAATGGTCCTCAATTGGACGGTTCTTCCACTTGACCAAATATCACAGATATTCCTTCCTACGTGTGCGTCTGGCTACCTGTGTGTCGAGAATACTCTCGATCTCAAGGGGCTGTGTCGTAGGCATCTGTCTCATCCAAGAACTCCCATCGAATTTGGTGTCCCGTGCTGGCCTCGCTATTGCGTCATCTTCAGGATCAGCCACATAAGGAAATAGATCTGCCAAATTAAAGATGGGTGAAATACCTATCCCTGGTGGGAACTACAATTCATAAGCATTTGCAGAAAACTTGCGAATGATTTTGCAGGGACCAATATTCTTAAATTTCAGCTTCTTATATTCCCGTTTTGGGAAATTTTCCTTGCACAAATGTGCAAGGACTTCGTCCCCAACATTAAACTGAACTTCCCGTCTTCTTGAATCAGCTCACTGCTTGTAATTCTGACTGCTGTCCTATAGCTTCAGCTTCACCTGCTCATGTAAGTCGCTCATTGCTTGGGCGAAATCTTCCCCATCAACACTTCTTTTTTTGAGTTTTTCCAAGTCCCGCAACTCATGCACTCCGCGAGGATGCATGCCATACAAAATCTGCAAGGGACTATAACCGGTGCTGCGATTCGGTGAATCGTTATATGCGAACTCCGCGTGAGCAAGTACGCGGTCCCACATTCATGAATTTTCACCTATTAAACTCTGTAGCATATTTCCCAGGCTCCTGTTCACCACTTCAGTTTGTCCATCAGTCTGTGGGTGGTAAGCGGAGCTGAACTGCAACTGCGTGTCCATCTTCTTCCACAGGGTTCGCCAAAAATGTCCGGTGAACTTTACATCCCTGTCAGAAATGATGGACCTCGGTAGACCATGCAATCTAACAATCTCTGTGAAAAACAAGTGTGCTACGTGAGTAGCATCACTGGTTTTCCTGCAAGGTATAAAATGTGCCATTTTCGAAAACCGATCCACCACTACCATCACTGAATCAAAACCCCGTTGTGTCTTAGGCAAACCCAAGACAAAGTCCAAGCTGACTGAGTCCCATGGTCTGCTCGGAATGGGTAGTGGCATATAAAGACCTGCATTTTGACTGTGACCCTTCGCCAATTGACACGTTTTGCACCTGCTTACATACCTCTGCACGTCTCGTCGCAAATTTGGCCAAAAATAAAAATGTTCAACTTGTGAAAATGTTTTTTCTATCCTGAAATGTTCGGCTAGACCTCCACTGTGCTTTTCCCTGATAACGTTTTCCCTCATTGAACAATCGGGAATGCACAACTGTCCTCCCATGAACAATAATCCCTCCTATATATTGTAATCCAACCACGGACTACTATTTATCAACAGGGGGTTCTGACAGGCCTCATAGGCCTCTTTAAATTCTGCATGTGTCTGATACAGATCCCTCAAGTGCTCAAAACCCAGCACCTACACTGTACTTTCCTGCAAGAGCAAAACTCTTCTACTTAATGCATCTGCCACCTTGTTGGATTGTCCGCTGATATGCTTCAATACAAATGTAAAGCTTTGCAAATATTCCACCCACTCTGCATGCTTGTGGTTCAAGTTGTGCTGCTGCATAACATACTGTAAAGCAGAATTGTCAGAAAATAACACAAACTCATTACCTAACAAATAGTGCCTCCAGTGCTTCAAGGCTTGAGCAACCGCATAAAATTCCTTGTCGTAAGACGAATACTTCTGCTTGCTGTCGTTCAATTTCTCACTGAAATAAGCAACTGGTCTATCCTCATGGCTAAGTACTGCCCCAATGGCTATACCGTTGGCATCACAATGAACTTGAAAAATTTTGTTGAAATCTAGCAATCTCAAGATCGGCCTCTCAGTGATCTTTTTATTCAGAGTCTGAAAACTGTTTTCTGTTGCTTCAGTCCAGCAAAAAGGTTGATTTGCCTTCTTAATTGTGTCCAACATGGGTGCACAAATTCCGCTAAAATTTCTGATAAACTTCCTGTAAAATCTTGCTAAACCATGAAAGCTTCGAACTTCGAATAAGTTCTTTGGAGATGGCCAGTTTACTATTGCTGCAATATTTTCCGGATCCATCTTCAACTCATTTTCTACAATCAAAAAACCCAGATAAACTAATTCTTTTTGAAAAAAAGTACACTTTTTCAGATTTATCAGCAGCTTGTTCTACTGCAAACTTCTGGATACACTTCGAACATGTCGGAAGTGTTCCTCCTTCGTTCTGCTGAAAATTAGTATATCATCTAAATACACAATCACAAATTTTCCAATGAACTCCTTCAGTACTTCGTTCATTAGGCACATGAAAGTACTGGGAGTGTTGCTTAATCCAAATGGCATCACCAGCCATTCATACAACCCTTCATTCATCTTGAAAGCTGTCTTCCACTCATCCCCTTCTCGGATTCAAATCTGGTGGTAGCCACTCTTCAAGTCAATCTTCGAAAAATATGCTGCCCCACTCAAACAGTCCATCATGTCATCCATTCTCGATAGTGGAAACCTGTATCGAATCGTAATCTTGCTGATCGCTCTCGAATCTGTACAGATTCGCCATTCGCCACCTTTCTTAAGAGCTAATACTGTCAGAACTGCACAAGGACTCATACTCTCTCTGATCAGCCCTTTATGAAGCAATTCCTGCACCTATTTCCGAATTTCTTCATGACCTTTCAGACTCATACGATAAGCTACCTTGTTTGGCAAGCTAGCTCCTGGTATAAAATCAATACAGTGGCTAATACCTCTCTCGGGGGGTAGCTCGTCTGGAAGATCGTCCACTATGATATCTCCAAAATCCTGTAACATATCTTGAATCTCCTCAGGTAAATCTGAAATCTTTATGTGCAGTACCACTGTTCTTGGCCTTCTCACAACAGCAAAATTCACATCATTGTTTTCAATCTGTTTCAAAAATTCTTTTCCACCCATCAGCAGCGCTTTTACTCCACTAGCTTCTGCTGTACCTTCCTCTTTGATGGGTACAAGTGTGTGCTTGACCTCATCTTTGACAAAATTATAGCAGTTCGTTCTTCCGTTATGAACCACTTTTCTGTCAAATTGCCAGGGCCTTCCTAACAGTATATGACAGACATCCATTGGCATAACATCGCAGACAATTTTGTCCTTATATCTGCCTATCTGGAACTCCACCTCGCACTGTTCATCAACTAACAGTTGATGTCCTTTCTGCAGCCACGACACTTTGTAGGGAGTGGGATGTTTCAGCTTTTTCAGTCCCAACTTCTCCACCATTTCCGTGGCCACCAAATTATTAGTGCTTCTGCTGTCAACGATCAGTTTGCAGCACTTTCTCTGTGATTTGCAAACTGTCCGGAACAGGGTCTTTCGTTGATCTGGGTCTACAATTTCCTTTGTTGGTTTTAACAGCACCTTATTCAGCACCAAGGCTTCACCTGTTTCTGGTGCATTCTCCACTTCCTGAGGTGGTGCCTCCGCTTCCTCTGGCTGGGCAACATAAGCTCCTCTCCCACCTGTTGGTTCACCTTCAGGGCATTCATACGATTTGTGCCCCCACTTGTGGCACTGATAGCACTAGACAGTTCCTCTGCCCCGACCATTACCTCTCCCTCACTGGGCTGGTCGTCCCCCTCTAGTGTTGTTGTCCTTTTCTGTTGTCCCTGCAGATTTGGAACCGCTGCCTTGTTCATTGGAAACTGTACCTCTGCCCCTGCCAAAGGCCTTTCGCTTTCCTCTGCCAGATCAACCTCCTCTTCTGGCATTCTATTTCCTGTTTATTTTCTCCTCTGCCTTCAAAGAAAACTGGTATGCTTCATCTAAAGTTCTGGGTGAGAGAATACCAATTTCATCCAGTATTTCCCCTCTCAGCCCATTCATGAACCTTGTTGTTTTCTCTGGGGTATCCTCCATATACCCTGCCTGCAGATTCAACTTATAAACTTCTTCTGTATACTCCTTGACCATCATTCCCCTTTGCCTCAAGTTCTGTACTTTCCTGTACAACATAATCTGATAGTCTTTCAGCAGAAATTTCACTTTCAGCTTTGCCTCCATTCTGGCCCACTTCTTTATAGGTTGTTTATGTAACCTTTTTCTTTCTGCCTGAACACTATCCCACCACAAGGACACATGTCCTTTCAACTTTGTGGCAGCGAACTTCACCTTCTTGTCCTCACTGGTTTCCTCAAATTCGAAATATTTGTTTACTTCACTCAGCCAGTCCAATAACACATCTGCCGACAAACTTCCGTCATAAGTGGAAAGCTCATGTTTCGGCTTATGACTAGATAGAAAAACTGATTTCAACAACCTGAGTTCAGGTGTCACCCCTTCGAACTCATCTTCTGGTTCTGCCACATCTTCATCACTGTCATCCGCGGGGTCTCTCCTTCCCCCAGCTTCTACTGCTGCCAATCTTTCATGCAAAATTCGAATTTCTTCCCTCAGTCCCTCTTCCGCTGCTCTGCGGACTGCTCTTCCTCTTCCTCTTCCTCTTCTGCCAACCTCCATTTTTTTTCTCTATCTCTTGCAACCCGCTCTGATACCAAAATGACGAAGGCCTGTAAATATACCCTCGTATAACTATGACACAGTGCAATAAAATTCGGATTTCAAACAACAATAAGTGTGAGTCCACTTAATGGGGTGCCAGCTCAGTTGTATGGTTTCCAACTATGTTTTAATTTGCGGTCTCTCTACACGTCATCAGCTTTAAATATGGTAGGTGTACATCCGATCCATTGGATTCCGCAGCAACCACTTCACATTTATCGTTCCTCCGTTCGATGCCTGGTATATTGATTGTGCTCCGATTTGTGTGCCCCTCTTTTATGCTTCTGAACTATACTCCGACGATTTTTGTTATTGTTCTGTCAACTAACAATGCGGAGGAAGGGTTTCTTTGCCTGTCACTGGTCTTCTGAGTTTTGCGAAGATACCTGTGCAAGATGGTGCATCTTCTCTGGAAAGGTATGAGCTTTCCTGTGCGTTCTATAATGTGTCCTCGGTTCAGTCATTGGCTGCCTCCTTCCTGTTAAGTTTCCTCTGTCAATGACTTTTGTTAACGAATCCTGTGTGAGGATTTCTTGTCATGATAACTCTTCAGATTTCAAATGTGTTTTCAGTTGTGCGCTTACTGTTCTTCCTTATGTTACCCCGCTAACATGGAATGTTTGTCAATTTCATCTACAGGCGCGACCAATCAAAGTTCTTCTGCTCAGCTTTGTGGTCAATGAGAACAAACAGGTATTTTCTCTCCTTCAATTTCAAGATGCGCCACTTCTCTTCGCGGTTCTAACCTACTTGCCCCTTTGTGAGCAGAAATTGCTGGTTTGATAAAACCCTAGGTTCCCTCTGTCCTACCCAGTTTCTCGGTGAGTTTCTTTTCAATACTCCATTCTGGTAACTTACAGTTATACGCTCTTCTTTATGTTAACTTATCTCCAGTCAGCATGTTCTAACTCGAATTGTTTTGGCTTTGTACAGGCTTCCTCCTCCTATCGAAACCCTAGCTCGTTTTCTCAGCAAACCAAACCCTCTGGTAGGGTCGCCTTCTTTTTGTATTTCTGTAGTTGGGTTTTTCAATTTCTTGTTTCCTGGTTCCGCTGTTTCGTTGCCAAACCAAGATGGGCGGCAAACCTTCCAATGTGATGTATAGTTGATATAAAGTATGTTGTCGTAGTGCATTCTACTGTAACTGTATTGTTTCAAGTTTCAAACCCTAGTTCGGGTTATGTTATTACTCTATCCTTTTGGACTACTTGACTCCTGGATGAACTCTGTCTCTAAATAGTTTATACAAGAATGTTTTTATCTATGAGGAAATTTGATAAATGTTTCAATACGATGGGAACTCACGTGGTATCTATAGAACATCTCTTCCTTGTTTTACTTTGACTATGATAAGTGGTAAATAGCTCCTTGTTCTGTTCAGCTGTAAGTTTCTGTTCTGATTTCTTGTACCTGTTAATACATAATACAAAGGCAAAAATAAAGTTTCCTTTTCTCTCTACATGCAGTCATACATTTGCTTGGTTTCAAATCTCATACGAGTCAATTTTATTATCACGCTCACACACGGATGTTACATATAATTCGAACTGGAAATGCACACAATAATTTCACAGTACACAGATGTAGTCTAATGATTCTGACTGAAAGGTAATACTGGTTACAGATCTTATTAACCACGTTTGTCTTCTTTCTCTGTTTTTCTTGAGGGAAGAATCTAACCCTCTCATATGATTGTCCTGTTGTTTTTATAACTACAAGTGGAATTCAGTTCTGATATTCGGTTGAACTGTCAACCGAATGCATCCAACTACTTTGTCAGTTCCTCTTTTTTGTAAACAAAAGTAAACTTCTAATTAACTAACTAACTACAGAAACATTTTATATCCCTAGTCTTATTCTCTTTGTGTAACTGACAGTTAATAAAAGTAATTAAAAGAAAAAAAAAACACAGATTTCACGACTTGTTCATAACCACGTGCTAGTCACCAAGACAGTTAACCATTTTCCGCCTCCTCTCAGCTGGATGCTCCTGCATCATTAGTGCTATTTACAAAATAGAAAACTAGTTGTGTTTCTTATCTCCAAAAGCTATGTAGAACCTCTACCTCATTCATCATTTCTTTGTCCATATTGTGAATTTGTATTATCTTTCTCTTTGCCACTCCATTCAATTGTGGAGTTCTAACGAGTGAGTACCTCCTCCTTATGTCATGTTATTAAAAATACCATTCAAACTTACTCAATGAGAATTTTTCAACTCTTTTTGATATTAAACAGCTAAATTATAGACCTTTCTCATTTTTAGATTAAGCTTTAAATATCTTGAAAATTTTCATAACATTTTATTTGTCATTCAAAAACATAGTCCAAGTGACCCATGTAAAATCATCAATAAATGAAATGTAATACCTTTCTACTAAATATCACTGTGAAGTAGCTCGAGAGGTAAATTGGGGCTCGAGAATTCATTTATATTTAATTGAGTCCTTGTTTGGTTTCCAAAATAACATGACTTGGAAATTGAGCTATCAGGATTTGAGAGTCTTAACAATCCTATCACAATTTCAATTTTGTTAATATTTATTATGTATTGTAATTTTATTTAACAAAGAATTCTATTCACGTTCTATTCAATATTGAAGCTTAATTTGTTTTAATCAGGTAGAAACTTACCCGTAAATCACAAAATAAATGTGCATTGTTGTTAGAAATGACTTCCTTTCCCACAAGTTCACATTCTCTTCTTTTTAATCTCACAGTATTGAGATTCAAAAGTCACACCATAGATTTTATTACACATTTGACCTCCGTTAAGAATATTTTGCATACGGAATTCAACATTTAATATATTTTAGGCATTAGCCCCCTCATTAGTCTACTTATCTGCAAAATGAAAATCACAATTTAGATAAAAATGCATAGACATGCGACATGACAAACCACAAGTACATAATTATTTCTACTGAACGAAACTCAATAAAACCCTTAAATCCTCTTTGGATTAATAAATTTAATACCGTTTCCTACTCCAGCTCTGAGCACAAACTAAAAAAAGAATATTTTTTCTCTCTATTGAATGAGAAAATCTAGAAAACAATTATACAATTATTTTCCCATATAAACTCTTATTTCCTTGTCAAATTCGGGAGGAAATAATCTCCTAAAGATATATTAATTTCCTCTTATTATATATATATATAAAAGATAAATAATTCCCATTTAAATCCTTGTGTGGAATTCCCTTAAGGTCAAATACATAAAGTTTGCCAACAATATTCTTAATATTTTATTGGTTTTCTTAGTAACCATCCATAATGTATCATATTGTCATCTCATATTTAAGAGAACATGGGGCCATGACTCTTATGTGTTCCAAGGATAACACTTACAAATGTGGATACTTTCTTGTGCCTTGCATTTTGGTGTGGTCTAGGCCTTTGAGGTTGTAGTTTTCTCATAAGAGAACCTAAATGCCTCTGAACATATATGTATTCATTAGTGTGAAATTAGGGCGTTGTCCCATTGGATCAGTCAACGCAATCATGTTTTATTAACCTCCCAGGAAGAAGTTTACAATTCCCTAGAAATTGATTGAATTCGTTACAAACATCCAGAGTAACCTATCACAAATTACTGACAAAATGGTTGGCTCCATCGGCACCCCATTTTAGTCCATGATGTATCCTAGATACTAAATTCACTTCAATTTAAATTAACATTTATCTTCATCGGCACATAACTTGGCTCCTGTGTGATACATTGGTCCTCTAGTTTTTGTTTTAAAGGCATAAGGATATCACTCAAAGATATATGTAATGGCCATAAGATATCATCCCTCGTCATAGTGAATATTTTTGGAACAAAAATGCATGATAAACCACTAATAAATACATTCCTAATACTTGAAGATTAAAACAATAGTAAGTCAAATCGAATTGAGAATGAAGCTTGGAGCTCTCAGGTGAAGAAGATCTAAGGTTTCCACAGCACTGCTTTCATTCATTGAATAATAAATCAAAAGATACAAATATTATAGGAGTACATTTAGTTATAGAAATTAAAAAAAAAAAAAATCCGATAAAACAGGATCCAACTCCTAAAAACACACAGAAATTCGTTTAGTTTACGGTAGGTTATTCAAAAGTTGTAAAATTATTTCTCCCCCAAATGTGTTACCCTAACCTCTTCATAATACACCTCCTTCATATTCGTGGGGAATTATCATCTAGGGTGACATGTAATATGATGTCATGTTCCACCAATAAAAAGACAATTGGGAATACATGTATGCAACATTGTCTTGGTTCCAAGTCACCCTAGGAATTTATGGACATGCCTTTCCTCTGAAATATTTAGGGAAAACCTCTAGGGTTATGTGTCACAATCAGACTACGCATTTATGCTGCTTACACACATTAGATCCGCCCATGGTTCTAGCTATAATATTATCATTGGAATATGTCCCTTGAAAGAACCCTTGATGTAACCCTCCTAAGCTTATCATTATTCACCCACTTGAAAAACTTTTATAACTCGTCTTGCTGGCTCATCATTGCGTTGGATACCTATATATTTTAGCTTGTGCACTTTTATGAACCTCTTGGGAAAATATACCAAGGTGACATGTTCTCCATCCTTGCACAAATTGGCAAATAATTCACGAGTCTTATCACCAACTCACTTCGTCATTTACTTTAGCACTACAACTTCGAATTTTTAGCTTTGGAATTTTATTTGCAGCAACCTTAGAACTAGGAGGTCCATTCCACACTTCATCGTAACATTGGAACGTTGTTTCAGAGCACATTCCAACTATTCCATTTCCAGGAGAGTCTAAGTTAATTTCCGAAGGTAAAATTCCCTTCAAATATTGGAACTCCTAACCACCACAAGTATAATATTTAATACCTTCTTTACATATCCTACAACTTTGATGATTCTATACCAAAGACTCCAACAACTAGAATAATCCCATTAAGCATGATACACCATGATCATGTCATCTTTGCTCATTTGACATCATAGAATAATCCCATTAAGCATGATACACCATGATCATGTCATCTTTGCTCATTTGACATCACTTCCCTTAATGCTAAACAATTTTTGAGGATATAGTGTCAAATGTTTTGTAATTATATGACCATTTTCTTTGTAACTAGGGTCCTACTAAACTATGGTTTGGATCTCACCTGAACCTTTTCCTTCAAGTATTTTGTAACAAAAACCTTGTGAAAAAGAAAAATCATACATCATAATAAAGGTTGTCAAGAATAAGGAAAGGATACATACAAAATGAATAATTAAAAGTTATGTACATATATGTGGTAGACAGAATTTACTAAGAGTAATACACAAAAATCCCTAATTCATGTTATCAACATTAGTAACAAAAAAATTTGAAAAATATAATTCAATTAATTTAACAAATAATTTGTGCTATTTCTAAAAATATTTCATTTGATTTGATCATTTATAGAATAGTAGGAAGATTAATATGGTTATTGTATCTATTATAACATTTATTTTGGATTTATTTTGTTTTATTTTAAATGTTAATAATTATTTCCCATAATATGTTGATGACCGTAAGGTTGCATTCAATCATTCATTGAGATATAGTTTTGGTCACATATTCACATTTATCAATAATTTTATTGAATTGTAAAAATTTAAATAATTATGTTAAATTGAAACGTTGATTATAATTATTCTTATATGAACTAGTTACCATTCGTAATACTTGTATTTAATTATAATATTCAATAAAAATCATACCATTACAAAATATAACTATGATATAAAATAAATTAATATAAATTATGATCACTCAATTAATATTAAAATTATTTATGTTAGTGAAAATGCAGTATTAAAAATTATTTATGTTAGTGAAAATGCAGTAAAAAAAAGAGAGAGAAAAAAGTAAAAAATGAAAGGAACTACCAAGTTTATAAAAAAAACAAAGATTTGATCATTTATAAAATAGTAGGAGGATTAATATGGTTATTGTATCTATTATAACATTCATTTTGGATTTTTTTTATTATTATTTTAGATGTTAATAATTATTTCCCATAATATGTTGATGACCGTAACATTGCATTCAATCATTCGTTGAGATTTTTTTTCGTCACATATTCACATTTATCAATAATTTTATTGAATTGTAAAATTTTAAATAATTATGTTAAATTGAAACATTGATTGTAATTATTTTTATATGAACTAGTTACCATCCCCAATACTAATATCTAATTATAATATTCAATAAAAATCATACCATTACAAAATATAACTATGATATAAAATAAATTAATATAAATTATGATAACTCAATTAATATTAAAATTACATATGCTAGTGAAAATGCAGTAAAAAAAGTGACAAATGAAAGAACTATGAAGCTTTTATTTATTTATATATATATATATATATATATATATATATCAAAATTACTTATAAATGTGTATTATTAGATAAATATTATATAGTTATATTCTAAAATACTAACTATCCTCTTTTAATATGAAAAATGTTATTTACATATTTAATTTCAAAAATAAATTTATAAGTTTATAATAATAATTTAGCATATTATATTACAATATTATAAACTATACAATAATATGATTTATAAGATTTAATTATAATATAATTATTCTAAAAAATATTGCGTATTATATATTAATATGGTTTTTTTTTTCAACAATGTAACTTTAAGAGGAGCAAATGAAATGTTAAATTTTTATTTTGTTGTTTGTTTATTTTTAATGGTTTAATGTGACAAGTTTAAAGGTTGGGAATTTCATTGTTACAATGCAACACTTAAGGGAATTCATTGCATCATTTCAAACAATAATAACAACACACCACACTAAAATGATGAGTGGTAACAATTTCGAGGAGGGAAAATATTAGTAGACGACCTTTGCGGATTCAATGGACAATATTGCTAAGCATAGGTTCAAGAATTACCAAAGTTGCAGCCTCCCTTAAAAGGTAGACATGAGTAGGTATGTTATGGGAGTGCTCTTGATGAAAGGAGGAATAATTGTACACTACCCTTATGAATGATTTCACGTGAGAGTTCTAAACTAACTTAACTAAAACAAAGAGCTCTATGGCCCAATCCAAGTTGTGAAAAACTAGAAACAACACCTAATTGTAAAAGAGAAAGTGTTCCACATATATGATGAGCTAGTGCACTAGCTACAATCCCATAGTAAGCTACAATGCATTAGGCATTACAAGTGGATGGGGTTTCTGTATTATATTCATTAGTGATATAGTAAAATATGGGCCACAATAATAAGTAGCTCAACATGCTCACAAGGACGTCCATACCAAATGTCACAACTTTGGGAAATATCATGCACATTGAACCATTCATGCATGATGCGTAAAAAGAGTCATATTGAAAGGATGGGGATGCCAAGGAGGTGTATCAATAGATGTAGAGCCATTTTCAAATGCACAATGGTGAAAACACATTTGAATACCATTTCTATTGTCGGTTACTCTACTAGCTAAATAAGTTATGCATTAATAAGGGTGAGTGATTTTGGTTAAGTAGAGATGGTGACAACTCCAAAGTTTTAGGAAATTTTGGTGTAGGGAATATAGTAGCCAACTTTTAGATGCATGTGTCTTGGCACAACATGCAATCTTATTAATAGGAAACAAGGTATATATAATCTATTATTGGAAAATTATATATTACAAAGCAATGGAACACATAAAAATATGTGAAAATATAAACAAAGGAAGCACATAAAACAAGAAATACACAGATATACATGTTTCACCCATTTTGGGCTACATCGATAGAGAAATGGCCGATGCTTCCTCTATATTATCAAGAAAAATTAAGACACACAACCTACAATAGATTCGTTTTAATATCCTCTACTCTCTCATGCAGTCCCCCTTTTTTTATCTCGTAGAATACAAGCACAATATACAACACCAGTTCAATTCCCTCATATGAACTGAGGGTTTTACTTCTAGTGCTAAAACACCCTACATTAAACATAACTTCTACTGTCATATCATCCACCTAATAAATGTCTCACATTGACTATGAAATTTCAATATTTTACAAGGCATTTTTACATATACTTTTATCTTTGCAGGCGTTACCCCCGGACCCCTGCCAGGGGGGGTCACTTTATGGGGATGAAATTATAGGATGATTTTTCACCCTATTTATAACATGGGTCCAAAGAGATGATACATATAAATAAAGAAGATAATTACGCAACACACCCAACAATCTCCCACATGGAGATTGATTGTTGAAACTTCACTGCTCCTTCATTTGGTGGAAAATGACTCCACTTTGGACCTGCCTATTTCTCATCATCATCATCATAATTCAAGACCAATTGAAACTGAGCAGAACCTCAGTTCTCCCTAGTTACAAATTTTTTTAACATATCTGCAAGATTCTGGCTAGTGTGTACCTTCTCCAGCATCAACTATCCATCTTCCAACACTTACCATATGAAATGGTACCTGAGCTGTATGTATTTATCACTCTGGCTATAACTCTATAATCTCCCCATATCTTTCTTCTTTCAAAATTTATCCATAAAACTCTGTAGCCAAATAATTTCTTTACTAGCCTTTGTGGTAGCAACACATTCTTTTTCTGTTGTTGAAAGTGCAACAACGCTTTGCATTTTTGAAACCCAACTTATAGTTGTTCCATCTATAGTTAATGCATACCCTATAGTGCTCATCATGTTGTCTCTATCACATGCCATATATGAATCATCATACACATGTAGAGAAATGTTTGAACCACCAAATCATACTGCTTGATTTGTGGTAGCTCTTAAATACCTAAGAATCCATTTCACTGTCATCCAATGTTCTTTTCCTGGATTTTTCATGTAACTACGTAAAAATCCCACTGCATGTGCAATATCAGGCCTTGTGCATACCATTGCATACATTAAGCTTCTAACCATTGAAACATACAGAAATTTTGGCATATAATCAATTTCTTCTTGGCTCTTGGGTCACATATCCTTACTAAGTTTGAAATGGCTAGACAAAGATGTACTCACTGGTTTTTCATTCTGCATATTAAATCTTTCCAACACCTTCTATATGTACTCATTCTCAGACAATGTTAATTTCTGATTTTTCATGTCTCTAGTTATTCTCATACAAAGGATTTGTTTTGCAGCTCCTAAATCCTTCATTGTAAATGAATTTGAAAATTTTCCTTTGAGCACATTTATTTCCTGCGTGTTAAACCCTTCAACAAGAATGTCATCTACATACAATAAAAATATAATATATTTGCCATCATTTTGTTTTCCTAGATAAACACAATGACGGAAGTGACATATAGTATAACATTTTTCAGACATAAACTTGTCAAATATTAGATACCATTGCCTCAGAGCCTGTTTTAAGCCATAAAATATCTTTTCCAACATGCACTCTAATTTTTCATTCCGTTTGACCTCATATCATTGTGATTTCTTCATATATATATTCCTCCAAATATCCATGGAGAAAGCATGTTTGTACATATAACTATTCAATATGTAAATCTTCTGATTTTAAAAGACTTAAAATAGTTCTTATTGAAATCATTTTAACAACAAGAGAAAATATTTCATCAAAGAAAATACCTTTCTTCTGTGAAAACCCCTTCACCACAAGTGTATGCTTGTACCTTTGTTTTCCTCCATCCTCTTCCTTCAACCTATAAGCCCATTTATTTTACAATGTTGTTTTACCTGCAGGAAACTTGACTAAGTCCCAAATCTGGTTATGTACTACGGATTCCATCTCTTCTTTCATGGAAATCTCCATTTTATTCCTGGTTTCTACCTACTTTTCTTCTTCATAATATTTGGGTTCACCATAATCAGTAACCAACAAATAATATAATTAAGGAGGGTATCATTCAGGTGTCAGCTTACCCCGATAGATATTCTGACACCACTTTCATGTGTTTAAGGTGCATGTTGATGTTGTGGTGGTTACTGTTATTGTGGATGTTGATTATTATTATTTTAGGCATCTTTATTTTCATGTGATCTCATCAAGAATTGTGTATTATTTGTTTTTGTTTTCTTGTTTGTTTTGCTACAATGGATGGTTATAGAAGACCATTTCATTGAATATTACATCTTTTCTCCTAATGTTTTTGTGATTTTCATAATAATATAAGAGATAACAAATATCATTAACACCATATCCAATAAAGGTTCATTTATTTTATTGTTCCTCAAGCTTTGTTCTATTTTCTTTATTAATATGGGTAAAGACCTCATAGCAAAAAGGCTTAAAAAAGGAGTAGTTTACCTTATTACCTATCCATGCCTCCTCTGGAATACCACCATCAAACAGAATTGAAGGCCGTTGGTTTATTAGGTAAACATGAGTATCTACATCACATACCCAAAATTGTAAAGGTAATCATGGATTTAATATCATGCACCTTGTACGCTCCATGATTGTCCAGTTCATCCTTCATGACACACCATTTTCCTATGATGTTCTGCAAACTGTCTTCTCTCTATGAATTCCATTCTCTAAACAATACCTATCGAACTCTTTGTTCCAATATTCTCCTCCATTGTCTGATCTATTACATTTAAACTTCTTTCCTATCTCAATTTAAACCAAAGCTTTCCATTTCATGAAAGTATCAAATATATTAGATTTATTCCAAATACAATAAATCCAATTTTTTCTTGTTTTATAATCTATAAACGTAACATAATAATGAGAACCATTGAGAGATGATACCTTAGCAGGTCACCATACATTTTTATGCACAAGCTCTATTTTTTCACTCTTATTTTCTTTCCCAACTCTAATAAATCAGACTCTATTTTGTTTTCCATAAAGAAAATTCTAATATAAATCGAAATCAATATTCTTCTAACAAAATATGTTGAGTTAAGAATATTCATCCCCTTCTCGCTCATTTGTCTAGGCCTATGATTACATAATGTTGCATCTTCTCCTATGAAGGTTAAAGCATTAACACAATCAGAAATACCATTGATAAATACAATGTACCAACATTTTTTCCCTTTGCTATCACCAAGGATCCTTTAGTGACCTCCTAGGTTTTATTTGTAAAAGTTCTCACACAACCTTCACAACCTAACTGCCATGTTCAAATCGAAATTTTCTTCATATATTGAATATTTTTTACCTCCTTTAATAACCATTCATTTCCATTCTATTTTTTCACAAGAACTTTACTCGTTCCAATGGTTTTATAGGGTTTATCATGACCCAAAAGAACCTATCCAAACTATTCTTGTATATAGTGATGAAAATGTTTCTTATCAGGTGTGGTATGGAATGAGGCCCCTGAATCTATCACCAAGGAATCAATTATATTTTCTGAATAGAGAATGAAATAATATTGTAACACATCACATATCATATTTTATTCATGGATTTTTCTTGTTGTGTGTCTCCTTCTTTTCCCTTCTTAGACTTATATTATTTCTACTAGTGTACTTTCTTCGAACATTTATAACACATTATCCCCGATCTAGAATTGGATCTTCCTTTCCCTGACTTACTGTGATATCCTAGGCTCTTTCCAAATTTCCATTTTTCTTGCTGTACACTCTGCACTCAAATCATTTCCCGATCTCTAACCAGATATTTTCATCGCATTTCCTCGCTAAGGATGGCACTGATAACATCATCAAACTTTAAAGTACCAGATCTAGAGACCAAATACAAATGGACATAACTAAACCATTCCAACTTTCTCGCAATGAGTAAATAAATAACAGAGCCCTAACTTCATCATGAAAATTTACCCCTACAAACCTTAACTAAGTGGTAATGGTATGAAATTAATTTAAATATTCGACAACAAATCCACCTTCTCACATCCTTATATTAAATAAATGTTTCATGATAAATACCTTATTTGAGGCTAAGGGTTCTTCATATAGTTTCGACAATATCTTCATTAAATCCTTTGTAGTCGTTTCCTTCGAGATATTGAAGGCTATTGACGCCACGAGGCACAATTGTATTCTTCCTAGTTCCTTTCTTTCTAGAATATCCCATTGTGTGTGTGTCATACTTGAAGAATTCTTTATTTTTTCTCTCAATGGTAGGTATATATATTTCTGATATAGATAATCTTCCATCTGCATCTTCCATAACAACTAAATTTTCCATTAAATTTCTTTACCCTAAACCTACCATCTTCTACCATTGCTCCCATTCAAACTAGGAACCCATATTTCCTATGTGTTTATAAGAAAAATAGATGTTTAGGTCTCATACCAGTTTTTAGAAAATTATACATTACAGAGAAACAGAGCACGTAAAAATATGTAGAAATACAAACACACAAAACATATAAAATAAGAGAGACACAGATATACGTCGTTCACCCAATTTGGGCTACGTCCACTAAGAAACAACTAGCACTTCCTTTATATTATCCAAAAAATGAAGAGAGAGGACCTATAATACATTCGCTTTAATATCTTGTACTCTCTCACATAGTCCCCCTTTCTATTCTCGCTCACAATACAAACACAATATACATACATAATAAAATGCCCTCATATGAATGAAGGGGTTTCTTTCTAGGGAAAAAAAACCTAAATTATACATAAATTCTATCGTAAGATCATCTGCCTAATGAATGGCCCGGATTAAATACAAAATTATAATATCTTACAAGTAATTTTTTCATCTAATTTTAGCTTGTGAGGCACTGCCCCTGAACCCCCTGCCACAGTGGGGGGGGGAGGGGGTGCTCACGTGATGACAATTAAACTATGAGAGGCATTGCCACCCTGTTGAGAATAGGGATCCGATGTGAAGATACATCTAAATAAAGAACATAATCACGCTCCACACTTAACATCTGTTACCTATATCCACTCATTGTTAGGAAATAATTTCCATGGAATTTATAATACGTTTAAGAGAAAATAAGATATACATGACTACTTATTCATGGTAGTTCATATGTTCAACAATATGTGTGTTTCTATCCCCCATAAAAAGACAATGTGAAGGAAAGAAGGGGAATCTTTTTTCTTTGAATTGGTATGGGTGCACTATGAGATACCAAGCAACACATTTTTATATATGCCTATGAAATTGGTTATTGAATTTTGGACTAAATTGTGGAAGAATATGGACATGAAGTTAAAGAGGTCTAAAACATTCCATCCACATAAAAATGGGCAAGGTAGAAGTAGTTAACATGATTTTGGTGTATCATTTAGGGCGTTATATGCATAAGAATTTGAAGACTTCATATAGAGATTTTGTATATACGCAACACTATTATAATAATGTATTCCACACTATTACTAGTGAATGTCGTTTTGGGAGAAATTTAAGGCATCAAATGACATTCCCCACATTGTACCCCCATTTGAGAATTTGAAATTTTATGATCCTTTTATGCTAGATCAATAAGAGGAATAAGTCGTACCTTTTGTGGAGGATTCTGTAATAGACGTTGAACATGAGTTGAGAGGGGATATAATTTTTGCATAAGAGGTTAAAAATTAGAAGACAACAGTAGCATGAATTTTTTGTATATTGGGTTGAAACAATATATTCTAGGAAAGGCTAAATGGTACACTTGAGAAAAGGTGAACAGGAAATTAACTGGTCTCATTCTGCAGAAGATTTTAGGGATAAAAACACTCCCATAACGGGAATGTGCCAATAATATTGGACAATTGTATTCTTATAATCCATATTGAAGCTATCAAAGTGGGAAAATGGGAGAAATAAACTCATAGGACCACTTTTACATATAGGTCGAATTTTGACAAAGTGGAGTCTGATATATTTTGGGAGAAATTTAAGGCATCAAATAACATTTTTTTGGGTGTAAAATTTTTATGCCCGCATACCACAAAAAAAAAATTATTTTATGCATAGAAATCCCTCTCCAATTACTCAAGAATCATCTTAATCAAAGTCTCTATGAAAAAAATTATGTCATCAAAGGTTGACCTTCCATTTCTTATCACCAAAATTTGAGAGGATGCCATGTCAGCTCCATTATCTGTCTAATATTTTGTATCTATGTGACCATGATGAAAATAATATATATTATTCCACATTTAAATTATAGCTATAGGTTGAGGGAGTCAAACATAACCAGAAGTGTGCTACCAAGTTGTGTCATAACCGGGCTACTAGGAGGAAAAGGGGTTCCAATATGTTTTAGAGCATTTCCTTCCATATACAGGAAGAGTAGCTATGAGTGGATTGGGAGAGAGAAAATGGAAAAAAATTGAGAATTGTAGCTTCCACATGCCATAGGCCTTAGATTTTTGTACTTTCATCCATTTTTGTATTTGAAGAAACAAAGTGAAGCACACTCACCTTCTATCAATGTTTTCACCTAAAGGGTTTCCTAGATTATATCTTCTGTTAAATTGTGGCTTGTGAGTTTTATATATATATATATATATATATATATATATATATATATATATTTATATATAACACATAATTATAATTTTCACGCATACTCAAAAAATATAAATTAAGTAAAAAATAAAAAATAAACGCTCACACTATATGTTTCATATTTTATAATACATTTGTTATGACCAGTTTTTGAGTGGAATAGACACCATAATTTATGATCATTCCAAGGCATACTTCTCTCATATGTATAAATTTCAAATTAAATTTCCTTAAATTTTAGTTTAATAAAATTGGTACTTTATTAGTGTTCTCCTTAAAGTGGGTAATACAAACTAGTGGTAGCAATAATGTATGCAAGAGGAAAAAAATTATTATGAGAGGTCATAACTAGTGGTTTTTCCATAATATATAAGATATTTACATATATTATGGACATAGAAATTTTGAAACACTTATGAATGCTCATAAAATTTATGAGTCCTTTCTTACGATATAAGGAGATGAACCTTCCAACTAGACTATAAATGGACTTAACAAAGTTGTGGTGTCTAGCTCTAGTATTTAGTTGAAAAGTACAATGTATTAATGTGAAAAGATAGAATCCTTCACAAAATATCTAGTTGATATTATGTAGGTGTGACTCCATCCCATTCTATTATTTTTTCATGTATTAACAAATATATTAAGGTTATTCATGACTTATAAAATTGAAAATAAGGTCAAAAAATGGAACACTAGAGTACTTTTGCTGAAAAAGTAATCTCAAATATGCAACAAGATCTTAGCTTCTATTCATATTCAATCGTCAAGATGCTAGTAGGTATTTTCCATAAGTGTTTCATGCCGATGTTGTGATATGACTCAAATATTTATGTAATGTCCATATGATATCATCCCTCGCCATAATGATTTTTTTCTGGAAAGAGAAGGCATGATCAACAACTAACAAAGACATTGCTAAGACTTGAAGTTTCTCTTCCACACATTAGTTTAATCAAGTAAGAATAAACGTCTTCAAATTGCTAAGAAGATGAACCATTAAGAGTGTCATGTATTAATTTTTTATAATGATTTTGTTAATAGATATAATCAATATAGAGTCACTATGTCCAATCCATGTTTTACACGAATACAAAGCAATTTCGAGATTATGAATCTATCTAAATATTATAGCTCAGAATTTCATATATATATATATATATATATATATATATATATATATATATATATATATATAACTATTTATATAACTATTTATATATTAAATTTCGATATGTACAAATATTTTGAATGCCAAATAAACTTATAAATCCATGGGTAATTTATAAATCCTCACTCCATAAGAAAACACCACTAGGTTGAACTAGCACAACCACATTAATAAATAGATATCAATATTTATATACATTTATATGAACTTCCATATACAATAATGTTATATATGAAACGTATATTATTGTGCATATTAGTGTATTAATATATTTAAATGTAAATAAATATATTAATATAAAAAATGTACATTATTATGGATTAGTATACTTTAGTGCATATTCATATACATAATTGTATATGCATTATTGTTATGCCCACTAATTTATATTAATTAAATGATAGTAATGTATAGTAATGTAGAATAATCTATATTAACCTACATTAATATTTATAATGTATGTTAACCTACATTAATGAACTACCAATAGCACATTAAAAATATTAATGTAGTTGATATAGGGAAAGGCTTCATTAAAAACTCTTGTGTTTATATTCACATGAGGATTTAGTATTAATCCCCTGCTTTTTTAGTATTAATTAGTTGGTTTAATAACAGTTAGTCTTATAAGAAAATGAAGAACCAAGAGTGTCATGTATTAATTCTTATTATATGTTTGTTAAAAAATCTATAATCAATATAGATTCAGTATGTCCAATCCACTTTTTACAACAATACAAACTAATTTCAAAATTATAGATCTATCTAAATATTCAAAATAGCAATTTGAAAAATAAAAAATTAATATTTTAATAATTATTTATCTATTAAATTTCTATACACACAATACAATTTTAACATAATTATACTTATATATCCATCCCTAATTTATAAATCATTACTCTATAATAAAACACTATAGACATTACCAAGTTACGTACCTAATAAATCATAAAATTCCAATTAGCTTATATCTCCCCATTTTAATGAACAACCACTAGTTACTAGGATAAGTCAGCTACTATGAACCAATTATGTTTGAGACGCCAAAAAAATAAAAAATAAGAATTACAAGGTCCCCCATTTTTCTGGTCGGCCTGCGAAAAATGACACAATGCTAAGTATATTAGCTCGTAAATCATATTGTAAATATATAGATTATTATCTTTCGTCATCGGATGAAAGTCATCTTATATCGCTATCATTTTCACAGTTTCTTCACGGTGCAAACTCTTCCTCCAACATAGCTGGAAAGGGAAAACTCTCCCTCCAACATAGCTCGAAAATCAACTAGATGGATGAATCAAGAAATGGAAGCGACACTGATAATGCCAATCTTGCGAGAGAAATATTTGATGCCATTGATGCTTACCTAGAGGCATTGGATGGCACATGGCAAGAATTTATAGCTTCCACTCTAACAAGTGGAACTGATGACCTCTCACATGAAGAAGTGCCATCTAGGGAAAATGAAGGTGCAGCTCAGCAGCACATGATCACTAGCGTAACGTTTAGATTGATTGAAAGAGAGAGCAGACTTGTGTGGGAAATAGAGAATGTTTGGGATAATGTGTATATACGTCAATTAGATGATATTGGACAGAATCCCAACTGTGAATGTTTTCAATATCGAGGCCAAAATAATATCGTGGCTGCAATGGCTGAAAATGTGAATGTTGTTTTGGTGCGACTTATCTTTGATTGGAGTAGGGAAGACGGAAATGTGTTCAGCCAGCAAGTTGTATGGAGCGGCAGTTTTAGAGACGGGCATGGAGTACTGCAACTCTTGGAAGAGGATTGTATACAACTAAGAGTTGAACAGTTCGTTCTTCATCTTAATTTGCGAGAGCGATTCATTCCTCTCCATGGGACTTATCACGTGGCCGCTGCTACGGCCGCTGTTTACATGTCCCCAATAGTTGTCATTCCAGTCAGCACTGGTGATGGTGAGGGAGACATATTGATATGCTGCATTTGTCATGATGCGCTATCCAATGGACACGATGCCAGACAATTGCCTTGCAATCACCTTTTTCATGGGGACTGCATTTTAAATTGGTTTTATGATAAACTTGAATGCCCTCTATGCAGGGAAGAATTTCAGGTTGGGAGAGTCCCAATGTCTCCCCCTTTAGGACTTCAGTGGGACGCAGCTTCAATGTTTCCCTCTTTTTAAATTTTTTATCTCCGCTATTTGTCGCCGTCCATACCACACACAATTCAGAGATTTCGATTGAACTTTGAAGTTAAAATTTTAGAAAATTTTAAGTGTTGTCAAGCATTGCGGCCGCCCTTAAGTTCCACGTAAATTTACTGTTTGAGCATTGGACGGTCCCCAATAACGGTGTCATCGTTTATTTCTTAAAAAATCAATGTGGCATGAAAATAGTGTTTACCTGTAGCAATTTTAAATTAAGTGCTTAACCAATAGATTGTTAACTTCAGTAATTGTAATATTTTGGTACGACCCATTTTAATATTTTACCAGCACAACCACATTAGTAAAAACTAATGTGGTTGATATACCCCGATAGGCATATATAAAATAGATTTACAACCACATTTACCAATGTGGTTGATATACGCTGATAGGCCTATATCCACTGCCCATCACATTAATTTATATATCAATAAATAAATATTATATATAATAAATTATATTAACTTGAAAAATATATATTATATATTAATAAGAATAATAATATATTAAATATATAAATTATGATTAAAATCACAAAAAAATATTTTATATATATTAATAATATTATAAAAATATTAATAATATATATTAAAAATATTTATTAATATATTAAAAATATTAACTATATACATACTATAAATTAACTTGAAATATATATAATATATATTAATATAAAAAAATATTAATAATATATAATAATTTAATATATCATATATGGCTATATTTTTAATAAAGCAAAAGAAATAATAATATATTAATAATATATATTATATCATAGTTGGTTATATTATTAGTAATATATATTAATAATATTATAATATTACTAATAATCATTATTAATAAATATTAGAATATTTATTTATAATGATTATTAGTAACATTATAATCTAATATTTCTTAATAATAATTATTAGTAATATTATAATATTATTTATATTACTAAATAAATATTATAATATTATAATATTATGAATATTTATTATTAATAATGAATATTAATAATATTATAATATAACTAATAATCATTATTAATAAATATTTGAATATTTATTTATAATATATAATATTAATAATATTATAATATTTCTAATAATCATTATTAATAAATATTTCAATATTTATTTATAATTATAATTAGTAATATTATAATATTATTAATATTACTAAATAAATATTAAAATATTATAATACTATTAATATATATTATTAATAATATTATAATATTAGAAATAATCATTATTAATAAATATTTGAATATTTATTTATAATGAATATTAGTAATTTTATAATATTATTAATATATACAAAAATATATTATATATATTTTTTATATTATAATAAGTATTAGTAATATATATTAAAAATATTTATTAATATATTATTAATATTAACTATATACATACTATAAATTATCTTGAAATATATATAATATATAATAATAATATTTATTAATATAAAAATAATAAAAATAATATTTAATATTTTAATATTTATTTATATATTAATATCATAGATGGTTATATTATTAATAAACCAGAAAAACTAATACTATATTAATAATATTATAATAATATTTATTATATATTAATAATATTATTATAATATTATAATATTACTAATAATCATTATTAAACTCAAGAGAGTAATAAACCATATGAAACAAAATTTAAAAACAAAAAACCTAAGAGATTAATAAACCCTAACAATTAATATTTTAAAGTGAAGATATTAATAAACCCAAGGGATAATTAATAATACAAACCCAATGTCATCATAAACCAAAGGTTTAAATATTATAAACCATAGGAATTGGTGAACCCAAGGGATAAAAAATAAAAACACAAGAGATTAATAAACCAAAAGAACTAATCAACCCAAGGGTTTAATATTATAAAGCAAAGGAATCAGCAAACCCAGCGGATAAATATCATAAACCTAACGGATGAATATTATAAACAATAAAGATTAATAAACACTAAGAATTGATATTTTAAACTGAAAAATCTAAGAAATTAACAAACCCTGAGAAATAGTATTTTAAACTCAAGAGAGTAATAAACCGAATGTGTGATTAACATTATAAACCCAAGAGTTTAATACTATAAACCAAATCAGTTGGTGAACCGAAGGGAAAACCATTATCCAAAAAATTATAAACCAAACGAATTGGTGAACCCAAGGGAATTGATTTAAACATTGAGACAATTGTTGTCACAATGTGACGTTGGACCAACTGTGACCAAGGTTGGCCATTGGTGACTTTCCTATTGAGGCAATCTTTATCAGAATGTGACATTTGATCATGTATGACATTGATCAAGTATTCATATTATAAACCAAAAGAACTAATAAACTCAAGGGTTTAATATTATAAACCAAAGGAATTGGTGAACCCAAGGGACAACCATCAGCCAACAAATTATAAACCAAAAGAAATTGGTGAACCCAATGGAATTGATTTAAACATTGAGAGAATTTTTGTCACAATGCGACGTTGGACCAACTATGAGCAGGGTTGGCCATGGGTGACTTTCATATTGAGACAATATTTGTCAGAATGTCACATTTGATCATGGATGACATTGATCAATTATTCATATTATAAACTAAAAGAACTAATAAACCCAAGGGTTTAATATTATAAACCAAAGGAATTGGTGAACCCAAGGGACAACCATTACCCAACAAATTATAAACCAAAAGGAATTGGTGAACCCAAGAGAATTGATTTAAACATTGAGACAATTGTTGTCACAATGCGACGTTGGACCAACTATGACCATGGTTGGCCATGGGTGATTTTCATAATGAGACAATGTTTCTCATAATGTGTCATTTGATCATGGACGACATTGATCGATTATTCATATTATAAACAAAAAGAACTATGGCTTCAAAGAGTTTAAAGTTTTATTAACTCAAGGTGGGACAATTGTTAAATGATTTAAACATTAAGACAATTGTTCTCACAATGCGACATTTGATCATGGATGACATTGATCGATTATTCATATTATAAACCAAAAGAACTTATAACCCCAAGGGTTTAATATTATAAACCAAAGGAATTGGTGAACCCAAGGGAATTGATTTAAACATTGAGACAATTGTTGTCGCAATGCGACGTTGGGCCAACTAATAAACCCAAGGGTTTAATATTATAAACGAAAGGAATTGGTGAACCCAAGGGAATTGATTTAAACATTGAGACAATTTTTGTCACAATGCGACGTTCACACTAATAAACCCAAGGGTTTAATATTATAAACCAAAGGAATTGGTGAACCCAAGGGACAACCATTACCCAAAAAATTATAAACCAAAAGGAATTGGTGAACCCAAGGGAATTGATTTAAACATTGAGACAATTGTTGTCACAATGCGACGTTTGACCAGCATGACCATGGTTGGCCATGGGTGATTTTCATAATGAGACAATGTTTCTCATAATGTGTCATTTGATCATGGACGACATTGATCGATTATTCATATTATAAACAAAAGGAACTAATAAACCCAAGGGTTTAATATTATTATCCAAAGGAATTGCTGAACCCAAGGGGATTGATTTAAACATTAAGACAATTGTTCTCACAATGCGACATTTGATCATGGATGACATTGATCGATTATTCATATTATAAACCAGAAGAACTTATAACCCCAAGGGTTTAATATTATAAACCAAAGCAATTGGTGAACCCAAGGGAATTGATTTAAACATTGAGACAATTGTTGTCGCAATGCGACGTTGGGCCAACTAATAAACCCAACGGTTTAATATTATAAACCAAAGGAATTGGTGAACCCAAGGGAATTGATTTAAACATTGAGACAATTTTTTTCACAATGCGACGTTCACATTAACCCTTGTCCAAGTGTGTGAACCCATAAACCTTGTGAACATCGCATTAACCCTTGTCCAAGTGTGTGAACCCATAAAGAACTAATAAACACAAGGGTTTAATATTATAAACCAAAGGAATTGGTGAACCCAAGGGAAAACCATTACCCAACAAATTATAAACCAAAGGAATTGGTGAACCCAAGGGAATTGATTTAAACATTGAGACAATTGTTGTCACAATGCGACGTTCGACCAACTATGACCATGGTTGGCCATGGGTGATTTTCATATTGAGATAATGTTTGTCAGAATGTGACATTTGATCATGGATGACATTGATCGATTATTTATATTATAAACCAAAAGAACTAATAAACCCAAGGGTTTAATATTATAAACCAAAGGAGTTGGTGAACCCAAGGGAAAACCATTACCCAACAAATTATAAACCAAAGGAATCGGTGAACCCAAGGGAATTCATTTAAACATTGAGACAATTGTTGTCACAATGCGACGTTGCAAAAGGTATGACCATGGTTGGCCATGGCTAATTTCATATTCAGACAATTTGATGATGGATGACATTAATCGATTATTCATATTATAAACCAAAAGAACTAATAAACCCAAGGGTTTAATATTATAAACCAAAGGAATTGGTGAACCCAAGGGAATTGATTTAAACATTGAGACAATTGTTGTCGCAATGCGACGTTGGGCCAACTAATAAACCCAAGGGTTTAATATAATAAACCAAAGGAATCGGTGAACCCAAGGGAATTCATTTAAACATTAAGACAATTGTTGTCACAATGCGACGTTCACATTAACCCTTGTCCAAGTGTGTGAACCCATAAACCTTGTGAACATCGCATTAACCCTTGTCCAAGTGTGTGAACCCATAAAGAACTAATAAACACAAGGGTTTAATATTATAAACCAAAGGAATTGGTGAACCCAAGGGAAAACCATTACCCAACAAATTATAAACCAAAGGAATTGGCGAACCCAAGGGAATTGATTTAAACATTGAGACAATTGTTGTCACAATCCGACGTTCGACCAACTATGACCATGGTTGGCCATGGGTGATTTTCATATTGAGATAATGTTTGTCAGAATGTGACATTTGATCATGGATGACATTGATCGATTATTTATATTATAAACCAAAAGAACTAATAAACCCAAGGGTTTAATATTATAAACCAAAGGAGTTGGTGAACCCAAGGGAAAACCATTACCCAACAAATGATAAACCAAAGGAATCGGTGAACCCAAGGGAATTCATTTAAACATTAAGACAATTGTTGTCACAAAGCGACGTTGGACAAAGTATGACCATGGTTGGCCATGGCTGATTTCATATTCAGACAATTTGATGATGGATGACATTGATTGATTATTCATATTATAAACCAAAATAACTAATAAACCCAAGGGTTTAATATTATAAACCAAAGGAATTGGTGAACCCAAGGGAATTGATTTAAACATTGAGACAATTGTTGTCGCAATGCGATGTTGGGCCAACTAATAAACCCAAGGGTTTAATATAATAAACCTAAGGAATCGGTGAACCCAAGGGAATTCATTTAAACATTAAGACAATTGTTGTCACAATGCGACGTTGGACAAAGTATGACCATGGTTGGCCATGGCTGATTTCATATTCAGACAATTTGATGATGGATGACATTGATCGATTATTCATATTATAAACCAAAAGAACTAATAAACCTAAGGGTTTAATATTATAAACCAAAGGAATTGGTGAACTCAAGGGAATTGATTTAAACATTGAGACAATTGTTGTCGCAATGCAACGTTGGGCCAACTAATAAACCCAAGGGTTTAATATTATAAACCAAAGGAATTGGTGAACCCAAGGGAATTGATTTAAACATTGAGACAATTGTTGTCACAATGCGACGTTCGACCAACTATGACCATGGTTGGCCATGAGTGATTTTCATATTGGGACAATATTTGTCAGAATGTGACATTTGATCATGGATGACATTGATCGATTATTCATATTATAAACCAAAAGAACTAATAAACCCAAGGGTTTAATATTATCAATCAAAGGAATTGGTGGACCTAAGGGAAAACCATTACCCAGCAAATTATAAACCAAAGGAATTGGTGAACCCAAGGGAATTGATTTAAACATTGAGACAATTGTTGTCACAATGCGATGTTAGACCAACTATTACCATGGTTGGCCATGGGTGATTTTCATAATGAGACAATGTTTCTCATAATGTGTCATTTGATCATGGACGACATTGATCGATTATTCATATTATAAACCAAAAGAACTAATAAACCCAAGGGTTTAATATTATAAACCAAAGGAATTGGTGAAGCCAAGGGGATTGATTTAAACATTAAGACAATTGTTCTCACAATGCGACATTTGATCATGGATGACATTGATCGATTATTCATATTATAAACCAAAAGAACTTATAACCTCAAGGGTTTAATATTATAAACCAAATGAATTGGTGAACCCAAGGGAATTGATTTAAACATTGAGAAAATTGTTGTCGCAATGCGACGTTGGGCCGACTAATTAACCCAAGGGTTTAATATTATAAACCAAAGGAATTTGTGAACCCAAGGGAATTGATTTAAACATTGAGACAATTTTTGTCACAACGCGATGTTCGCATCAACCCTTGTCCAAGTGTGTGAACCCATAAACCTTGTGAACATCGCATTAACCCTTGCCCAAGTGTGTGAACCCATAAAGAACTAATAAACACAAGGGTTTAATATTATAAACCAAAGGAATTGGTGAACCCAAGGGAAAACCATTACCGAACCAATTTAACAACCAAAGGAATTGGTGAACCCAAGGGAATTGATTTAAACATTGAGACAATTGTTGTCACAATGCGACGTTCGACCAACTATGACCATGGTTCGCCATGGGTGATTTTCATATTGAGACAATGTTTGTTAGAATGTGACATTTGATCGTGGATGACATAAACCCAAGGGTTTAATATTATAAACCAAAAGAATTGGTGAACCCAAGGGAAAACCATTACCCAACAAATTAAAACCAAAAGAATTGGTGAACCCAAGGGAATTGATTTAAACATTGAGACGATTGTTGTCACAATGCGACGTTCGACCAACTATGACCATGGTTGGCCATGGGTGATTTTCATATTGAGACAGTGTTTGGCATAATGTGACATTTGATCATGGATGACATTGATCGATTATTTATATTATAAACCAAAAGAAGTAATAAACCCAAGGGTTTAATATTATAAACCAAAGGAATTGGTGAACCCAAGGGAATTGGTTTAAACATTGAGACAATTGCCGTCAGAATGCGACGTTCGACCAACTATGACCATGGTTGGCCATGGGTGATTTTCATATTGAGACAATGTTTGTCAGAATGTGACATTTGATCATGGATGAAATTGATCGATTATTTATATTATAAACCAAAAGAAGTAATAAACCCAAGGGTTTAATATTATAAACCAAAGGAATTCGTGAACCCAAGGGAAAACCATTACCCAACAAATTATAAACCAAAGGAATTGGTGAACCCAAGGGAATTCATTTAAACATTGAGACAATTGTTGTCACAATGCGAGATTGGACCAAGTATGACGATGGTTGGTCATGGCTGATTTCATATTCAGACAATTTGATGATGGATGACATTGATCGATTATTCATATTATAAACCAAAAGAACTAATAAAACCAAGGGTTTAATGTTATAAAACAAAGGAATTGGTGAACCCAAGGGAATTGATTTAAACATTGAGACAATTGCTGTCACAATGCGACGTTCGACCAACTATGACCATGGTTGGCCATGAGTGATTTTCATATTGACACAATATTTGTCGGAATGTGACATTTGATCATGGATGGCATTGATCGATTATTCATATTATAAACCAAAAGAACTAATAAACCCAAGGGTTTAATATTATAAACCAAAGGAATTGGTGAACCCAAGGGAATTGATTTAAACATTGAGACAATTATTGTCGCAATGCGACGTTGGGCCAAGTATGACCATGGTTGGCCATGGGTGATTTTCATATTGATACAAGGGTTTAATATTATAAACCAAAGGAATTGGTGAACCCAAGGGAATTGATTTAAACATTGAGACAATTGTTGTCACAATACGACGTTGGACCAACTATGACCATGGTTGGAAATGGGTGATTTTCATATTGAGACAATATTTGTGAGAATGTGACATTTGATCATGGATGACATTGATTGATTGTTCATATTATAAACCAAAAGAACTAATAAACCCAATGGTTTAATATTATAAACCAAAAGAATTGGTGAACCGAAGGCAAAACCATTACCCAACAAATTATAAACCACAAGTGATCAATCCACCTTACTGATTGTTAATATTATAAACCGACATTGGACCAACTATGACCATGGCTGGCCATGGGTGATTTTCATATTGAGACAATATTTGTCAGAATGTGACATTTGATCATGGATGACATTCATCGACTATGGCTAATGCTAATTAATAATGGTTTCCCATGGTTGATTTTCATATTGAGTCAGTGTTTTTCATAATGTGAAATTGGACCATGCATTAGTATTAAAGTCTAGGACTAATATTTAAAACCCAATATTTGGGGAACCTAAGGGAAAAATATTAAGAACATAAGAGATCAAAAAGGCCAAGGGATACCTATAAAAAACAAAAAAAATTAGTAAAGGCTAGGAATAAATATTTTAAATACAAATGAATGGAAAACTCACATGATTAATAAAGAGATTAATAAATCTTAGGAATCAATATTTTAAAAATATTGTTTATCACTAATGATGTTAATACTATTTATATTAATATTGTTAATTTTGATATCAATAGTAATATCATTCGTAATATTAATCATCATATTTTTAGAGTGAATATAATTAAAAAAGAATATTAATAAAAAACATATTATTGTTATTATTTAAATGTTATTAATAATTTTAATAAACGTTAATCATGTTTGAAACTTATTGTTATTAAAACAATTATGAAAATTAATGTAATTAATCATATTAATATTAATATTAATATTATTTATCAATATTAATGTTAATAGGATTTATATTAACAATATTAATGTAATTAATCACATTAATAATATTAATAAAATGTTATTAATATTATTGTTATAATTTAAATGTTATTAATAATTTTAATAAACCTTAATCATGTTTGAAACTTATAGTTATTAACGTAATTAATTGTTAATATAACGAATATTAATAAATTAAAATAATAATAATAAATAATATTGTAAATTAAAATTTGTTACATTATTGTTAATACCAAATGTTGGTAATATTATTTATTAATATTAATATTAATAATATTAAAAATAATATTCTTATTGTTATTCAAATTAATTAATATTAATAATAAAACTTATTTATTTATTAATATTAGTATATTCCTACATATTAATTATTTTATATCAAATACTAATACAAATTATTATTAGAGTAATAAATATATAACAAAGTATAATAATAGTTAATATATTATTATTATTAACTTTAATATTAATATTGATAATATTAATTAATACTAATATCAATAACATTTAATTAATATTAAGAGTGACGTAAATATTAATATTTGTTAATAGTGGGTAACATTAATTTTAATATTAATATCAAAATATATTATTTTCCTTTGTAAATTTTTAATAATATTATGATTAATAATTTTAATTATTAAATAATGTTGATTATAGCTCAAAAAAAATAAAATAAAATAAAAATTGCACTCTTAAGTTTGTGAAAAGTATAGGTAAACTTACAAAACCTCTATAAATCAAATTGCCATTATTCTATTTATTCCAAAGATAGTTGCTACTAATCAAATATCCATGAAATTTGTACTAGTCAATATCTAATATTTTCATTTTTTTTTAAGTGTAGACATTAAATTTATTAAAATCTCAAATTTATTAGAATCATTGAGAGTAAAAAAAACAAATAAAAAAACACATTATATTAACAAATTAAAATTATACTATAATTAATTTGATTATTTCATTTTTTTATATTTAATTAAACTACAATATCAAAAATAAATATAAAATATGAAAATAAATTTGAATAAATTGCAATTATGTGAATATTAAAATTAATAAATTGAAACACCATAACAGTAACCCTTAAACTACAAAGCATACAATCAATTATAGTTTATACCTAATAGTTTTTAACGGTTAGCGAAACAAAATAAAACAAAAACCACTTTCAAACAATCCTCTGATTTAGGTCACTTTGCTTTATAATAGAAATAAAGAGGAAACATACATGTGCATGGCCAGGGAGAAAAGTAAAGGAAAAAACACATTCAAACAATCTTCTGATTTAGGTCACTTTCATGTGCTTGTGCTTTAGGATAGGAAAAAAAAAAAATACCCTTTTGCATAGCTATGGAGAAAAAACAAAGAATCCAGCAAATGATCAGAGCCATTTGAACAAAGTATCCTCTGAATTTCATTTGTTTTACAATAGAAATAAGGAGAAAAAACCCTTTTGCATGGCGAGGAAGAAAAAACAAAGCATCCAGATATGGTTAAAAAGTGATTAGCTATTTGATCAAAGTTCGTAGGAGCACTCTACAGATCATATAAGCCTTAAATCAGAGATTAAAAAATAATTAGTTATTTGAGTAAAGTATATAATATCTTGAATTTGATTTGATCGTTAATTTTAGAAATAGAGTAATTTTCCTCAAATTCAATCTTGTTACTCAAATTCCACATAAAACAGCAATTAAAATAAAAATACCCCACAGCAAAATGGAAATAATATGGATCAATGAATTTACCGAAATGGTCTTATTGTTGCCGAGAACCAATTTGTCTTGGAATGTCCGATCTAGAGTACTTGCGGCTACTGTGAAAGACCAGGGAGAACCATTGTTAATGCTCTCAATCTGTCCATCGTTTCCAGCAGAGTTGCTAGTAAGAATCCCCTTCTTCATTGCATGAAATGAACCAATGGCAATGCTATTGGTAAAGTAATCAGTAAAATCAGAAGATCCAAGAGAAACCGAAATAATATCCACTCCCTCATTGATGGCGTCGTCGAATGCCGCAAGAATATCTGCGTCCCAGCAACTACCTCCTCCCCAACAAACTTTGTACACTGCCAGCCTCGAACCTTCTACTCCACCCCGAGCACTGCCTTCGGCTAATCCATAAAGGCTAGTGTTTCTCACAACGCTTCCAGCAGCTGTGGAGGCGGTGTGCGTCCCGTGCCCATTCGAGTCCCTTGGAGAAAAGAACTCCTTCGATGGGTCATCAATAATAGCACTTTGGTTGTAGAAACGCGCTCCTATAATTTTCCTGCAATTCACAACACATTTAAATCGTTAAGAAAATAGTTCCCAACAAAAAAAATAGATGGAAGATGTTTGTTTAGTATTTGTGAATTACATCTCTACCGAGTGTCTGGTTTTAAATGAATGTCTCAATCCAACAATTCCAACCAAATTGCATATCCAACATAATAATAAAACAATCATGTTACATGATTTTTTTTTCAAAACAATTGTATCACATATCCAACAGAATAATATAATTACTTGTTGCATGTGAAATTGGAGGAAGCAGTTTCGCATGTTCCTTTCAATTTTGAGGGAACAGGGCCCAACCCCGTATCACTGAAAAGAAACAATTCACCTTGAATAGCTCAGCTACATCCTGCACGAATGCCAAAGGCTCGTCTTCTTGAATTTCCATGGAAGAGACGACGCGTTCCACTCCTCCACCGTTACCCCCGATTTGAAACCACCAGGCGCCCTTGTCTGCGGGCGCCTTCAGACACTTGGCATAACAGTTTCACACTTATGGATATATGCTAGCCTTCAGACACTTGGCTTAACAGTTTCACACTTATGGATGTATGCTACAATGAGTTGCTCATGCGCTGCGACTGTTAAATTCCCCATATCGGTTTCCATTGCCACATGTCTACAAAGAGACAAGCAGTCTTGTAATGAGCAACGTGCGGCCATCAACGTGGTGGTTATGGGATGGGAGGATTTCTTAATTTGATAGGTGGCGGTCAGTAAATGGGACAGTAAATTTTTAATCTAGATTTGTAAAAAATTAATTTAAGTACGGTTTAAACACCTGATTTAGATATGCAAGGAAGTTAGTGAGGGAGATTTTATCCATCGATTTAGTGGCGACGACCAGAATATACTGGCATCTTCCAATCCTGACCATCAGATCAAAAAAATTAATTAGCCTAATCACAAAACATGCTCCTTTCCGACAGGGTTACGCCTATCGGCGTAAAAAAATATGGTGTAGTTTAAATCACGAAATTATTTTTTTCCCTCAATAATCCGTCTAAAACCATTTAGAATTCTCATTTTCTTGATCGTCTAGAAATTTCATCTTTTTGATGTCTTTGAAAACAATAGGTATAATAGGGCCTTAGGTTTTAAAGCCTTTTAAATTCTTATAAAGAGTTAAGTGGCAAAAAATGCTTGTGTGGACCTCCGATTCATCCAAGGGACCAGTGTACAAGATTGCCCATATCTTTACGACGAATAATGTCTCCTCTTCGTTCAAACCTATCTAATGTACCATTAAATTCTTTTGGTTTTGTTAAGGACATTGTCTACCGAAATGACAATATCTTGTTCGTGTGGTATTACCTATATTTGAAAAATTAGTCCATCCATTAAGAAAATAATCCAACAACATGGAAAAATATTAGGCACAATTTTTTACTTGGCTCTCTAGATAAACATGGAAAAAATCTTGTGGTCATTGCTACGGTTGATCATTTCCACCATAAGAAGCTAGGCTATACTTTTTAAACAATAAAAATTAAATATATAAAAATATGGTGTAGTTTAAAGACGAAATTATTTTCAAAGACATCAAAAAGATGAGATTTCTTTGACTCGTGTGAGTTTCAATTTTTTTAACCAACATAATTCACATTTCAAGTGCACCATCGTTTCTAGGGTGTTAGATCCATTTCAAAGCATTCAAAAAATGTATTTTGAACACAAATTTTTTTTGAAATTGTATTGCCAAATTTTGGTGAATTCAGATTGGAAAAAAACTATTTCTACTATAAATAAGACTATTGGGAGAGGTACATACCTATTAAGAAAAAACCTAAAAAGACTACGGAGAAAGGTATATACCTATTAAGAAAAACTTAAAAAGTATCGTTAAAAAGTGTGTAAAAATTTTTTAAAAGTTAAGATATTGAATTTATTTATATATTTAAAAATATATTTAAAGTATGAAAAAATTAAATATAAAAAAATATGGCTTAATCTAACTTACTGGACTAAATGATTTTTTTTCACCGTACTTTTTCCAAGATGCTAAAACCATTTATGTATTCAAAAACATACTTTAAACAAAAAAAAATCTTGAAATTATATTACTAAATTTTAGTAAATTCCGTAAAAAAAACTATTTTTGATTATAAATTAGATTAATCCTAAAAATATAATTTATCAAAATAAATATATATTTTAAAAATATAATATCTTTAGAAATTAACTTAAAAAAAACCTAATTTGCCTATAAATTAAACAACGCATTTAAAATAAACTTCATATTTAAATAAAACTAGCATGTAATTTTGTATAATAAATACATTATCATTAAAAGTTATTTAATTAAAATTTAAATGGAAGCTCGGAACTTCCCGCGTCACGAGTCGCGACAATTGGTTGGATTTTGCATAAAGGAATTTTAATTGAATGTTGTTTATGTGATGGGAATTTAACTAATTTTATTTTTTCATAAATGACTGGATATTTATTTACATTAAATAATTTACAAAATATATATAATTAGCAATTGCATTATATGTTGCAAAAGAAACGCTTTGTAAGAAAATAGCATAGGAAAGAGTAGCCTAGAAGAAATAAGATGTTGCAGTAAAAAGAGCCATCATGAAGGAATGAAAATCAAAATTTTCTTCCATGGAAGCGAGTAGTGAAATCTTAATGCACATCGCTTTCTTGAGGCTTAAAAAATCATGAGGCCTCGTGTTGAAGTTAAGTTAAATACCTTGTCTGATCATGGCAACATGAATTCCTCATGAATAAAGAAATAGATCTTGATTTTCTACCTTCAAAATCAAAGGTTGTTTTGGTGCGGTTCCTCCATATTTAATCTTGATCAATTCCTATTGAGTGACCTATGTATTATTTCCTTCATGATCTTTGAAAATATTCAAAATATCACATTGTTCTTTACCACCGATGTCCCTCGTGTCTCGCCATGTTCTTGTTCTTTTCAAAGTATCGCTGATATGAAGTTGGTTTTTTTTGCTCTTTGTGCAAACATAAAAAAATGTATGGAGAGATGACTTTCATCACTTCAAGAGCAAGTAAAAAATAAGGCGATTGAAAAAAATATCTTCAACACCGAGAGAGATTTGATAGCATTTATGGAGTCGGCCAACATGTCTTGTTCTATGGTGTTGTCTACTTGGCATAGCTTTCTTGATCTTGTGTAGAATAAATGAATTTTTATTTATATTATATTACATTAACCATGAAATTGTCAACATTCATGGCACACTTTCCATCGCATTTGTAGAGAAAATTATAACAAAGTATTACACAATTCTTATCAACCCTAAATGCTCCTATATGCAATAACAATGAATTTCATCACTTAAGAGTAGTGAAAACAAGTTTATTGAGAATAAAACTCCAACACATTTGTAAAAAAAATTATAACACAATATTAGACTTTTCTTATTTGAGATAAATGCTCCTATATGCAACAATAATGGTTTTCATAACTTAAGAGCGATAAAAAAAAGTTTATTGAGAAAAAATACTCCAACACATTTGTAGAGAAAATTATAACATAGTATCACACTTTTCTTATGAGAGATAAATGCTCCTATATGCAACAACGATGGATTTCATCACTTAAGAGCATTAAAAACAAGTTTATTGAGAAAACAACTCCAACACATTTGTAAGAAAATTATAACACAATATCACACTTTTATTATGAGAGATAAATGCTCCTATATGCAACAACGATGGATTTCATCACTTAAGAGCAATAAAAAACAAGTTTATTGAGATAAAAAACTCAAACACATTTGTAGAGAAAATTATAACACAATACCACACTTTTTGGCTTTCATTAATTCAAGAGCAATAGAAAACTGTGTTTATTGAGAAAATTTGGAAGTGTTGGATATTGGGCATAGCTTTCTTGATCTTGTATACATGATCGTAAATTTTCATGTAGCTTATACTCGCATTAAACGTGCCATCACATTTGTAGAGAAAATTACAATTGAGTATCACATTTTTTCTTATCATATTTAAATGTTCCTATATGCAACAATTACCTTGTGCCTCATAGTTTAAATTTGTGCAAGGAGGAGGAGATGAGGAGTCTCAAGGTGCAAGCTAAAATATGAAGAGAAGGAAGAATTTTGTTTGGGACTTGAGATAGACTCATTCTCCCGCACATCTAGAGTAAATCGTAATAAAACAAAAACTCACCATACTTTGAATTTTTTAAAATAAATATCTTAAAAAATTAGAATATCAATTTAATACATTTTACTCAATTACACATTTAACAATATTCATTTAAAAAAATACAAATATAAATTACTATTTTCATTATTAATTTAATTTTCTATATATTAAGAAATACTACTCATGAATAACAAAACAATTGTAACATAAATAATATATGACAAAAAAAACAATGTATTTTTTTGAATAATAAAATAGTTGTAACAAAAATAATATAGAACAAGAAAAACTATGCATATTTGAATGTATGAAAATTTAGATACATTTTAATAAGTAAAATTTTAAAAGAATAATGGTTATAAACATTTAAAAATAGTTTTATTAAATAATTAGTTTAAATCTATATTATTTATCGAAATGGATCAATTCTCTTTTTACTCTAAAAGAGGTTTGCATATCAAGACATATGATCTCTCTTGGCTCTTGGTAGATCTAGAGTTAAGATTGATCTAGGCTATCTTAATTTCTCTCTTTAAATAAACAACATTCCACATGAATACCATAGGTCAATACCATGGGTTGTTTTTTATAGTTTATTATTATTTTATTTTTTTATTGTATTTTGACCTAGTAAAATTGTTCATTACATTATGTCAATCTTTTTCATTTAATATATATATATATATATATAAATAATTTGACATAGTCAAAATGTTAAATTGTGGTTAAAATCTAACAAATTTTTTAATAACTACATTTAACTTAAAAGTCACCAAAACTTAAATTCAATCTAACTTATTAAAAATAAATAAAAAACTAACATTATAAAAAAACATATAAAAACTATTTACTTGTGGATCTAATGGCCTAAAACATTTCAATCGTCTAACATTTGATCCAATAACTCAAACATAGACACGACGGCATCTAGGGGAGTTGTTTTCAAATAATAACCATGGGTTGTTTTTTATAGTTTATTATTATTTTATTTTATTATTTTTATATTTTTTTGTATTTTGACCTAGTTAAAATGTTCATTACATTGTGTCAATATTTTTATTTAATTTTTTTTTGTGTGTATTTTGACATAGTCAAAATGTTAAATTGAGGTTAAAATCTAACAAATTTTTTAATAACAACATTTTAACTTAAAAGTCACCAAAACTTAAATTCAATCTAACTTATTAAAAAAGAAAAAAAAACTAACATTATAAAAAAAACATATAAAAAAACTATTGACTTGTGGATCTAATGGCCTAAAACATTTCGGCTTGTCTAACATTTGATCCAATGACTCAAACATGGACACAATGGCGGCTAGGGGACTTGTTTTCAAATAATAACATCTTACGGCATAAATATACATAAAAGTTAAAATGTTCATATACAATGTAATTTAAAAAAAGGGTTAAATAAACATAATTTTAATAATTCATATCTATTTTCAAAACTTATAAATGCTATTTATATTTGTGTCATTATAATTTTTTAATAATTGAATAATAATAATAATAAAAAATAATTTAAAAATTGAATTTTCTCGACTGTTTCGATGGTAGAACGAGCATTGAACCGAAACCCTAGGGTTTCCTCTCCGCGCTCGTAGTGGGCACCATCACCGCTCTCGATCCACCTTTCGCTACCCGCAACTCGCGATCTCTCGATCGCCTTCCGCATGGCGAAAACCGCAGGGGGGGGACCCCGTCACCCGCCCCCCCCATCTCTCGGAAAACACCCCGACTCTTCCGTTTCGGACGGATCCGACAACCCCCGCATCGGCCATGGCTTCATTGGGTCGCGGCCGACAAGTCGGGCCCTAAATCGTCAAGTTTAGAAGGAGTCAATGCCAATGAAGCTCCCATGGTGAATTCATCAACTCGCATACCAATCGAGTCCAAGAGGCTCGAGATCCACTTTCACGGTAGAGAGAATCAATAGTCGAATCCAGTATATGCATGACCATGCCTCCGATTGAAAAATTTATTAGGTTTTTGGCCCACCGAAAAAATCCCTCTATGGTTGGATCAATGCAAAATGGAAGCCAAAGGGTCGAGTCACTCTACGACTTGGCCCCAAAGGCTTCTTCAACATCATCTTCACATGTCTCAAAGACAAGAATCGAATCATGGATGGAGATCTTTACTTCTTCAATGCGGCGGGGCTCTTCTGCGCAGATTGGGTTAAACACTTCAATCCCAACAAATAAGACTTCAATTGGGCACTAGTTTGGATCCGCCTCTACTCATTGCCGCAGGAATATTGGGAGGAAATCACTCTCAAGGAGATTGGAAATTTCTTGGAAACCTTCATCAAAGTGGTAGAGGAAAAAAAGTACAATCGATACATAGCCTATGCCCGTATCTATGTGTACATGCATCTCGCGAAATCCCTCCCTAATTTGATAAGTTTATGGCATGAATATTTTGAATGGATTCAATCTATTGAATATGTTTTATCACCCTAGTAATTCTCGAAAGTTGTGGGATGGGGATTTTTGTAGTTAAGAATGCCGGGGGTAACCAAGAATTGCTTTGGGAATTCAAGATCTAGCCTTCTTGAACTCCCGCAGAGGGATCTCTCCGTATGATTTAGCTTTGTTTTAGTAACGAGATATTAGGCTAGCTATGATTATGTAGTTGGGTTTGATTTTAAAAGATTGGTGGGAATAAAAAATATTTCAAGGTAAACCCGTAAGGATCTACCAGAATATTGGGCAATGGAGTCAACTGTCTAGGCAAGAAGAACTAAGCAATAAGGCTTAGAGATGCAAATGTGCTAAGGGAAAGATAGGTGACCTTCTAAGGCTTTGTATAGGCTTGATTTGATGGAGTGGGCGGAATCTGAGCAAAAGGGCACTTAAGAATCCTTAAGCTATAGATAAGAAGATTGAAGAAGGGGATCTAAATCGGGACATAGTGAAATTAAGAATTTACGTGGTCCGGTTATCAAGTAGAAAACATTAAAATGCCAACAAGTTTCGAAACGAGGGAGCTTATTATCACTAATCTTGTTTAATTTTTTCCTTAGTTGATCATTACGGACTAGAAACACATGATATGAATGAATTTAAACTTTAAAGAAATACACTAAAAAAAAGGAAAGAACGAGACTTATCTTGTCACCACGAGAATCCTTAGCTATGATGTCTCTGATCTCTTTCCAATCTGCTGCTTTTGCTAATTGACTCACCAACTTCAATATGACCAGCAACTAAGACTATAGTTGTCTTGAGAAATTTTTATTTCACACTGAATACTTCGAATTGCAAAGTATTTATACAAAAAATCGTTTACAAAATATCTCGGGAATTGAGATAATGTTTTAATAAAAAAACAGGAAAGAAAACTTAACAAGAGGGACAAGCTGCAAAACAGTTTGCAAGTCGTTAGCTTTTTACAAGCAAAAATAGAACCGATTATTCTAATTTGAACTCGATTGTTGATGTGTCGTGAGTACTTGTTGGCATTAGGTGCATCTTATCGTGGAAAGTGGTTGAAGAACTTTCCTTCCTTTAACTTTCAATGTCGATACTCTTTATTCATCTATTTTGAGCTAGTTTTCTATCGTGGTAATTAAAAAGTAACCAACGAGTAACTTTATTTTCACCGATACTCTTTCACCTACTCGATACATTTTAACCCTCGTATTTTTTTACCTTTGAGGAAACAAAGTAAAATATGAATTTCCAAGTGATTTTCCCTGTTTTTTTATCTATCAAATTCACAACGGATCCGTGAATTCTTGCCACTTTTTAGCAGAGGGGATCTTCATAGTTTTCAAATTCTTGTAGCTTTCGTTTTCTTCGTATACTTGGCAAAAGTTAGGCTTTATAGTGAACATATGTTTGATCTCATTATCCAAAAAGAACATGATTTTCAAAACACCGAAGAAGTATTTTTCCCCGTTGGTGATCCTTGTGGCAGTGGTTGTTTGGCTTGATCTTTTGCATGATTTATGATTTTTAGATCATAATATTTTTGAGGCATCAACTTGTCATTCAATGCATGAATATTAGGCAAACCTACTTCTGATAATATCTTGTATTTGGCCCAAAATCTTGAGATAGCAAAATTCATGTCTTTACATTTGTCTTCTAAGTTACTCATCATGTTTCTTTTATTTAGGACCTTCTTGATTTGGAGGATGGTCTCTGTCCCTATCGGTAATCTTCAATTCTTCCAACTCTTCCCTATTTTTGCTGTTAAAAAAAGGTTGAGTTGAAGTGCTTGGGCCGGCTTATTCTCAATCTCTCTTTTAGTCTTGTCAATTTCTCGCTCTAGCAACTTGAAGTAACTCTCTCTCGTTCATAAATCATCCGAATTGAAGGCCATTGAGAATGAATGCCTTCAATAATTTTGGTCCATAAATGATTTTTTTATATAAGCCACTTGATCCGTAAGGTTTACTTGTGCTTGCGTAATCTTTCACTGTTCTTGTAGTCGATCGGCCCTTTGCTCATGTCCTTTAGAAGTAATCAAGGCATCATTTTTGGAACTTTCTAGATTTTTAATAATGCCTTTCAAAGTAAGAATTTATTTATCTTTAATAGATATGTCCTCCATGGCTTTGATCACGGCTGCTTGGTCTTGTAGTGTGCTCATCTCGTGAGGAATAACGATACTTACGCGTAGGAATTACTCGTAGGAATGTGAACTCGTTGAGTTTTCTTTAGGACTTCATTTTTCTCTTATGGAAGCTTCCAATTGAATTTCCATTTCTTTTATTTGAGTAGTCATCTCATGAACAAGTTTTTTGAGTTTATCAATTTTCGGTTTTTCTCGTTTGAAGGAATCTCCTTTGCTTGAGGATTTTCATTTTGGGGCAACTTTAGCTGCTTTCTTAGGGTAGCTATATCCTCATTTTCTTGTTTAATCAATTTTTTTTCAATCTTCATATTAGCAGGATTAGCTCCTGCTTCAATCACCAAATCTTCTAGTGCTTTGATCCTCAAATTATTAGCATATAGTGAGGCTTTTTCCAACTTCATTTGATTCTGGAGGTTGAGCACTGTTTTCTCAATCCTAATTGATTTCATATTCTTACTGACAATTTTGGAATATAGCATTTCAATATTGCTCCTATGAAATTCAATTTGATCCAATTCATGAATGGCATCTGCATCCACTTCAAAATCTGTTTTGGAATAATCTACTACTGATCTTGGATCAGTCACTACTGGCTTCAAGAATGACATTACTAATTTATTAGATGAATAATGAAATGTTGAAAGAAGTCTGTCTTTGTTTCCAGGCTTTTCCTTAAGAAATCTAGAATATGCTTGATTCTTGATCTCTTCATTCTTCTCGTTAATATGTACAGATACAGTCTAAATCTCAAACTCTGTATTGTCGAGTTTCCTTAGAAGGAGGAAAATCAACAATAGCACAGTTTTCCTTCATGAATGTATCTTTTTGTTGTGTTCCAATTTTTACATTTTGAAGCTCTTTTAATGTTTCAGTGACTATTCTTGTAGCTTCATCATCTGTTTAATTATTTTCAATATTTGCAGCCTTATCCCTTTCTTCTTTTGTAATCTTACTTCTCTTACTATAAGGAATTCTGAATTTTTTGTCCTCAATAGTCTCAGCTATGAAACTATCTCCTTCCCTGTCTCTTTTATGCACATTATCAGTCTCTTGGTTTGTGGAAGTGACATGTGTCTGTTAAATCTGCTTGCCTTTGCCACTGTCTACCTGTATTACCTATACTACCTGTGAATCATCATCAAATAGGGTGTTGAGCTCCCATTCAATTTTATTAGCATATATTTCAATATGGGGCTTAGGATCATGCAAGTAAACAAGCAACTTGCATTTTATCCTCATTGTACTCAAAATACCTTATGGGTCATAATTCCATATAAAACCACATGGGAACTTGTACTCTTTAAGTTTGACATTTATTTCATTGGCAGCGTCTCTATTATTCACAATGAATGGCCCAATTTTCTTTTTCAGCTTAAATTGGGTCTTTTTCCTGGAAGCTATGAAGTTGATTTCATCTACATTCAATAGTTATCTCAGATATTCCAAAGAAAATATTCTTGTTGTAACAAATCTCAGTAATTTATATGGGGCCAAGGATGAGCCATACACTCTGATTTCTGTGTGATTTTTATATAAATACCAGTCCCCAGTTTTATAGCTCTCTGATAGTTGTAGAATTATTCTTGTCTCATCATTGATCCTAGGGAACTCCTCTTTTTCCAAAAGATACATAGAAGGAGCTATAAACGAGTCATTGAAATCTACAAAACTATACTCTCTGTTCCATTTTCTTAGAATAGATGACCAAAATACTACTGACAAAACCTTTCCTTCTGCATCCACTTTCTGACATTCAATGGGAAATTTATCTGTTTGATAATATAGGAAGAGGTAGAGTAGATAAGAGGAGTATCTAAAAACTCCTTCTTCTGATAATCTGGATAACTGATAATGCATTTTTTCAGCAATGAATCTAGCAAAATTGAACAGAATGGATGGTAACTGACCTGGGCTTAGAGTTGACAGAAAACCTAGGATAGCCACATCAGTGAATTCATCACTGTTGTATCCTAGTATGAAGGAGAGCATTGAGACAATCTGTCAAGTCTCATCTGGGAAATCAAAGGTGTCAAAAGGAGGATTTAACTTAGGAATATCAACTTGCTTTGGACAAAAAGTCTGGAATATTTTGAATCTGGTATTGAAATCCAAGTCAAGATATATTTGGGTTAGATCTTCTATTGATAGGGAAGAAAATTTGAGGTCATGATTCATTTGTAGCATGGAATTTATTGAATCTTCAGTGATGTAAAACATGATCTCTTTTTCTTTGTTTACAATGCATCTTTGTTCTGGCATATAATAGGCTTGGCATAATCTGATAAAGTTAGGAACTGAATGAGTGAGAGGGACAATATATCTAGGCAGATTGGATTCCCAAACTGGAATATCTTTGTCACCCTTTTCCACTGATTTTCCATGGCACCAATTATAGACATGAAGCAGGTTAAATTCTACATTAGGGTTTAGTATTGTATAGTCCAGATCAACTAAAGGGATATTCTCTGGGGAAATGACTGGAGGCTGGACTGGTCTGACCACTTCTGTAGAATCAGCCGTGAGTGCAGGGGTTGGCTTGTCAATTTTGAAGGACTTAGGCTGAGGGATTTTTGCAGAAGACTTCTTTTGAGACTTTGGGCCTCCATTCTTGGGGGTTACTTATTTCTTTGTCATTTTTAATCTGAACGAAGCAAGATTAAACAGTTTTCTAAGTTCCTTTATGAGAAACATGGGTTTCTTGGTGAATTTCTACTGGAAAATGGGGTTTCTGAGCAGGGTTTTGAGTAGTGCAAGGGTTTTAAAGTTCAGAACGTATATTATGATCGATTTCAAAAGTGAAACAGACCAAGGTCTGGGAAAAACTGCGAGAAAGAGAAATTAGGAATTCCAGGGAAATTTTAACAGAGTTTCCCCTGTAAAATGGACAGTTTTATGCAGTTTAATTATGAAATTTTGGCAATTATTTTGAAAATAACAGGAATTTTGAAGTCTCAAAGGGCAAGCTTGAAGAAAAATACCTAAAAAACCAGCGAAATTCGGTTGAAGACATTCGCAGTCTTCAATTCTTCGAAAATGACTTCTTAGAGGGCAATATAGTACTTTCGAGGTTGAAATTCAGGGCAAGGAGCATCGAAAAATGACTTTGGTAGGTTGAAAAAGGCTCTGCGTGGTTTCTCAGGGTTTAATGGTGAAAACTCGAGGAAAGAAGGTTTCTAGATGATTTCACCAGTTTAAAAGGAAAATAGTGAAAATTTTGAATAAAACGTTAAGTTTTAATGTATTGAACCGATGGTGAAACCATAGTTAAATAACATTAAACTCGGGTTAAATGGGTTGGGTTTAGGGAATACCGCCAGTGGTATTCGTGTTGGTGAAGGGTGGTAAATGGTATTATGCATTTTGAACGCAATATAACGTGGTGGCGACACATAAGTGCGGGGTGGTTTGGAAAAACGACCCATTTCATGCGGCTTTGCTGAAAGTTCATCGAATGTTTATGTTTGGAGTGTGAAAATGAAAAATCACTGTTGGATCGTGCTTTTGGGAGCGAACGGTCCAGATTAAAAGGGAAAGTGCGGGGATAACGTTTTATCGGATTAGACGTGAGTCGTTGATCTTGGGCAATGGAAAGGAGATCGAACGGTGGAAATCTTACGCGATGGGATAGGGGTGAATATATTGAGATCTTTCGCATAAGTGATTGACCGTAGGATTAAATGGACTTTTGGGGATCGGACGGTCAGAAGTGACTCCGACGGGTTAAGTCATTTACACTATTTTTGATAGAAAATCAAATGATCGGGAGGGTCAATCAAGGAATTAACCGAGGTTAGGGACTGGGATTAGGTAGAATGTATGTGGGGAAAAATATAAGGTTAAGGTTTTGAACTTAGGTTAAGGGACTTGGGGTGAGAATTATATAAGGGAAAATGTTGTTTTTCATTGAAGTTTATTTTTAACAAAACTTTAGGTAACTTTTGTTTAAAACACGCATAATACATGTTTTAAGTTTTTTTTCTTAATATTTTATTATATGGTTTAATCAAATCGAAAAGATTTAATTACCATAGGGGCGGGATTAAATATACGGATAAAATTTTCAGCCAAAGGGGTTATAAGGGGGGTTTTATTTAAGCATGTGGGAATATAATACTTTGGCTCAAGTTATAACAAGTGGGTTTTTGGGATTTACTTATAAAAGGAGTTATATAATAGGAAAAGGTCAATTGTAGGGGATTAATAAATAAGTTAAAGTTAATATGATAAGGGGACAATGTATATTCAAAAACACATTGATATAACTAAGAAAGTGAAGATTAAAAAGAAAATTTGCATTATAATAACTTCATCACTTAGACTTAGGATAAAATGTGATTTTGAGGGCTTTATGCTTTGAAATGATGTGGGAGGTTAATCAAATGAGGATTAGAGTATCTTTAAGTAAAAATGAAGTTTTACATAGAATTTTTCAGGGGAATGAGTGTATGTATGGTAAATGATGTGATTAAGGGATTAATATAGACATTTCATACTTTCAACTTATCAGTCATAGAGCTTTGGGTCTGGTCCCAACAAAAGTCAAGGAAATGCCTTGAGCCTTTTTGACTGATAGTCTAGAATGTTTCATGACTATGGGAAGGGGAAGTTCATTATTTTGAAGCCCATGATGAATGATATTTACATTGAGACTTTTCACCTTCTTCTACCTACCCATCTTACCATGCTAACATTTTTTCTTCTTTTGTAACAAGGTGTATTTAAGCTAGCAACTTTCACAACATTTATTTTTTCTGAAAGCATGTAAACTATCTAACTCTACACTTATTTCATCCATGAATCTAGATTAAACTTTTGGATTCACTTTATTTCTCTACCTAACTACTGAATTGTTAGGATTAAACTGTCTAATAACTCATTATTCTCTATCTAAAACAATAGAAATTGCAAAATGATAAGTTAAGATTGAACTATTTAACTCATCATGGACTAATGGCATTTATTGAAACTCTGCCATAGTCAAAAAGTAAAAAGTAGTGGCATTTATGCTTTCTCACTTTCATGTTTTATTCATTTTTTCTTTTGGGGTATCTTATTTTTTCTAAGTCCTTTGATTATTCTTTTAGGACTTTTTACCCTCTTTTTTGATTTTTTTGATTTTTTTTTTGATTTTTTTTTTATTTTTTACAAAATATGTGAATACAACTTGCAGAAGGAAAAGTATGTACAAATTTAGAAAATTACCAATAGTCAAGTCAAAATTATGACCCCTATATTATAGGTTGCTAACATCAGCTCCACTTGGAGATAGATTTTCCTGGTGAAATGCCAAGAACTCTGAGATCAGTAGCTTTATCCATTGACCTTGGTGAATCTGTAAATGTCTCCTGTGTTCTGCAACAATCATATTTATGATATGTTATACTGCAAAGCTTAGGGCCTTCTCTTCGGGCTTCAACTTTGTAGATAATATATCCAATCCAATCTTACACTCTAACTATGAATATTTACAATGATAAAGTAAATGGATCTAACTGTTAAGTGACTTGCAAGGAATAGTAATGTTTCAACATTCTTCCATTTACTGGTCCTTCTTGAAGCTCTGTACCATCCAAATTCCTGATAAAAAAGGAATTGTTTCCTTTGTAACCATATATGACATAGGGTCCCTGCCACAAAAATTCAAACTTTCCATGTTTATCTTTATCCTCTCTTCTTGCATCCCATCTTAAAACTTGATCTCCTATGAAAAAGTCATCTTCCTTGACTCTTTTGTCAAAAATCTTTTTGATTTTGTCTTGTAAAACTTGTGACTTTTGATAAACTTCATCTCTGTTTTGTTGGTGGTGTATGGTATCATTGATTCTTCTTTGAATGTCATTAGTTTCTACCTGTGATTCCTGGATGATTTTCATGACTGGGACACCCAAGGAAGAAGGAAAAACTACATCTATACCATAAACAATTTGATATGGTGAAGTTCCTATGGAATTTTTTGTAGTAAGCCTGTCAGCCCAAAGGGCATATATCATCTTTTTGTTCCATGTTTTTATTATTATCTTGGAGTAGTTTTTTTATGATGTTGACTAAAATTTTATTCGAGGATTCAGCCAAACCATTACCTTGGGGGTAATATGCTATGGAATGACCTAAGGTAATATGGTATTTATGGCAGAAAGCAATCATCTTTTTGGATTTGAAAGAAGCAACATTGTCTGTGATAATTTTGTGTGGGAATCCAAATCTAGACAAAATATTACTTTCAATGAATGAGATAATAACTGATTCTGTAGCTTGCCTAGTGGGAATTGCTTCAATCCACTTAGTAAAGTAATCAGTAGCAGTTAGAATCCATTTGTGTTGACTTGAGGATGGAGGATGAATTTCACCTATGAAGTCTAAACCCCATAACTGAAATGGTTTTTCTGTGGATATTGGTTTCAGAGGCAATGGAAAAAGTTTCTTTTTACCTTAAAAAATCTGACACTTATGACAAGAGGTAACACACTTTTTAACATCTGAAAATAAGGATGGCCAATAAAAACCAGCTCTAATTATTTTATCAGCTATGCTCTTCCAGTATAGATGTCCACCACAGTCACCTACATGAAACTCTTCAAGGATTTTGTCAGCTTCAGATTTCAATAAGCAATTAAGTAAAATTCCAGTACTTTCTCTCCAATACAATGCATCATTTAAGATACATAATTTCATTGCTTTTTGTTTGATAGATCTTTCCTTGGTTTTGGTAAGTCCAGGAGGAGCTTGTAAGTTTGTAAGTACAAAGATTATGTCAGAGTACCATGGTGAGTTTTGATAGGCTTCACTGATCGATGGAGTCACCATCTCCTCCTGTTCATCTACTTGTGCAATGAAATTAATATCTAAGGCATTGCAATTTGATTCAGCCATCAGTCTGGCTAAACCCTGTCCTTTAATGAGTTTAGTTAGTTTAATTTCCAGATCATATTCAAGGATTGTGGCTATCCACTTTCCTCTCCTACTGTCTGGTCCATCTTGAGTCAAAATGTCTTTGACTACTGCATTAGGGACATATGCAATGATGTGTGAATGAAGTATATACACTCTGAAATCTTTGATAGCTTTAACCAGATCCAAAGCCTGTTTTTCTATTATGTTGTATTTCAGTGGTGCATCTCTGAGAGCTTTACTAAAAAATGTAATGGGCTGTTCAAAGCCTTGATCGTTTTTCTGCAGAAGAACTACAACTATGGTGTGTTCAGATGCAAAGGAAAAGATTATGAAATCTTTTGTGTAATCTAGACTGATAAGGATTGGTGCTTTAGTTAAGGCTTGTTTGATTGATTCAAAATATTGTTTGGCCTTTATTGTCCATTTAATTGATGAGTCCTTTTTAAGCATGTTATTAAGATCTTTTATAATCTCAGCCAGATTTGATATGAATATTCTTAGAAAATTGATCTTTCCCAAGAATGCTTGGAGTTCTTTAATGTTCTTTGGAGGATGAATGTTCAAGATTGCTTCAATTCTTGCAGGGTCTATTCTAATGCTTTCTTTTGAGATGATGTGACCTAGCAATTTGTCTTCTTCTAACCCAAAAATAGACTTTTTCGGATTAAGAGATATACCATATTTTCTGCATTTAATAAAAACATGTCTCAGATGATCCAAGTGATCATCATTTGTCTTAGAAAAAACAGTAATATCATCCAAATAAATGACTAAGAACTCATGGATTTCCTTGGAAAAGGCAATATCTATGGCCCTTTGAAATGTAGCTCCTGCATTTTTTAACCCAAAAGGCATTTTCACATACATGAAAGTGCCCTAAGGAGTAGTAAAAGCATTTTGCCTGGCTATCTTGTACCAGATCCCATCGTATTTATAGCATCATAAAGAGATCCTGATAACTCACAATTTCCAGGTATCCATTTTTTTGGGTAAGTAAAAAGGTCCTTCAAGGACGCTTTATTAAGATTACTAAAGTCTATGCATAATCTGATTTCTCCTAACTTTTTTCTAGTTGGTACTATATTAGATACCCAGTCAGAAAATTTGACTAGTGCAATTATCTTAGCATCAAACATTCTCTTGATTTCTTTTTCAACTAATGGTAACAAAACCAGATTAATCCTTCTGAGTTTCTGTTGAAAATGTTTTTGATTTTATTTTAAAGGAATTTTAAGTTGAATAATGTCTGTGTTATAAGTTTTTAAATCCTCATAGCTCCATGCAAAGACGTCTTGAAATTATTTTAAAAGTTCAATGTATTTATCCCTTTCATCTGATCGTAAGGATTTGGATAGCTTGATTATTCTTGGTTTATCATCTGTCCCAAGGTTATACTCTTCTATGTCAGATTTAACTGGCTCCATTTTTGGCCTTATAGGCACATCATTAGAGTCAAATAAATCTTCTAGAGGAGTTAATCCTCTGGGTAAAATGTTGTTCTTTAAATCAATCAAATCTATTTCATCATCAATCAATTCCTCTATTTCTATTTTTTCCATTTCATCAATGTCACTTTGAGTAAAAATAGTAGGTTTTTCAAACTTATGTACATCTAAATTATCTAAATCATCTATTTGACAGAAATTTAAATCTATATCACAAGGTCAATCTATATTACATTTGTTATCGATTTGATAGTTTTGAAATTCATTTTCATTATTCAAAAAGTGATAAATTGTCTCATCCTCTGAAAAAATTTGCCAATAGGTTACATTGTCAGGAACAATAGGCCTATATTTAATCTCAACAGTGTATTTTTGTAATGGTGAAAAAGGAATTTTACAACTTCTAGAAAAAGTAGTTACGAAATGGGCCTGTATGTTTTGATCTCGAGGGATGACAGCAAAATTACCTTCTGACAATTCTTCAAGCAGTTCCAATACTATTTCTCTGTATCTTGCAAGTCTAGGGTTATGAACTAAATATTCAGCATTGATTTGTTTTATAAATAATTCGGAATCACCCATAACCATTGTTCTTTTTCCTCCCTTTTTTCTTATAATTTGCAAGCCTAAGATTAAAGCTTTGTATTCAGCCATAGTATTGGTGCATTTGAAGTTTAATCTAAAAGCATGCCCTTCAAAATGACTTGTTTTAGCATTTGTGATCCAAACACTAGCTCCAGCTCCAAATTTATTAACAGATCCATCAAAATCTAGATGCCACAAAGCTTCATGACCAATATAATCATCCATGATTTTAAGTCTTTTATCAGTAAGTTCAGTTGGATTTTTATTTTGGTCATAGTTACTGAAAATAAAAGAATCAAGATCAGTGGGGGTGGAATAAATTGGATAATTTGTAGGTATGTCTGCACTACTGATCATGTACTTCATCAAAATTTCTCTATAAAGCTTCTTAGGCTGCGCAAATACAGAGATAGTAGCATAACTCATGTCCAGTTGTAGAGATCCCTGCAACTTTGCTCCCCATGAGCGAGAAAGAAGCATGTCATAATTTGGCGGGATGTCAGCTACTACAATGTCCATGATCATACTCTTACCAGGATACTGGACCAGGTTAACGCAAAGATCCTTAATCAAACCAATACATTGTACTTTGGATGAATCAAATGAGAACAGGTCCTTATAAGGTCTAGTTATGTCTAGATTAAGAGTTTCCATTATAGCTTTAGGCATTAAATTGCGGGAAGCTCCAGTATCTAGCATAGTGTTATGTAATATTTGGTCATGTATGGTAAGACTTAAATAGAATGGGGGTACCGACCCATCTGAATGCTTGCCATCAACATTAGGACCGAAAATTAGTTCAGGCCTATCTTCGTTCATGTTAATTGTATCTTCATTCTCGTTGACATTCAACATATCAGAAATCATTGATCTATATAAATCATTTTTAGCTAGTTCTATTAAGGGAACAACTATTTTCAATTTGGATATTTCGGATTGCATATTAAATGTTGGCTGAGATCTAATGGTTTGAATCACTTCTTCATTGGGAAATGTTGTTTGTGAGGATTTTTCTTGAGTTTCTACTGTTTTTCCTTTGTTCTGAGCTATTCTCTTGTCTTCTGTATGAATTTCTTGCTTTCTGCTCTCCTTAGTCATTTTTTCAAGAATAATTTGAGGATTAACAGGAGTTTTATCAGATTTAGGATTCTCGATAGAAGGTTTGGGATCTAATATTTTAAAGTCGGTAGGATTCTTTCTCGGCTCAATTACTGGTGTTGAATTTGTGGCTTCTGTAGAGTTATCTTTGGAAACATATTTGGAAGATTGAGCCACATCATCAGTAATATCTACAATTTTTGGGCCTTGCTGCTTTTTAGGACTAGTTGGATTTGAACTCTGTTTGCTATCTCTGGGAAGAATTTGCAAGAATTTTGATGTAGAAGTATCAGACTTCTTTTTGTTTTGTTCTTGTTGCTTTGGAACATTACTCTTAATGGCAAGATCAATGTTTTTCTTGCTCCTAAGATTGTATAGACTACGAATCTCATTTATTTCAAAATCATAGCCTTGTTTATAATCATAGGATTCTCCAGATTCTACCTTGAGCTATTGAAGTTCAAAGAGTTCCTGGTCCTCCTGGGTGAGGAAAATGGTATTGTTCTCATCGATCCCCATAACAATGTTTATGTCTTCCTCCTCATCAACATTGTTTTGTGAACTTTCTGCAAAGTTTTCTTGAAATGGGGTTCTTATATTTTGATCAGGAGAAGGCTCTTTACCTTTCCCGGGGTTGGTGTTTTTTCTATAATTGGGATTCCGAATCTGGGCTTGATTGTCCCATTTTGGTTTCTTTTTAATTTGATCCAGTATGTCAACTACTTTTTCTAGGGCTTTAGTAATGAAATCAAATTTACTATCCAAGTGAGATGCTTCCTCTTTAATAGTAACCCTTCTTTCATTTCTCATTCTGGCCTTCTTTTCCAGTATGTTGACGTCTGCACCTACAACATCATTTTGCATTTGCTCTAAAGTATTTGCAACCCTTTCTCTAAGTTGGTAAGCCATGTCTACATCAAAACAATTAGGGAATTTCAGTAGCACAGAATATGGGGTAGTTTTAAGGTCTGCAAGAATGACATTGTATACGCTGTTATATCTTGTGCAGGAAGTCTTGCATAGTTTCATTAGGGGCTCCCTTGACAGCATCAAATTTAGATAGTATTTGCATAGGGTTCTTCTTTTTCTCCCATTTATTAAGGAAGGCTCTATGAAATGCAGCTAGATCTGCTATGCTACCAAGTGCTAAAGCTTTAAACCAAGTTTTCACCTCTCCAATTAGGCTCTGAGCAAATAATTTCATTTGAACATTAGAGTCATCAATTTCATAAACTTCCCAGAAATCATTCATTATAGTAACGTGATGTTGTGGAGTAATCTGTGAGAGATTATCAAACAGTGGAATATCTTTTTGATAGTTCTGGGGCATGTCATGGAGATTTTGAGGTATGACCAAGGGAGCATATCAGGCTGCCATGGCTTGAATTTTAGCTTGGCTGGGAGGTACATTTGTGGTAGAAGGGATAGTACTGGTTAGTGTAATAGATGTGCTTGAAGAGCTTGGTAATGGGGATGAAACATAAGTAGTATGGCTAATGGTAGTTGTGATGGGTTGGGTAAATGATGGATATACTACTTTGGGCTGCAAGGGCAGCTTAGGGATGAATGGATCAGTTGATGAACTAGCAGTGGATTGTGGATATGATGAGTAAATGATTCGCTGGGGCAGAGACAACTCAGGGCTTAGGGGCTCTTGAGGTAAACTAACAGCAGAATCAGTAAATGATGTGGCAACATACAGATTTGAATCTAATGCCAAAAATACTATTCTGTATAGTTCAGAGACTGGGGGTTTAAATTTAGACAAAAAATTAGCTAACTTAACAGCTTCTTCAATGTCTTTGATTTTTGTAACAATTACCCTTTTAACTAGACTCTTACTTTCAGTTTGATCTGATTTACTAGGAATAGAAATAATTTTATGCTTTTCACTTACATAAGAAGCAAAAACTGGATCTAAAACAATTTCTTTGAAATCTGATTCAGATTTTGTTCCAAATAAAGATTTCTCAAACTTAATGTCAAAATCAATGTCTGATAAGCTAACCAATTCTTTGGGTAAAGAATCATCCCTTTTTAGAGTTATTTCAGTTTGAGAACTATCACTTTGTTTTTTCTTCTTTTTTCCTATCTGGTCAGGATTATCTACTATATCTAGAGGATTAGGATCATGGTTGTTTCTAGTGTAGTAGATTTTCTTGGGAGCCATATTTTTTATTGGGTAAAATACCCACAACCTTTAAACTCAATCTTAAAGTAGAAAAGATATAATTAAAGATCTTCCTTCAAGACTAAACTTAAAACTGGAGAGTGGTTAGTTCCCTAGTATGGTCGCCAATATGTTATCACCCTAGTAATTCTCAGGTTGTGGGATGGGGATTTTTGTAGTTAAGAACACCAGGGGTAACCAAGAACCGCTTTGGGAATTCAAGATCTAGCCTTCTTGAACTCTAGAGAGGGATCTCTACGTATGATTTAGCTTTGTTTTAGTAATAGATATTAGGATAGCTATGATTGTGTAATTGGGTTTGATTTTAAAAGATTGGTGGGAATAAAAAATAATTCAAGGTAAACCAGAAGGATCCACCAGAAAATTGGGCAATGGAGTCAAATCTCTAGGTAAGCAGAACTAAGAAATAAGGCTCAGGGATTCAAATGTGCTAAGGGCAAGATAGGTGACCTTCTAAGGCTTTGTATAGGCTTGATTTGATGGAGTGGGTGGAATCTAAGCAAAAGGGCACTCAAGAATCCTTAAGCTACATATAAGAAGATTGAAGAAGGGGATCTAACTATGACCTAGAGCAATTAAGAATTCTATGGTCAAGTTGTCAAGTAGAAAACACAAAAATTCCAATAAGTTTCGAAATAGTGAGCTTATCATCACTAATCCTGTTTAATTGTTCCTTAATTGATCATTACAGACTAGAAACACATAATATGAATGAATGTAAACTTAAAAGAAATACACTGAAAACAAGGAAAGAATGAGACTTATCTTGTCACCACGAGAATCCTTAGTTATGATGTCTCTGATCTCTTTCCAGTTTGCTGCTTTCGCTAATTGACTCACCAACTTCAATATGACCAGCAAATAAGACTATAGTTGTCTTGAGAAAAAAAAATTCACACTGAATACTTCGAATTGTGAAGTATTTATACAAAAAACTGTTTACAGAATATCTCAGAGATTGAGATAATGTTTTAATAAAAAATAGGAAAGAAAGCATTATAATAGGGACAACTGCAAAACAGTTTGCAAGCTGTTACCTTTTACAAGCAAAAATAGAACGGATTATTCTAATTTGAACTGATTGTTGATGTGCTGTGAGTACTACTAGCATTAGATGCATCTTACCGTGGAAGGTGGTTGAAGAACTTTCCTTCCTTTAACTTTCAACGCTGATACTCTAAATTCGTCTGATTTAAGCTGTTTTACTGTGGTAATTAAAAAGTAACCAACAGTAACTTTATTTTCACTGATATTCTTTCACCTACTGATACACTTTAACCATGTGTTTTTTACCTTTGAGGTAACAGTAAAATATGAATTTCCAAGTGAATTCCCTGTTTTTTTATCCATCAAATTCACAACAGATCTGTGAATTCTTGCCACTTTTTTGCAGAGGGGATCTTCATAGTCTTCAATTTTCTGTAACTTTCATCTACCTCTGTATACTTGGAAAATTTAGGCTTGATAGTGAACATATGCTTGATATCATTATCTAAAAAGAACAGATTTTCAAAATACTGAAGAAGTTTTTTTCCTGTTGGTGATCCTTGTGGCAGAGGCTATTTGGCTTGCTCCTTTTCATGATTTATGATTTTTAGATCATAATCTTTCTGAGGCATCAATTTTTCATTCAATGCATGAATGTTAGGAAAACCTGCTTCTAATAATTTTTTGTATTTGGCTAAAAATCTTGAGATGGATACATTCATGTCTTTACACCTGTCCTCTAGGTTACTCATTATGTTTCTTTTGTTTAGGACCTTTTTTATTTGAAGAATGGTTTCTGTCTTATCAACAATTTTCAATTCTTCCAACTCTTCTCCATTTTTACTGTTTAAAAAAGCTATGCGTTGGATGGCTTGGGTTGGTTTATTGTCAATTTCCCTCTTAGTCTTGTCAATCTCTGCACTAGCAACTTGAAGTAACTCTCTCTGTTCATAAATTATCCGAATTGAAGGCCATTGAGAATGAATGCCTTCAATAATTTTGGTCCATAAATGATTTTTTATATAGGCCACTTGATCTGTAAGATTTACTTGTGCTTGCAGAATCCTCACCTGTTCTTGTAATCGATCGACCCTTTGCTCATGTCCTTTAGAAGTAATCAAGGCATCATTTTTGGAACTTTCTAAATTTTTAATAATGCCTTTCAAACTAAGAATTTATTTATCCTTAATAGATATGTCCTCCATGGATTTGATCACGGTTGCTTGGTCTTGTAGTGTGCTCATCTGTGAGGATGAAGAAGAAGAGGTAGAGATTTCCTGAGAAGTAATTGGCACTGCAGTTGCCAGTACTCCTTTTGGTGCCAAGTGTTATACCAAAGTAGATGGTATAGCAGTTCTTATAGTGGGGATCACTGTAGGAATGACCACCGGTTGTGCTTTTATTAGTTCTTCATTCTCTTTCATTAAAGCTTCTATTTGAATTTCCATTGTTTTTATCTGAATTTTCATTTGATGTACAAGCTGCTTTAATTCATCATTCTCTGTTTTTTGCTGTAGAATTTCTTTTGCTTGAGATTTTTCACTCTGAGGCAACTTCAGTTGTTTTCTAAGAGCAGCTATATCCTCATTTTTCTGTTTAATTAGGACTTTTGTCCCTTCAATGTTGGCTGGGTCACCCCTTGCTTGAATCACTATATCTTCTAGTGCTTTGATCCTCAAATTATTAGCATATAGTGAGGTATTGTCCAACTTCATTTGATTCTGGAGGTTGAGCACTGTTTTCGCAAGCCTAATTGATTTCATAGTCTTATTGACAATTTTGAAATATAGCATTTAAGTACTGCTCCTATGAAATTCAATTTGATCCAATTCATGAATGGCATCAACATCCACTTCAAAATCTTTTATGGAATAATCTTCCACTGATTTTGGCTCAGCCACTGTAGGCTTCAAGAATGAAATTACCAATTTATTAGATGAATAATCAAATGCTGAAAGAAGCCTGTCTTTGTTTCCAGACTTTTCATTAAGAAATCTAGAATATGCTTGATTCTTAATCTCTTTATTCTTCTCTTTAATCTGTCTGAATCTAATCTGAATCTCTGACTTTGTATTGTCAATTTCCTTAGAAGAAGGAGGAAAATCAACAATAGCCTGGTTTTCCTTGATGACTGTATCTTTTTGTTGTGTTTCAATTTTTACATTTTGAAGCTCTTTTAATGTTTCAATGACTATTCTTGTAGCTTGATCATCTGTTTCATTATTTTCAATATTTATAGCCTTATCCCTTTCTTCTTCTGTTATCTTACTTCTCTTACTATAAGGAATTCTGAATTTTTTATCCTCAATAGTCTCAGCTATGAAATTATCTCCTTCCCTATCCCTTTTATGTACATTATTAGTCTCTTGGCTCATAGAAGCCACCTGTGTCTATTCAATCTACTTGCCTTTGCCACTGTCTACCTGTATTACCTGTACTACCTGTGACTCATCATCAAATAGGGTGTTTGGCTCCCATTCAATTTTATTAGCATATCTTTCAATATGGGGCTTAGAGTCATGCAAGTAAGCAAGCAACTTGCATTTTACCCTCATTGTACTCAAAATACCTTGTGGGTCATAATTCCATGTAAAACTACGTGGGAACTTGTACTCTTTAAGTTTGACATTTATTTCATTGACAGCTTCTCTGTTATTCACAATGAATTGCCCAATTTGTTTTTTTAGCTTAAATTGGGTCTTTTTCTTGGAAGCTATGAAGTTGATTTCATCTACATTCAATAGTTGTCTTAGATATTCCAAAGCAAATATTCTTATAGAAACAAATCTCGGTAATTTATATGGAGCCATGGATGAGCCATACACTGTGATTTCTGTATGATTTTTATATAAATACCAATCCCAAGTTTTATAGCTCTCTGATAGCTGTAGAATCCTTCTTGTCTCATCATTTATCCTAGGGATCTCCTCTTTTTCCAAAAGATACATGGGAGGAGCTATAAATGAGTCATTGAAATCTGCAAAACTCTACTCTCTGTTCCATTTCCTTAGAATAGATGACAAAATACTACTGACATAACTTTTCCTTCCACATCCACTTTCTGACATTCAATGGGAAACTTATCTGTTTGATAATATAAGAAGAGGTGGAGTAGCTAAGAGGAGTATTTGAAGACTCCTTCTTCAGATAATCTGGATAACTCATAATGCATACTTTCAACAATGAATCTGGCAAAATTGAATAGAATGGATGGTGATTGACCAGGGCTTAGAGTTGACAGAAAACCTAGGATAGCCACATCAGTGAATTCATCACTGGTGTATCTTAGTATGAAGGAGAGCATTGAGACAATATATCTAGTCTCATATAGGAAATAAAAGGTATCGAAAGGAGACTTTAACTTAGGAATATCAACTTGATTTGGACAAAAAGTCTGGTATATTTTGAATCCGGTATTGAAATCCAAGTCAAGATATAGTTGGGTTAAATCTTCTATTGATAGGGAAGAAGAATTGGGGTCATGATTCATTTGCAGCATGGAATTTATTGACTCTTGAGTGATATAAAAGATGATCTCTATTTATTTGTTTACAATTCATCTTTGTTCTGGCATATAATAGGCTTGGCATAATCTGATAAAGTCAGGAACTTAATGAGTGAGAGAGACAATATATCTAGGTAGATTGGATTCCCAAATTGGAATATCTTTGTCACCCTTTTCCACTGATTTTCCATAGCACCAATTATAGACATCAAGCAGGTTAAATTCTACATTAGGGTCTAGTATTCTATAGTCCAGATCAACTAAAGGGCTATTCTCTGGGGAAATGACTGGAGGCTGGACTGGTCTGACCACTTCTATAGAATCAGCCGTGAGTGCATGATTTGGCTTGTCGATTTTGAAGGACTTAAGATGAGGGATTTTTGCAGAAGACTTCTTTTGAGGCTTTGGGACTCCATTCTTGGGGGTTACCTATTTCTTTGTCATTTTTAATCTGAATGAAACAAGCTTAAATGGTTTGCTAAGTTCCTTTGTGAGAAACAGGGGTTTCTTGGTGAATTTCCACTGGAAAATGGGGTTTCTGAGCAGGGTTTTGGGTAATGCAAGGGTTTTAAAGCTCAGAACGTATATTAATATTGATTTTAACATCGAAACAGACTGGGGTTTGGGAAAAAATGCAAGAAAGGGTAATTAGGAATTCCAGGGAAATTTTGACATAGTTTCCCTTGTAAAATGGACACTTTTATGCAGTTCAATTGTACAATTTTGGCAATTATTTTGAAAATAATGGGAATTTTGAAGTCTTGGAGTGCAAGCTCGAAGAAAAGTACCTAGAAAATCAGTGAAATTTGGTTGAAGATGTTCGCAAAGGTGCGCAGTCTTCAATTCTTCGAAAATGGCTTCTCAGAGGACAATGTAGCACTTTGTAATTGAAATTCAGAGCAATGGGCATTGAAAAAATGGCACTGGTAAGTTGAAAAAGGCTATGCATGGTTTTCTCAGGGTTTAATGGCGCAAATTCGAAGAAAAGGTTTTATGGACACTTTCACAGGTTTTAAAGGAAAATGGTGAAAATTTGAATAAAAACTTTAAACTTTAACGTGTTGAACTGATGGTATAAAACATAGTTAAATAACATTAAATCGTGATTAAGCAGGTGAGGTTTAGGGAATACCGACAGTGATATTCGCGTTGGTGAAGGGAAGTAAGCGGTATAGTGTATTTCAAATGCCATACAACATGGTTGTGACACGTAAGCGCGAGGTGGTTTGGAAAACCACCCATTTAACACGGCTTTGCCGAAACATCAAAAGTTTATGTTTAGAGCGAGAAAATGATCAATCACCGTTGTATCGGGCCTTTGGGAGCGAACGGTCTAGATTAAAAGGGAAAGTGCGGGGAAAGTGCAGTGGGTCCGAGAGATTGTTTATTGGCCATCGATCATATGGGTGGAAGATCAACGGTATATATTGAGCGTGATGGGTGATGGTAAAGTTCATGGATTAAAACTATCGCATTTAATAGGAACCGTTAGATTGGGAAGGGACGATCAGATGACTGATAACTAACGTGATGGTAAAAGGCAATGTATAGGGAGCTTTTGATCGCAATCATTTAGAGCCGTTGGATTAAAGGGGAATTCGGGATTGGAGGATCAAAATTCAACCCGATAGAGTAAAGGGATTTGGGAAATTTATATATAAAAAGAGTTTTTTCCAAATGAAAAAAGGGATTGGGAGGGGATTAAAGCAGGGATTTAACCAAGGTTAAAAATTGGGGTATGCAGTATAATGTATTGGGGGAAAAGGTAAGGTTAAAGTCTTGACCTTAGGTTAAGGGAATTTGGGGTAGAAAATATACAAGGGAAAGGTTTGTTTTTCATTGAAGTTTAGTTTTCACAAAACTTCAGGTAACATTTGTTTAAACACGCATAATACATGTTTTAAAATGTTTTTTCTTCATATTTTATTTATATGGTAAATTAAATCAAAAAGACTTAATTACCATAGGGACGGGATTAAATATAAGTATAAAATTTTAGCTAGAGGGGTTATAAGGAGGGTTTTATTTAAACGTGTGGGAATAAAATACTTTGGCTTAAGTTATAATAAGTGGGTTTTGGGGATTTACTTATAAAAGGAGTTATATAATAGGAGAAGGTTAATTATATAGGGAATTAATACATAAAATCAATGTTAATATGACAAGGGGACAATGTATACTCAAAACACATTAATATAACCAAGAAAGTGAAGATTAAAAGCAAATTGCATTATAATAACTTCATCACTTAGTCTTAGGATAAAATGTGGTTTTGAGGGTTTTTTGTGAATAAATGATGTGGGAAGTTAGCTAAATAGGAATTACAAATGTTTCTGAGTAAAATGATATTTTACTTAAGATTTTCAAGGGAATGAGTGCATGAATGGTGAATGATATATTTAGAGGATTAAGATAGACATTTCACACTTTTAACTAACTAGTCATAGAGCCTTGTGTCCAGTCCCAACAAAAGTCAAGGAAATGCCTTGAACCTTTCTGAATGATAGCTTGGAGTGCTTAATGACTATGGGAAGGAGAAGTTAGTTATTTTGAATCCATGATAAATGATATTTACAACAAGATTTTTCACCTTCCTCTACTTACCCATCTTACCATACTAACATTTTTTCTTATTTTGTAAAAAGGTGCATTTAAGCTAGCAACCTTCACAGCATTTGTTTTTTTGAAAGCAAGAAAACTATCTAACTCTACACTTATGTCATCCATGAATCCAGTTTAAACTTTTGGATTCACTTTATTCTCTACCTAACTACTCAATTGTTAGGATTAAACTGTCTAACAACTCATTATTCTCTATCTAAAACAATGGAAATTGGAAAATGATAAGTTAAGATTGAACTATTTAACTCATCATGGACTAATGGCATTTATTGACACTCTACCATAGTCAAAAAGTAAAAAGTAGTGGCATTTATGCTTGCTCACTTTCATGTTTTATTCATTTTTTCTTTTGGGGTATCTTATTTTTTCTAAGTCCTTTAATTATTCTTTTAGGAATTTTTACCCTCTTTTTGATTTTTTGATTTTTTTGATTTTTGTTTTTACAAAATATGTGAATACAACTTGCAGAAGGAAAAGTATGTAAAAATTTACAAAATTACCAATATTCAAGTCAAAATTATGACCCTTATATTATAGGTTGCTAACATCGGCTCCACTTGGGGATGGCTTTTCCTGGTGTAATGCCAAGAACTCTGAGATTAGTAGCCTTATCCATTGACCTTGGTAAATCTGCAAATGTCGTCTATGATATTTATGATATGTTATACTGAAAAGCTTAGGGATTTCTCTCCGGGATTCAACTTTGTAGATAATATATCCAATCCAATCTTACATTCTGACTATAAATATTTACAATGATAAAGTAAATAGGTCTATCTATTAAGTGACTTGCAGGGAATAGTAATGTTTCAACATTCTTCCATTTACTGGTCCTTCTTGAAGCTTTGTACCATCCAAATTTCTGAGAAAAAAGGAATTATTTCCTCTGTAACCATATATGACATAGGGTCCCTGCCATAGAAATTCAAACTTTCCATGTTTACCTTTATCCTCTCTTCTTGCATCCCATCTTAAAACTTGATCTCCTATGAAAAATTCATCCTCTTTAACTCTTTTGTCAAAAATATTTTTAATCTTGTCCTGTAAGACTTGTGACCTTTCATAAACTTCATCTCTGGCTTGTTGAAGGTGTATGGTATCATTTATTCTTCTTTGAATGTCATTAGTTTCAACTTGTGATTCCTGGATGATCTTCATGACTGGGACACCCAAGGAAGAAGGAAAAACTGCATCTGTACCATAAACAATTTGATATGGTGAATTTCCTATGGACTTTTTTGTAGTAAGCCTGTCAGCCCAAAGGGCATATATCAGCTTCTTGTTCCATGTCTTTTTATTATCTTGGAGTAGTTTTTTGATGATGTTGACTAAACTTTTATTCGAGGATTTAGCCAGACCATTACCTTTGGCGTAATATGCTGTGGAATGACCTAAGGTAATATGGTATTTATGGAAGAAAGAAATCGTCTTTTTATATTTGAAAGCAGCAACATTGTATGTGATAATTTTGTGTGGGCATCCAAATCTAGACAAAATATTACTTTCAATGAATGAGATAATAACTGAATTTGTAGCTTGCCTAGCGGGAATTGCTTCAATCCACTTAGTAAAGTAATCAGTAGTAGTTAGAATCCATTTGTGTTGACCTGAGGATGGAGGATGAATTTCACCTATGAAGTCTAAATCCCATAAATGAAAGGGTTTTTTGGTGGATATTGGTTTCGGAGGTAATGTCAAAAGTTTCTTTTTACCTTCAAAAATATGACACTTATGACAAGAGGTAAAAAACTTTTTAACATCTGAAAATAAGGATGGCCAATAAAAACCAACTCTGAGTATTTTATCAGCTGTGCTCTTCCAGTATAGATGTCCACCACAGTCACCTGCATGAAACTCTTCAAGGATTTCGTCAGCTTCAGATTTCAAGAAACAATTAAGTAAAATTCCAGTACTTTCTCTCCAATATAGTGCATTATTCAAGATACAGAATTTCATTGCTTTTTGCTTGATAAATCTTGCCTTGGTTTTGGTAAGTCCAGGAGGAGATTTTAAGTTTGTAAGTACAAATATTATGTCAGAGTACCATGGTGAGTCTTGATAGGCTTCACTGATCGATGGAGTTGCCATCTCCTCCTGTTCATCTACTTGTGCAATGAAATTAATGTCTAAGGAATTGCAATTAGATTAAGCCATCAGTCTGGCTAAACCTTGTCCCTTGATGAGTTTAGTTGGTTTAATTTCCAGATCATATTCAAGGATTGTGGCTATCCACTTTCCTCTTCTATTGTCTGGTCCATCTTGAGTCAAAATGTCTTTAACAACTGCATTGGGGACATATGAAATTATATGTAAATGAAGTATATACACTCTGAAATATTTTATGGCTTTAACCAGAGTTTTTCTATTATGTTGTATTTCAGTGGTGCATCTCTGAGAGCTTTACTGAAAAATGAAATGGGTTGTTCAAAGCCTTGATCATTCTTCTGCAGAAGAACTGTAGCTATGGTGTGTTCGGAAGCAAAGGAAAAGATTATAAAATATTTTGTGTAATTTGGACTAATAAGGACTGGTGCTTTAGTTAAGGTCTGTTTGATAGAGTCAAAAGATTGTTTGGCCTTTATTGTCCATTTAATTGAGGATTCCTTCTTAAGAGTGTTATTAAGATCTTTTATAATCTCAGCCAGATTTGATATGAATCTTCTTAGAAAATTGATCTTTCCCAAGAATGCTTGGAGTTATTTAATGTTTCTAGGTGGTTGGATGTTTAGGATTGCTTCGATTCTTGTAGGGTCAATTCTAATGCCTTCTTTTGAAATGATATGACCTAGAAATTTGCCTTCTTCAAGCCCAAAAATAGACTTTTTTAGATTAAGAGATATACCATATTTTCTGCATTTAATGAAAACTTGTCTCAGATGATCCAAGTGATCATTATTTGTTTTAGAAAACACAGTAATATCATCTAAATAAATGACTAAAAACTCATGGATTTCCTTGGCAAAGGCAATATCGATGGCCCTTTGAAACGTAGCCCCTGCATTTTTTAATCAAAAAGGCATTTTCACATACATGAAAGTGCCCCATGGAGTAGTAAAAGTAGTTTTGGTTTGGTCATCTTTGTGAACTAGGATCTGATTGTAGCCAGAGAAACCATCTAGTAAAGAGATTCTAGAAGAACCTGCTACCCTCTGTAAAATATGGTCCATTTTTGGCAAGGGGTAGTTATCCTTCAAGGATGCTTTATTAAGATTTCTAAAGTCTATACATAATCTGATTTCTCTTCAATTTTTCCTGGTTGGCACTATATTAGATACCCAGTCAGAAAATCTGACTGGTGCAATTATCTTAGCATCAAACATTCTCTTGATTTCTTTTCAACTAATGGCAACAAAACCGGATTAATCCTTCTGATTTTTTGTTGAAAAGGTTTTCGATTTTATTTTAAAGGAATTTTATGTTGAATAATGTCTATGTTATAATTTTTTAAGTCCTCATAGCTCCATGCAAATACATCTTGAAATTCTTTTAAAAGTTCAATATATTTATCCCTTTCATCTGATGGTAAGGATTTGGATAGCTTGATTATTCTTGGTTTATCATCTGTCCCAAGGTTATACTCTTCTATGTCAGATTTAACTGGCTCCATTTTTGGCCTTATAGGCACATCATTAGAGTCAAATAAATCTTCCAAAGGAGTTAATCCTCCGGGTAAAATTTTATTCTTTAAATCAATCAAATCTATTTCATTATCAATCAATTCCTCTATTTCTATTTTTTCCATTTCATCAATGTCACTTTGAGTAAAAATAGTAGGTTTTTCAAAATTATGTACATCTAAATTATCTAAATCATCTATTTGATAGAAATTTAAATCTATATTACAAGGTGAATCTATATTACATTTGTTATCGATTTGACAGTTTTGAAATTCATTTTCATTATTCAAAAAGTGATAAATTTGCTCATCCTCTGAAAAAATTTGCCAATAGGTTACATTGTCAGGAACAATAGGCCTATATTTAATCTCAGCAGTGTATTTTTGTAATGGTAAAAGAGGAATTTTACAACTGCTAGCAAAAGTAGCCAAGAAATGGGCCTGTATGTTTTGATCTCGAGGGATGACAACAAAATTACCTTCTGACAATTCTTCAAGCAGTTCCAATACTGTTTCTCTATATCTTGCAAGTCTAGGGTTATGAACTGAATATTCAACATTGATTTGTTTTATAACTAATTCAGAATCACCCATAACCATTACTCTTTTACCTCCCTTTTTTCTTATAATTTTCAAGCCTAAGATTAAAGCTTCGTATTCAACCATATTATTGGTGCATTTGAAGTTTAATCTAAAAGCATGCCCTTCAGAATGACCTGTTTTAGCATCTGTGATCCAAACACCAACTCCAGCTCCAAATTTATTAACAGATCCATCAAAATCTAGATGCCACAAAGCTTCATGACCAATATGATCATCCATGATTTTAAGTCTTTTATTAGTAAGTTCAGTTGGATTTTTATTTTGGTAAGAGTTACTAAGAATAAAAGGAAAAAGTTCAGTGGGGGTGGAATAAATTGGATAATTTGTAGGTTTGTCTACACTACTGATCATGTACTTCATCAAAGTTTCTCTATAAAGCTCCTTAGGCTGCCCAAATACAGAGATAGTAGAATAACTCATCTCCAGTTGTAGAATCCCTACAACTTTGCTCCCCATGAGCGAGAAAGAAGCATGCCATACTTTGGCGGGATGTCAGCTACTACAACGTCCATGATCATACTCTTACCATGATACTGGACTAGGTTAACACACAGATCCTTAATCAAACCAATACATTGTACTTTGGATGAATCAAATGAGAACAGGTCCTTATAAGGTCTAGTTATGTCTAGATTAAGAGTTTCCATTATAGCTTTAGGCATTAAATTGTGGAAAGCTCCAGTATCTAGCATAGCGTTATGTAATATTTGGTCATGTATGGTAAGAACATAGTTACCAATGAAATAGGTAACTTGACCTCAAAATGGGAACTCTAGCCCAAAAAGACTCAAAAAACATGAAAAAACACCCCAAAAACAAAAAAAGTGTATTCAAGAACGCACTTGATTTTTTTTGAAGGTCAAATTTCAACATTTTATAAAATTATGCTAAAAAAAATAGTTTCTTGAAAAAAGGATTAAAAAAACACCCTCAAAACAAAACCAGTTGACGCTGGAATAACCAAAAAAAAAAACTGTCATATTTTTGACATTTTTAAAAATAGAAATAACATTTTTTAATTTATAAAATTCAAAGGCGTTGTCTAACGAGCCGGAGGAATTGCCCGGACGGTCAAAATTGGCCGGAATCCGAGCCAAAAAAATTTAAAAAATCTTGCAGAAACAGTGCTTGAATCCTGATTTTGACATTGGAAATGGATTCAGCACCATCAAAAACATGTAGGCCACCCAAAATATTAAACTTTGATAATTATAACATGGATTTAGAAAAATTCCTGCCGGATTTTCTGAAAATCTTACCAGAATTTTCATGATTTTCAGGGCGATTCCTCCGGCTAGTTAGACTACGGCAAATTCAAACATTAAAAAAACCTAAAATTTAAGAAAAAAATAAATTTAAAAAATAAAAACATTTGAAAGCTTAAAATTTAAAAATATATAGAAATAAAAAAAATAAAAATAAAAACAAAATAAAAATTTTAATTCAAACATTAAAAAAAAAACCTAAAATTTAAGAAAAAAATTAAAAATTAAAAATTAAAAAAAAATTAGAGATTAAAATTTCAAAATATATAGAAATAAAAAAATAAAAATAAAAACAAAATAAAAACATTAAATTAAAAAGAAAAACAAGTTAAAAAAAGAAAGAAATTATAAAAAATAAAATATGGAAATTAAATTTAAAAAAGAAAAAGAAAATGTTTATTAAATTAAAAAAAAAAATTTAAAAAAAAATAAATTTAAAGAAATATATTAAATTTTAATAAATTTAAAACTTTAAAATAAAAATTAAAAAAAAAAACATTATTGAAATTAAAAGTAAAAAAATGAAAAATTAATTAAAAAAAAAAAAAAATACAATAAAAATATTAAATTTAAAGAAATATATATTAAAAAAACAAATAGATTTTAAAAAATATATTAAATTTAAATTATAAAAAATACAATATATATATGAACTTAAATTAAAAATATATATATTAGATTTTATTAAATTAAAAAAATTGTTAATATTAAAATAACAAATTAAATTTAAAAAAAAATATTAAATTTTAATAAATAAATGAATAAACAAATAAATTTTGAAATAAAAAATAAATTTTAAATATAAAGAAAAAGAAAAAAAAACATTGTTAAAATAAAATGTTAAAAAACTTTAAAAATCAATTAAAATTGAAAAATTGAAAAAAATAAATTAAAAAAAATTTATTAAATAAAAAATAAAATAAAAAACAAATTAATTTGAAAATATTAAGTTTAACTTAAAAACAAATCTAATTTTAAATACACAATTGTAATTGAAATAAAAAAATATAAAAATTTTATGTAATTAAAAAAATAATAATAAAAAATAAGAAATTTAAAAAAAATATTAAATTAAAATAAATAAATAAATAAAAATACAAAATTTACTAAATTTTAAAAAATTAAATGAAAAAAGTAAACATAAAATTTAATAATAATAAAAAAATATGAAGAAATTAAATAAAAAATCAATTAAGTAAAAAAAAAATACAAATTTAATAAAAATTATTAACAAAATTTAGAAAAAAAAAAAAAAAAAAAATCAAAACAAATTAAATTTCAAATATAAAAATTAAATTAAAAAAAAATAATTTTAAATTTTTTGAATTAAAATATATATATATATATATATATATATATATATATATATATATATTAAAAATTAAAGAAATAAAAAATAAAAAATAATTTTTTGATTTTGGTGGCGTCGCCAATCGGCCTCCCGCCCAGGTGAAGGCGGAGGCCGGCCGCTAGGCAGGAGGCCGATTCCGGGAATCGGCCTCCCGCGGCGGGAGGGCGATTCCCGGAATCGTCCTCCCGCCGCGGGAGGGCAATTTTGATTCCTAGAATTGGCCTCTCACGACGGGAGGGCGATTCTGATTACTGGAATCAGCCTCCCGCCGCGGGAGGGCGATTCCCGGATTCGGCCTCCCGCGGCAGGAGGGCGATTCTGGAATCGACCTCCTGCTGCGGGAGGGCGATTCCCGGAATCGGCCTGAGGACGCGGGAGGGCGATTCCCGAAATCGGCGGGAGGGCGATTCCAAGAATCGGCCTCTCGCCGCGGGAGGTCGATTCCCGGAATCGGCCTCTAGGGTGATTCCCAGAATCGGCCTCCAGGGCGATTCCCAGAATCGGCCTCCCGCGGCGGGAGGTCGATTCCCGGAATCGGCCTCCCGCCGTGGGAAGGCGATTCCCGGAATCGGCCACCTGCCACTGGAGGGCGATTCCCAGAATCGGCCTCCCACCGAGGTGGCAGTAGAGGCCGACTGGCCGTGCCACCACGATCAAAATTTTTTTTTATTTTTTTATTTTTTTTTTATTTTTAATATATTTTTTTTTAATTTGATTTTTATTTTTTATTTTTATTTTTTAAATTCAAAAAAATTAATTTTTTTTTTTAATTCAAATTTTTTATTTTAAATTTAATTTGGTTTATTTTTTTTTTGTTTTTTTTTTTTTTTTTTAAATTTAATATTTTAGATTAATTATTTTTTAAAATTTAAAATTTATTCATTAAATTTATTAAATTTAAATTTGTTTTTGAATCTTTTAGTTTATTTGGTTTTTCATTTTTAAAATTTATAAATTGTTTCATTTTAAAAAAAACAGCAAATTTATGGATATTTGTTTTTTAATTATTTGCACGTGGTTTTTTTCATTTTTTTTGTTTTTTAATAATAGTTTTTTTTATTATAATTCTTTTATTTTAATTTTATTTTTCAATTTGCAATTTTGTTTTTTTTTTTTTTAATTTGTTTTTCTTGTTAATTTTAAAATTTGTATTTTGTTTCTTATTATTATTATTTTTTTAATTTAATTTTTAAAATTTATTTATTTATTTTTTGTATTTTATTTTTTAATCTAAATTTTAATTTTGTAATTTAAATTATTTTTAAATTTTCTATTTAATTTTTTTTTTAATTTTTGTTTTTTTTCTTTAAATTATGTGGTTTTTTTTTCAAATTTTGTCATTTATTTTGATATAATTTTTGAATATTTTTGTTTATTTATTTATTTATTTTTGTTTAAATTTTTTATTTTTACGAGTTAATTTTGTTTTTTTTTACATTTTTTTTGGTTTTTTATATTGTTTATATATATATTTTTTTATCTAAGTTTTTTGTTTTATTACCAACATGAAAATCACCACTCTAAAAAAAAAAGGTTGATGCTGCATCAATACGTTTGAAAATTAGCATGAAAATCACCGTTCTAAAAAAAAAAAGTTGATGCTGCATCAATACGTTTCAAAATTAGCATGAAAATCACTAACATTTTAAAACAAATATTCATACTTCATAAATAAAAATATTAGAGTGTCAAAAATGTGCTAAAAAAAAAGAGGTGATTCTGCATCACCACTTTTCAAAATCGGGTGCTTTTTATGCTACCAAAAAAAAGTAGGTAACAATGCGGTTACCTATTTCATCGGTAACATTGTTTAAGACTTAAATAGAATGGGGGTACCGACCCATTTGAATTCGTGCCATCAACATTAGGACTGAAAATTAGTTCAGGCCTATCTTTGTTCATCTTAATTGTATCTTCATTCTCATTGACATTCAACATATCAGAAATCATTGATCTATATAAATGATTTTTAGCTAGTTCTGTTAAGGGAACAACTATTTTCAATTTGGATATTTCAGACTACATATTAAATGTTGGCTGAGATCTAATGGTTTGAGTCATTTCTTCCTTGGGAACTGTTGTTTGTGAGGATTTTTCTTGAGTTTCTACTGTTTTTCCTTTGTTCTGAGCTCTTCTCTTGTCTTCTGTCTGAGTTTCTTGGTTTCTGCTATCCTTAGTCATTTTTTCAAGAATAATTTGAGGATTAACAGGAGTTTTATCAGATTTAGGATTCTCGACAGAAGGTTTGGGATCTGATATTTTAAAGTCGGTAGGATTCTTTCTCATCTCAATTACTGGTGTTGAATTTGTGGATTCTGGAGAATTATCTTTGGAAACATCTTTGGAAGATTGAGCCGCATCATCAGTAATATCTACAATTTTTGGGCCTTGCTGCTTTTTAGGACTGGTTGGATTTGAACTCTATTTGCTATCTCTGGGAATAATTTGCAAGAATTTTTATTTAGAAGTATCAGACTTCTTTTTTTTTTGTTCTTGTTGCTTTGGAGCATTATTCTTAATGCTAGGATCAACGTTTTTCTTGCTCCTAAGATTTTATGGACTATGAATCTCATTTATTGCAAATCATAACCTTGTTTATAATCATAGGATTCTCCAAATTCTACCTTGAGCTGTTGAAGTTCAAAGAGTTCCTGGTCCTCCTGGGTGAGGAAAATGGTATTGTTCTCATCGATCCCCATAACAATGTTTATGTCTTCCTCCTCATCAACACTGTTTTGTGAACTTTCTGCAAAGTTTTCTTGAAATGGGGTTCTTATATTCTGATCAGGAGAAGGCTCCTTACCTTTCCCGGGTTTGGTGTTTTTTCTGTAATTGGGATTTCGGATCTGGGCTTGATTGTCCCATTATGGTTTCTTTTCAATTTGATCCAGTCTGTCAACTAATTTTTCTAGGGCTTTAGTAATGAAATCAAATTTACTATCCAAGTGAGATGCTTCCTCTTTAATAGTAACCCTTCTTTCATTTCTCATTCTGGCCTTCTTTGCCAGTATGTTGACTTCTACACCTATAGCATCTTTTTTCATTTGCTCCAAAGTATTTGCATCCCTTTCTCTAAGTTGGTAAGCCATGTATACGTCAAAACAATCATGGAATTTCAATAGCACATAATATGGGGTAGTTTTAAGGTGTGCAAGAATGGCATTGTATACACTGTTATATATTATGTAGAAGTCTTGCATAGTTTCATTAGGGGCTCTCTTGACAGCATCAAATTCAGATATTATTTGCATAGGGTTCTTCTTTTTCTCCCATTTATTAAGGAAGGCTCTATGAAATGCAGCTAGATCTGCTATGCTACCAGGTGCTAAAGCTTTAAACAGTGTTTTCACCTCTCCAATTAGGCTTTGAGCAAATAATCTCATTTGAACATCAGAGTCATCAATTTCATAAACTTCCCAAAAATCATTCATTCTAGTAATGTGCCGCTGTGGAGTAATCTGTGAGATATTATCAAACAGTGGAATATCTTTTTGATAGTTCTGGGGCATGTCATGGAGATTCTGAGGTAAGACCAAGGGAGCATATCGGGCTGCCATGGCTTGAATTTTAGCTTGGCTGGGAGGTACAGTTGTTGTAGAAGGGATAGTACTGGTTAGTGTAGTAGATGTGCTTGAAGAGCTTGGTAATGGGGATGAAACAGAAGTAGTATGGCTAATGGTAGTTGTGATGGGTTCGGTAAATGATGGATATACTACTTTGGGATGCAAGGAAAGCTCAGGGATGAATGGATTGGTTGATGAACTAGCAGTGGATTATGAATACGATGATTAAATGATTCACTGAGGTAGAGACAACTCAGGGCTTATGGGCTCTTGAGGTAAACTGACAACATAATCAGTAAATGATGTGGCAGCATACAGAGTTGAATCTGATGCTGTAAAGACTATTGTGTATAGTTCAAAGACTGGGGGTTTAAATTTAGACAAAAATTTAGCTAACTTAAAAACTTCTTCAATGTCTTTGATTTTTGTAACACTTACCCTTTTAACTGGACTCTTACTTTCAGTTTGATCTAATTTACTAGGAATAGAAATAATTTTATGCTTTTCACTTACATAAGAAGCAAAAACTGGATCTAAAAAAAATTATTTTAAATCCGATTCAGATTTCATTCCAAATAAAGATTTCTCAAACTTAATGTCAAAATCAATGTCTGATAAGGTAACCAATTCTTTGGGTAAAGAATCAGCCCTTTTCAAAGTTATTTCAATTTCAGAACTATCACTTTGTTTTTTCTTCTTTTTTCCTATCTGGTCAGGATTATCGACTATATCTGGAGGATTAGGATCAAGGTTGTTTCTAGTGGAGTAGATTTTCTTGGGAGACAGATTTTTTATTGGGTAAAATACCCACAACCTTTAAACTCAATCTTAATGTAGAAAATATATAATTAAAGATCTTCCTTCAAGACTAAACTTAAAACTGGAGAGTGGTTAGTTCCCCAGTATGGTCGCCAACATGTTATCACCCTAGTAATTCTCAGGTTGTGGGATGGGGATTTTTGTAGTTAAGAACACCAGGGGTAACCAAGAACCACTTTGGGAATTCAAGATCTAGCCTTATTGAACTCTAGAGAGGGATCTCTCCATATGATTTAGCTTTGTTTTAGTAACAGATATTAGGCTAGCTATGATTGTGTAATTGGGTTTGATTTTAAAATATTGGTGGGAATAAAAAATATTTCAAGGTAAACTAGAAGGATCCACCAGAATATTGGGCAATGGAGTCAACTCTCTAGGCAAGCAGAACTAAGAAATAAGGCTCAAAGATTCAAATGTGCTGAGGGAAAGATAGGTGACCTTCTAAGGCTTTGTATAGGCTTGATTTGATGGAGTGGGTGGAATCTGAGCAAAAGGGCACTTAAGAATCCTTAAGCTATAGATAAGAAGATTGAAGAAGGGGATCTAACTGGGACTTAGAGTAATTAAGAATTCTATGGTCAGGTTTTCAAGTAGAATACATCAAAATGCCAATAAGTTTCGAAACAGGGAGATTATCATGACTAATCCTGTTTAATTTTTCCTTAATTAATCATTACAGACTAGAAACACATAATATGAATTAATGTAAACTTAAAAGAAATACACTGAAAAAAAGGAAAGAATGAGACTTATCTTGTCACCATGAGAATCCTTATCTATGATGTCTCTGATCTCTTTCTAGTCTGCTGCTTTCGCTAATTGACTCACCAACTTCAATATGACCAGCAAATAAGACTATAGTTGTCTTGAGAAATTTTTATTCACACTGAATACTTCGAATTGTGAAGTATTTATACAAAAAAATGTTTACAAAATATCTCAGAGATTAAGATAATGTTTTAATAAAAAATAGGAAAGAAAGCATAATAAGAGGGACAGCTGCAAAAGAGTTTGCTAGCTGTTACCTTTTACAAGCAAAAATAGAACTGATTATTCTAATTTGAACTGATTGTTGATGTGTTGTGAGTACTTTTGGCATTAGATGCATCTTATCGTGGAAAATGGTTGAAGAAATTTCCTTCCTTTAACTTTCAACGCTGATACTCTTTATTCATCTGATTTGAGCTGTTTTACTGTGGTAATTAAAAAGTAACCAACAGTAAATTTATTTTCACTGATACTCTTTCACCTACTGATACACTTTAACCTTGTGTTTTTTAACTTTGAGGTAACAGTAAAATATGAATTTCCCAGTGATTTTCCTGTTTTTTTATCCATCAAATTCACAGCAGATCTGTGAATTCTTGCCACTTTTCTGTAGAGGGGATCTTCATAGTCTTCAATTTTATGTCACTTTCATCTACCTCTGTATACTTGGAAAATTTAGGCTTGATAGTGAACATATGCTTGATATCATTATCTAAAAAGAAAATATTTTCAAAATACTGAAGAAGTATTTTTCCTGTTGGTGATCCTTGTGGTAGAGGTTGTTTGGCTTGCTCTTTTGCGTGATTTCTGATTTTTAGATCATAATCTTTCTGAGGCATCAGTTTGTCATTCAATGCATGAATGTCAGGAAAACCTACTTCTGATAATGTTTTGTATTTGGCTAAAAATCTTGAGATGGATACATTCATGTCTTTACACCTTTCCTCTAGGTTACTGATTATGTTTCTTTTGTTCAGGACCTTTTTTATTTGAAGAATGGTTTCTGTCCTATCAACAATTTTCAATTCTTCCAACTCTTCTATGTTTTTACTGTTTAAAAAAGCTATGAGTTGGATGGCTTGGGCTGGTTTATTGTCAATTTCCCTCTTAGTCTTATCAATCTCTACACTAGCAACTTGAAGTAACTCTCTCTATTCATAAATTATCCGAATTGAAAGCCATTGAGAATGAATGCCTTCAATAATTTTGGTCCATAAATGATTTTTTATATAGGCCACTTGATCTATAAGATTTACTTGTGTTTGCAGAATCTTCACCTGTTCTTGTAATCGATCAGCCCTTTTCTCATGTCCTTTAGAAGTAATCAAGGCATCATTTTTAGAACTTTCTAAATTTTTAATAATGCCTTTCAAACTAAGAATTTCTTTATCTTTAATAGATATGTTCTCCATGGATTTGATCACGGCTTCTTGGTCTTGTAGTGTGCTCATATGTGAGGATGAAGAAGAAGAGGCAGAGATTTCCTAAGAAGTAATTGGCACTGCAGTTGCCAGTACTCCTTTTGGTGCCAAGTGTTCTGCCAAAGTAGATGGTACAGCAGTGCTTATAGTGGGGATCACTGTAGGAATGTCCACCGGTTGTGCTTTTCTTAGTTCTTTATTCTCTTTCATTAAAGCTTCTATTTGACTTTCCATTGGTTTTATCTGAACTGTCGTTTGATGTACAAGCTGCTTTAATTCATCATTCTCTGTTTTTTGCTGTAGAATTTATTTTGCTTGAGAGTTTTCACTCCGAGGAAACTTCAATTGTTTTCTAAGAGCATCTATATCCTCATTTTTCTGTTTAATTAGGAATTTTTCCCCTTCAATGTTGGCTGGGTGACCCCCTACTTCAATCACTATATCTTCTAGTGTTTTGATCCTCAAATTATTAGCATATAGTGAGGCCTTGTCCAACTTCATTTGATTCTAGAGGTTGAGCATTGTTTTCTCAAGCCTAATTGATTTCATAGTCTTACTGACAATTTTGGAATATAGAATTTTAGTATTTCTCCTATGAAATTCAATTTGATCCAATTCATGAATGGCATCAAGATCCACTTCAAAATCTGTTTTGGAATAATCTTCCACTGATTTTGGCTCAGCCACTGTAGGCTTCAAGAATGGCATTACCAATTTATTAGATGAATAATCAAATTCTGAAAGAAGCCTGTCTTTGTTTCTAGGCTTTTCCTTAAGAAATATAGAATATGCTGGATTCTTGATCTCTTCATTCTTCTCTTTAATATGTCTGAATCTAATCTGAATCTCTGACTCTGTATTGTCAGTTTCCTTAGAAGAAGGAGGAAAATCAATAGTAGCCCGGTTTTCCTTCATGACTGTATCTTTTTGTTGTGTTCCAATTTTTACATTTTGAAGCTCTTTTAATGTTTCAGTGACTATTCTTGTAGCTTCATCATCTGTTTCATTATTTTCAATATTTATAGCCTTATCCCTTTCTTCTTCTGTTATCTTACTTCTCTTACTATAAGGAATTCTGAATTTTTTATCCTCAATAGTCTCAGCTATGAAATTATCTCCTTCCCTGTCCCTTTTATGTACATTATCAGTCTCTTGGCTTGCAGAAGCCACCTGTGTCTGTTCAATCTACTTGCCTTTGCCACTGTCTACCTGTATTACCTGTACTACCTGTGACTCATCATCAAATAGGGTGTTTGGCTCCCATTCAATTTTATTAGCATATCTTTCAATATGGGGCTTAGAATTATGCAAGTAAGCAGGAAACTTGCATTTTACCCTCATTGTACTCAAAATACCTTGTGGGTCATAATTCCATGTAAAACTTCGTGGGAACTTGTACTCTTTAAGTTTGACATTTATTTCATTGACAACTTCTCTGTTATTCACAATGAATGGCCCAATTTGATTTTTCATCTTAAATTGGGTCTTTTTCCTGGAAGCTATGAAGTTGATTTCATCTACATTCAATAGTTGTCTTAGATATTCCAAAGCAAATATTCTTGTAGAAACAAATATCGGTAATTTATATGGGGCCAGGGATGAGCCATACACTATGATTTTTGTATGATTTTATATAAATACCAATCCTCGGTTTTATAGCTCTCTGATAACTGTAGAATCCTTCTTGTCTCATCATTGATCCTAGGGATCTCCTCTTTTTCCAAAAGATACATAGTAGGAGCTATAAATGAGTCATTGAAATCTGAAAAACTATACTCTCTGTTCCATTTCCTTAGAATAGATGACCAAAATATTACTGACAGAACCTTTCCTTCTGCATCCACTTTTTGACATTCAATGGGAAACTTATCTGTTTGATAATATAAGAAGAGGTGGAGTATATAAGAGGAGTATCTGAAGACTCCTTCTTCAGATAATCTAGATAACTGATAAAGCATACTTTCAGCAATGAATCTGGTAAAATTGAACAGAATGGATGGTGATTGACTAGGGCTTAGAGTTGACAGAAAACCTAGGATAGCCAAATCAGTGAATTCATCACTAGTGTATCCTAGTATGAAGGAGAGAATTGAGACAATCTGTTTAGTCTCATCTAGGAAATCAAAGGTATCGAAAGGAGGATTTAACTTAGGAATATCAACTTGATTTGGACAAAAATTCTGGTATATTTTTAATCTGGTATTGAAATCCAAGTCAAGATATAGTTGGGTTAAATCTTCTATTGATAGGGAAGCAGAATTGGGGTCATGGTTCATTCGAATTTATTGACTCTTCAGTGATATAAAACAGGATCTCTTTTTCTTTGTTTACAATGCATCTTTGTTCTGGCATATAATAGGCTTAGCATAATCTGATAAAGTCAGGAACTGAATGAGTGAGAGGGACAATATATCTAGGCAGATTGGATTCCCAAATTGGAATATGTTTGTCACCCTTTTCCACTGATTTGCCATAGCACCAATTATAGACATCAAGCAGGTTAAATTTTACATTAGGGTTTAGTATTCTATAGTCCATATCAACTAAAGGGCTATTCTCTGGGGAAATGACTGGAGGCTGGACCAGTCTAACCACTCCTGTAGAATCAGCCATGAGTGTAGGAGTTGGCTTGTCGATTTTGAAGGACTTAAGCTGAGGGATTTTTGCAGAAGACTTATTTTGAGACTTTGGGCCTTCATTCTCAGGGGTTACCTATTTCTTTGTCATTTTTAATCTGAACGAAGCAAGCTTAAATGGTTTGCTAAGTTCCTTTATGAGAAACAGGGGTTTCTTGGTGAATTTCTATTGGAAAATGGGGTTTTTGAGCATGGTTTTGGGTAATGCAAGGGTTTCAAACCCCAGAAAGTATATTAAGATTGATTTGAACAGCGAAACAAACTGAGGCTTGGTAAAAACTGCGAGAAAGGGTAATTAGGAATTCCAGGGAAATTTTGACAGAGTTTCCCCTGTAAAATGGAAACTTTTATGTAGTTCAATTGTACAATTTTGGCAATTATTTTGAAAATAATGGGAATTTTGAAGTCTTAGAGTGCAAGCTCGAAGAAAAGTACCTGGAAAACCAGTGAAATTCAATTAAAGACGTTTGCAGAGGTGTGCAGTCTTCAATTCTTAGAAAATGGCTTCTCATAGGACAATTTAGCACTTTGTAATTGAAATTCAGGGCAATGGGCGTCGAAAAAATGGCACTGGAAGTTGAAAAAGGCTCTGCTTGGTTTTCTCAGGGTTTAATGGCACAAATTCTAAGAAAAGGGTTTATGGACACTTTCACAGGTTTTGAAGGAAAATGGTGAAAATTTGAATAAAAACTTTAAACTTTAACGTATTGAACCGATGGTATAAACCATAGTTAAATAACATTAAATCATGATTAAGCGGGTGAGTTTTAGGGAATACTGCCAATGGTATTCGCGTTGGTGAAGGGCGGTAAGCGATATAGTGCATTTCGAATGTGATACAATGTATTTGCGACACGTAAGCACGGGGTGGTTTGGAAAAACCACCCATTTCACGCGGCTTTGCCGAAACATCAAACGTTTATGTTTGGAGCGCGAAAATGATCAATCACCGTTGGATAGGGCTTTTGGGAGCGAACGGTGCATATTAAAAGGGAAAGTGTAGGGAAAGTGCAGTGGGTCCGAGAGATTTTTTATTGGTCGTCGATCAGATGGGTGGAAGATCGACGGTATATATTGAGCACAATGGGCGATGGTAAAGTTCATGGATTAAAACTATCGCGTTCAATAGGAACTGTTAGATTGGGAAGGGACGATCAGATGGCTAATAACTAACGCAATGGGAAAAGGTAATGTATAGGGAGATTTTGATCGCGTTCGTTTAGAGCCATTGGATTAAAGGGGAATTGGGGATCGGAGGGTCAAAATTCAACTCGATAGAGTAAAGGGATTTGGGAAATTTATATATAAAAAGACTTTTTCCAAATGAAAAAAGGGATAGGGAGGGGATTAAAGTAGGGATTTAACCAAGGTTAAAAATTGGGGTATGCAGTATAATGTATGGGGGGAAAAGGTAAGGTTAAAGTCTTGACTTTAGGTTAAGGGACTTTGGGGCGGAAAATATACAAGGGAAAGGTTTGTTTTTCATTGAAGTTTAGTTTTGACAAAAAATCAGGTAACATTTGTTTAAACATGCATAATACATGTTTTAAATGTTTTTTCTTCATATTTTATTTATACGGTAAATTAAATAAAAAATACTTAATTACCATAGGGGCGGGATTAAATATAAGGATAAAATTTTAGTCAGAGGGATTATAAGGAGGGTTTTATTTAAACATGTGGGAATAAAATACTTTGGCTTAACTTATAATAAGTGGGGTTTTGGGATTTACTTATAAAAGGAGTTATATAATAGGAGAAGGTTAATTATATAGGGAATTAATACGTAAAATCAATGTTAATATGACAAGGGGAAAATTTATACTCATAACACATTAATATAACCAAGAAAGTGAATATTAAAAGCAAATTGCATTATAATAACTTCATCACTTAGTCTTAGGATAAAATGTGATTTTGAGGGTTTTTTGTGAATAAATGATGTGGGAAGTTAGCTAAATAGGAAATACAAATGTTTCTAAGTAAAATGAGATTTTACTTAAGATTTCAAGGGAATGAGTGCATGAATGGTGAATGATATATTTAGGGGATTAAGATAGACATTTCACACTTTTAACTAACTAGTCATAGAGCCTTGGGTCCGGTCCCAACAAAAGTCAAGGAAATGCCTTGATCCTTTCTGACTGATAGCTTGGAGTTCTTAATGACTATGGGAAGGGGAAGTTAGTTATTATGAATCCATGATGAATGATATTTACAACAAGATTTTTCACCTTCCTCTACTTACCCATCTTACCATACTAACATTTTTTCTTCTTTTGTAAAAAGGTGCATTTAAGCTAGCAACCTTCACAACATTTGTTGTTTTGAAAGCAAGAAAACTATCTATCTCTACACTTATGTCATCCATGAATCCAGTTTAAACTGTTGGATTCACTTTATTCTCTACCTAACTACTGAATTGTTAGGATTAAACTGTCTAACAACTCATTATTCTCTATCTAAAACAATGGAAATTGAAAAATGATAAGTTAATATTGAATTGTTTAACTCATCATGGAATAATGGCATTTATTGAGACTCTTCCATAGTCAAAAAGTAAAAAGTAGTGGCATTTATTCTTGCTCACTTTCATGTTTTATTCATTTCTTCTTTTGGGGTATCTTATTTTTTCTAAGTCCTTTAATTATTCTTTTAGGACTTTTTACCCTCTTTTTGATTTTTTTATTTTTTTGATTTTTTTTTTTACAAAATATGTGAATACAACTTGCAGAAGGCAGAGTATGTACAAATTTACAAAATTACCAATAGTCAAGTCAAAATTATGACCCCTATATTATAGGTTTCTAACAGCCATAAGTCTCCTGTGATCCCTTTTAGCTATGAAAACTTTGTTAGGAACAAGTCTTGGTATTCTGTGAGTAGCTTGGCCACTTTTCCTACTGTGTCGTATCCCAATAATCCCCAATCGTTGCCAGCTTAGGGTGCTCTTTCTTCCCAATGTTAACTTTCTTATATCTGTATAGTTTGTGCACATCCTTGATTTTTGGAGGTAGGCTAGGTCATGTTGCACAACTATCTATCAATGCCTGAAGATTCTCTATAGTCGTTGGGTTGCGCAACAGCTTCAAACATGCTTGTAAAGAGGGCTTGACCTCCTCATCCACCTTAAGGTTCACAGGTGTCTGAGGAGTAGATGCCTCTACCTTATCAAAGTCTTTGCGAGCTGCGATAAATGTTTCTTTTTCCTTCCATAGGTCTAAACCCTTTTGTTTGATAACATCTTGTCGGATCAGAGATTCAGTCGCAGCCTTCTCCCCAGGTCCTCTAGTGCCCATTAAACTATGCGTAATGACATTTACACTTGAATATTTGTCTCGCAGCTCAGCCTTAACCCTCTGCAAATTCTGTGTAGGTGTTAGCTGCTTCTCCTACATTTTTGCTATCAAGATTGGATAGTCTTTGATTGCATGATCCAGCTGTCTGCAATACCAGCAGGACTGCCTCATAGGATTCAGACTGTCTCTCATTAAGTGCCCGACCTCTCCATAATTATAACAAATTAGCTACCCTCATCCCCAACCTACATTTCCACCTCAGCCTCCCCCCCTGCCCCTGGCTAGGGAGCCACCTATGCCTGCGGGGGACCTTGGCGATGCAGGGTCTGATTGTACCTTATACAATTTTCCGTGATCTATCATCAAATCATATTTATAGCAGTTCTATTCATCATGTCCTATTGATCTACAGAACCTGCATCATTGTTGTTTTATCTCTGGGACATACGTAGCACGGTAGGGGTAGTGGTTTGGTTGTGCAGCCCTGCAACGCGACAATCATCACACCATAATGCTGGCCCACTTGGCCCTGCAATTTCTCTTGGGCGCAATGAGATAGGTCCCCCGGCCTGCATATAGTCTCCTAATAGAGGACATTTATCCTTGGTGTGACCATTCACCCTGCATTGTATGCACCAGCTTTTAGGGCTAGCCTCTGCTCCTCGCTCTTTTTGCATATTCTAGATCTCCATGTGCATTTCTTCTAGTTTCCCTTCGATCTGTTGGACGCCCAGCTGGGTCTCATCTCGAGGCATGACTTCTAACTTCATAGCACCCTCCAAGGCTTTCTCCTATGATTCAAACATTTGATGACCCATAGGTACACGCAAGTGAGGCAGCAACATAGCAATGAACCATTTTGTATGATATCTATCATCATATTGAAATCCTCCTTCCCTTATCACCTTCTTTAATCATTGATCGGCCTCCCACACAGACTCAGAAGGCCCTTTCTTGAAATATTTTAGATCAACCACTATTTTAGGGTAGGACTTAGGCTTCTTGAATTTTTTCTTCAAAGCATTCTTAATTTACTCAATGGTTACATTTGCATGCCAGCCGATGTATCCCATGTACTAATCCAAAGCTCTCCCTTCAAACGAAAGGGATAGTTGTGCCTATTTCACCGCATCACTAGCTACGTTCTACGCAGTCCATGCCAATCCTGCGACAAACCAGAACTGATCCATATCCTCATCTCCCACACCCTTAAAAGTCAGCAACTTCATGTGCGTAGCCATGTCGCCTGGTGGCAGAGGTGTAGGTGAATTCTTACTCCTATGTTGGTTTGAAAGTGGTGTTCCGGGATGAATCTACATAGCTTCTTCCCTTACCGGACTATAGACAGACCTATCTCCTTCTTGGTTGGTTTGATAGTACTTGCCAATTCCTATCGTACTTTCGTCCAGATCGGGGGTCATTCATTCGGTGTGGCTACACAAGATACTCTTTACGCACATTAATATCTTAATCAGTAATGGTAAGGTCTTCATAAACTTACCCCAGAAGCCCTTGAAGAATCTTCGCTATGCTTCAGATTAGGATACGAACTTATCGATGGCACATGCAAGTGATGGTGTTATCAGTCTTCTCTAACTGCTGGATCAATTCGTTGGTCCACTGCATGACCCATTCGTCCTTCCAACACTTATAAAATTTGACCAACCTCGCAAGCCACTCCTGGAGCTCGATCACAATTTGTACAAAGAATATCTCATAGATATCCATGAAAATATACTTATTTTTCCACTCCTCGGTGGTCAAACTCTTACTGCGGTTCTCTTTCACTGCAAATTCTTGAACTTGCTATTCGAACCATTCATCAATTTATTTGCTTTCTAGTTTCCAGTATGGCCTTGGCATTACCTAATCCCTCTCTCAAAATTCTTCTGGTCCCAGCAATGGAACCATTTGTTGGCTCGAGGGGTCCTGACCTAGGTTCGGAGGTTCAAGGTTTGCCAACAAACCCCTATACTACTAGCCCTTTTGGTAGTGATCTGCTTACGCAGGCCAAAGTCTCACCCGAAGTAGTATGGGTGGGTTCTGGAACTAGGTTTCTGCACCCTGGGAGAGCGTAGGTAATTCAAGTAGAGCTACGTTCGACCTTATAGTGACCAGATCTTATATCACAGAGCCTAGATCTACAGATTCCCTTCGCATCCACGTGCATAACAGCAATGATATTCACAGTAATCAACAAATCATGAACTCATATAACGATAACATAGCTATTTATATGGAGTGCAACAGAACAGACCCAGATCGCAACATAAACAAGTAACACAATTATGTTCGCAGCTTAAATCAATAACACAGATGTATATATTAATTAACCAAACATCACAAATTCACATCACAATAATTCTGATAGATTCAGATATTCAACAATACTTTCGCATTCATTAATCCTTCAGTTCTACTTACAATACCCCAAAACCCAACCTGCACACACAGCAGCAAGGTTCACACACAGAATGACAGAGAATATCCATGCACACATCAGCAGAAGCCCTTCCCCAACAACCCTAAGCAGATCTATCAGTTCGCACTTAGCATCAATCTTTATTCGTTTCTGCCTTTACAACTCAAAATGTCCTTCTATTTATAACAATCTAGCCTAAAATTTCCTGTGGTCTGCAAACCATGGTTTGTGGACTCTAGGTCTACCCTTTGACCCATTACAATGCTTTCGGGGCTTTGACCCACCCCAAAACTCCTGTGCTAGACCAAAATATGCCAAAATTATACAAAACACTTGAAATTGTCCCAGTTCGCAGCCATTAGAGGACCCTGCTCCAGCATATTCCCCTAGAGGAAAAATTGAATTGGTACTTATACAAAGTGATGAGGAATAATTCTCGTTGAAAGGAGGTAGATCTCCCCTCCAAAATCCCTCAAAAAGTGGATCTGGCTCCCAACACTAGGAATCTTTATTAAATGATAGGGAACACATTCCTAGATTTTCTCAATTACTCGACCTCCATAATTTGTCAATAATTTCATGATATTAAATTCATTTAGTATCTAATATTTATTCGTCTTGCAATAGGGAGAAAGTCCCTATATTATCTCATTCAGAGTTTACTTAATATTCTCTCAATATTATGCAAAAATAAATAATATGCGACACATAATATGCAATTATCTCTAAACCTTCCTAAGAACATATTAAAGCTAAAAGAAAATCATGAAGTGTAGGAGGAGAGATTTAATATAGCCTTTATGTTCCTAAGAAATGTTAGATAGGCCTTAATTTTTGTCTAATTTGTAGGCCCATCATGAGGTACGATGCCTTGAAAGATCATTTACCATTTGACAAATCAATAATGTCATAGGAATTACGATAGCCTGAATAGTATTAAGAATTTTTTGAATTTATGATGATTAAATGAGTATACAAAAGGTCTCGTTGGATATTCCTCTATGAGAAAATTCCAACGGTACACTACACTTGGTCAAACTCATCTAGAATAATAATAAAATTCAATTTGAACATGATGCCCTAGAAATCATGATCATCTAAATATTACTCATCATTTGTTAGATTTATTTCAATGAAAAAAACTGTTGATATATGGCACTTGGTAAATCTCCAATTGGATAAGGAGAAACATTGATTTAAATTCAAGCATGTTTATAATGGAGTAAAAGGGGTAAAATTAGAAATTCGTTAACTATTGTGCATCTTTGTTGGTGGATCAGGTGGTTAGTGCCTAGCTCGGGTGATCAATCATAGAAGATGTTTAATGTTACAGAAAATTTAATCAATGGGTTGTTTGGGTTGTTTTATAGTTCTACAGCGGAACCGAGAGTGGTTCCACTCCATCCCAAATTGAATACTCAACACAAAATAGAATAACATATATTGGTTCAATGTAACACATGTGTGATGTGTTTGATGGCATTCCCATGTGATGTGATGGGTCTAGCATAACATTTTTCTGGTGTGTCCAATGACATACCTATATGATATGGAGGGTGTGATGTATTACCTGGTTGACGTGGTAGAAGCCAAAAACATGGCAGGACTACTATGATACACTCTTGACATGGAATATGTTGACTTGGTTGATGTGATGAAAGAAAATATGGTTGGCATGGTGAACCCTAACACATGGTGTAAAAAGTTATGGTTGACATGGTGATCATAAACATGTGTTGTAAGTAGAGATGGCTAATGTGGTAGAAACCTAAAACATGGCACCTTGGTGACATGGACATGAGGAATGTTAAAAAATAATTTTTTAGTGGCCAACAAGGCTAAATTTTGGTCACATGTGGCACCCAAAGGATACCACATGGTCACAATGAAATAATGCCTATGTCAACAACCAATTTCCCATCAAAATTTAATATCTTGGTCACATGGTATGGTCACATGGAAAAGAGAAGTGTAACCCCAAAGCCCCCAAGGCTCTCTTGCTCATGTTGTGGTCATATGAGTTGGCTCTGCAAAAAAATAATCATTGTCCTAATGGATGGCTCAGTTAAACCTTATGTATACCATATATCGATATCATTCGAAGTATAGATTATGCACTTACATGGAAACATATAGATGCGTGGCTTCATGGTTTGAAAAATTGTGTTGCAGCTATGCGGTCTCATGATCGAGCTTGAGGTGTGTTCCGTGGTCTATGTTTTGATAATGATTATATTGTAATTCCTGATTATGTGAAATTAGTATATAGCCAAGTTGGTGTCAGGCTTATTTTTGTTTGTGGTGGTCACCAGTTCAATTTGGATTGGTTGTTTTGTGGTATCATGATCAATGATGTGTATTTATTTGGTCTATAGTTTGATAATGCATATATACATTTGAAAAGGCATGAATATGTGAAAATAGTGCATAGAAAAGTTGTTATTGGGCTTATCTTGCTCTGCAATGGTCACTGGTTCAAGTCTGAGGTTAAATAATTTTTAGTGTTTCGAAGTAGTGCACGAAAAGGGAATTTTTTCAAACTTGAATATTGCACTCTCTTGAACTGAAGAGGGTACATTTTGTCGAGTCCCCATTGAAAATTTCATTTCATAGATGATGGGTCATAAAGGTACCTTTTATCAACTCATTAGAGACATTTTATTGAACTGTTAATTTTTATAATTTTTTATGGGTCATTTTGAGGCCCATATTGAGTTTTTAGAAATGGAAAATGGCAAGAATTGTTTTGTGATCTAAAATTGGGACATGAAAATCCATGAGGAATATTTTTGAGGGAAAGAGGTTATATTTATTTTTTTGTTGTCAAAATACTCTAGGTTTTATGAACATGTTTAGTCTTGTGATGAGAACAAGAAATGAAGATGATGTTACTTTTGGTGATTGAAAAACATGTTGAGGTTACATTGATATGATCATATTTTTGAGGGGAGTTTATTATGTTATAAGCTTTTGGATCCAGTTTCAAAGATTATGAACAGTGTTCCACTGTGTGTTGGTGAAGGAGGTTGGTGCCCCAAACAAGTTGGATCCTACAACAAGTTGGTGCTTGGAGTTTTCATAGTTTTGTGCCTCAATCAGGTTGAAGGCAACAATAAGTTGGTTCTTATAGATTTCATAGTTTGTCTCCTCAATAAGGTTGGAGCCTATAACAGTTTGGTTCTTGCAAATTTCAGAGGTTGGTTCCTCAATTAGGTTGGATACTACAACAATTAGTTTCTTCCATATCCTTTGGGGTTGGTGCCTCAATTAGGATGGAGCCTACAAAAAGTTGTTTCTTGCATATATTTTTGGGTTGTTGCCTCTAGTATGTTGGTTCCATTAAATTGATCCTCGAGGTTGGTGACTCCAATAGGTTAGCACTTGCAAATTGATGCAATAAAATATTGAAGAATATAAGAATATTTTTCGTCTTTTCCTATAAGGGTTTCCACGTATATCTAGAGTTCATGTGTATTGAAGTGATGATTGGTTTTATTGATTAAATTAGATAAATTGGTCATTACATTGATTCACCACCCCCCATAATGTAATCATAATTGCAAAAATTGGTATCAGAGCAAGTTCCTTCAAGAAAAATTAATCATAACAATATTGGTCATAGGGAGCATGACTAATCTTATATCTTCATGTAAGGATCCTTAGTTTAATGGAACACAATATGATTTATGGAAAATAATAATGATATCCTACCTTATATCTAGGTATTGATGTATAGATGGCTATTGAGAATGTTTTCCAAGTGCCTGCAACACCTCCCATCGATGCAACTATTTAAGTGTTATGTAACCATATCAAAAAATGGAAGAAAATATAGATCAACGACTTGAAAATAATCCTCTTAGATGGGGTAACCTCCTTTTACATCACATAAATGAACAATTTTTGGATGATACAAATGAAAATACCTCCTTGGTAATATAAGAGTCTAAGGAGTCACAATATAATCAGATCCTACATAACAATAATAATGTTAGGGCTCAAAAATAACAATAATGGGATTCTATGGGGCACACCAATAACAATATGGGGTTTGCATGGGCACAACAATAAAAATAAGGGGGAATAAACTAAAAATAAGAATAACGGGGATACACTAGTATTATAGGTACCTAACATGCCCCTCTCCTTTGAAAATGTATTGTCCTCAACGCTTGAGTAGTTCTAGATGCTTTTGTGTAAAATTCTCATCTTCCCATGTGAAATCTCCAATGGGTAATTTCTTCCACTTAATGAGAAACTCTGAAATTGATCAATTTTGTAGTTGTGAGGTTCTTATTTCCATGACTTATTTTTCCTCCATTATGATTTTTCCTTCCTCCTCAAGTTTTGGAAATATTGTTTAAACTGGGAGTGTGTCACCAATGTAGGCAACTCCAAATTGTATTTCATAGTACCAATATTTTGAAACACCTTGTAAGGACCATAGTACATGGGTGATAATTTATTAGCCTTGTTATATTGCTTGAGGGACATTTGTTTGTATGGTTGTAGTCCTAAAAATACCCAGTCACCTACGTGAAAAATTCTTTCACTGCAATGTTGATATGCTTGTTGTTGCATTCGATTATGCGCCAGAGTGAGGTTATCATTTAACAGTTGGAGAACTTGTTATCGATGCTTAATGTTATCTTCCACTTCTTAAAACTTAGATTTTTCTCTTAAATATGATGTTATGGATGGTGGATGATATCCATAAAGTGCCATAAATGGAGTCATTTTTGTTGTAGTATGGAAGGAAGTGTTATACCACCACAGCCATAGATAACCACTTGACCCATTATGTTTTTTTTATCAAATACAAAGAAATCAAGATATCCTTCCAAACATTTTTTCACTATCTCAGTTTTCCCATCAGATTGAGGATGATAATATGAGCTATGACCTAATTGAGTACCATGACAAGAAAATAATTCCATCCAAAAATTTCCAATGAAAATAGGACCTCTATCACTTAGAATAATATTTGGGTTTCCATGTAGCTTCTGAACTGTTTTCATAAATGTAGTAGCAACTGTAATGTGTTTAAAAGGATTGGATAATTCACAAAAGTATGCATACTTGGTAAGTCTATCAACTACAACCATGATGATACTCTTTCCTTCAGACTTGGGTAAAATTGTGATAAAATCCATTGAGACCTCCTCCCAAAGTTAACTTGAAATGGATAAAGGTTTTAATATACATGGGGTATTAATTGTCTCAAATTTATTTTGATGGAAAACCAAACATTCTGCCAAAAACTTTTGAATATCATATTTAAGGCCATCCCAAAAAAATTTCCTTCTTGACCCTATGATAAGTTTTTAAAAATCATGAGTGCCCTCCTAAAGGAGAGGTGTGCAATTCTAAAATAATATTTTGTTTGAGTTACATTAGAGGAAATTTCGGCCTAAAAGTGGCCTCCTAAGGAAAAACAATAAAATAATAGTTATAAATTTTGGAGGGAAAAGAAGAAAACTAATTTTTAAAATATTATTTTTAACTTATCTCCATATAGGTTTACTCAAATTTCATTTGTAGACACTCATTGGATGCAAAAATAAAGTCCACATCCAATGAGTACCCATTATACATTCTTTTGAGAAGACCCACATTGATAAAAATTGTAGATACATTAAAAAAACATGTTAAACACATTTTTTTAATGTATCTAAAATTTTTATCAATGTCGATCTTCTCCAAAGTATGCATAGTGGGTACTCATTGGATGTGGAATTTAATTATGTAGATACATATCAAGATGGAAGGAAGCACACCAGAGAGGCTGACAGGTTGGTGCTTGATGCTAGAGAGAATGTGGGAGTACTCACATCAAAGCACGGGTAGAGAAGGTCCATAGAGCGGTACACTCCCTACATGGCTCTTATGAGAGAGTGTAGAGATAGAGCCATCCTATTTCAAGGAAGAATTGCAACAACCAATTTGGGTTGATTACATGGTGTAGGAGTATGAATCCATTATCAGAAATAGTGGATGGGAAGTTGTCCCAAGACCATAGGGGAAGTTAGTTGTAGAATCCAGGTGGATCTACAAGGTGAAGCAGGCAGAATATGGGAGTGTGGAGAAACATAAGGCTATATTTTTGGCGAGAGGGTTCTCGCAGTTGGAGGGGATTTATTATGATGATATCTATGCATCAGTCACAAGGAAATCATCAATCAGATTCATCCTCAAACTTTCAGCGTAGATGGGATGGTAGATACATCATATGGATTTAAATACAACCTTCCTCGATGGAGTGATTTAGGAAGAGGTGTACATTGAGCAGCTAGAAGGTTTTGAGACCTTCGACAGAAAGCCACATGTGTGCAGACTCAAGAGAGAATTGTATGGGCTGAAACAAGCACCTCGTGCTTGGTAAACTAGGATCAACAGATACTTCACCAAGTTGGGCTTCACCAAGAGTGAAGCAGATGAAAACCTTTACCATGTTGTGCTGGAAAGTAAAAAAATTATCATTGTACTTTATGCCGATGATTTGATACTAACTAGTGATGAGAAGCTCATCAAGTCTTGAAAATAGGATCTTGCAAGAGAATTTGAGATGAAGGAGATGGGGCTCTTACACTATTTCCTGGGATTATAAATTTGGAAAATATATGGGGAGCTATTTGTATCTCGGGGAAATTATGCCAACGATATTCTCAAGAAGTTCCAAATGGAAGGAAACAAACCCATGGAGACTTGTCTAGCAGGAAATTGGAGGAAGGAGGATGCTACTTCAGGCGAAGTATTAAATGATATCATCTATAGATAGCTTGTGGGTTCACACATGTATTTGGTGAAAACATGACCATACATATGTTATTAAGTTAAATAACTTATTCAAGCTATGGTTAAGCCTACCAAGCTATTTTGGAAGGTAGGAAAGAATGTGTTGATATACCTCAGAGGCACTACAAATTTTGTGCTATGGTACAGGCAAATAGAGGGAGAGAAGCTTCAAGGCTTCACAGATGTATATTGAATAGGGAGTCCATCCGAAAAGAAGAGCACATTAAGGGGAATATTTAGCATAGGATCAGCAACAGTTTCTTGGTACCGTAGGAAACAGGGATTAGTTGCACTCAATTTAGGAGAGGCAGAGTACATGGTGACTAGTTAGGTAGCATGTGAGGCCATATGGATGAGGAAGATTCTTGTTGGTTTGTTTGGTCGACAGATGGATCCGCCAGTGATTTATTGTTATAACCAAAGTTGCATCAAACTCTCAGTTAATCTAATTTTTCATGATAGGCCCAAGAATATTGATATCCAGTATCGCCATCTCAAATATTGTTTGCAGAGGAAGATTATGTCATTAGAGTAAATTCCCACAAAGGATTAGGATGCATACATCTTGAAGAAGGAACTTTCAAGAAGAAAATTTGAGTTCCATAGAGGCAGGATCAAGGTAGAAAACAATCCCTTTCTTGTTGAGAGGGAGTGTTGAAATTGGCAACAAGAAGAGGATTCTAATTTAATTTTCCCTTAATTAAATTAGAAGTAAACTGCGACTCCACATCACATGATAGCTTGTACAAGTTAAATGATTTGGGAAGACTTAGTTAGCTCAGTCAATTAGAGTTGGGGGTAAAACTAGAGGCATATAGATTTCACTCTAAGTTTAAGAGGGTCCAGTTGTATTTTATTTTAATTTTTACTTGTTTAACTTTATTATTTGAGTTAAAATCCATTTAACTAGTTTTCACTGATAGATGAGCTAGTGAGAGGTCTAGTGAATTAAATTTGATTTAATTCACATTTAGTGATAAATCATATAACTGATAGTTTACTCTAAATATTTGTTGCTTGTCATTTCTAAGGAAGGCCCAGTTGAGATTGGAGTTAAAGGGAAGTGAACTATCAATTGTATAATTAGAAAATTGTACCGATCATGCATGAGGTCATCAGGATGACTTGGATGTATTACACAATCAATTAGTTGGAAGTTCCTAATTAATAGGGGCTCGATTTCCCATGGAATGTGTGAGTGAGGTTTGTCATACAGGGACAAGGAATTGGTTAAGTATTGGACCAAACCTGCTCAGATCAGAGTGGGACAATCATAGATAGTGAAGAGAGCTCTTAAGCCTAAGAGAAACATTGTATTGTTTCATATTCTTTACTTAATGAAATAAATAGATAGTGAGGTTTTTAGCTAAGGCTTTCCCCATATAAATATTTTTTTTGTGTGATTGTGTGATCGCAATTGGTTTCCGCAATTTGTAGAATAGATTCAAGTATTTTGTTTTAGCATATTACAATATCAATTGAATCTATGTGGATTTTCTACAACTTAGAGGTCATTTTTAGTGTTTGAAAATGGAAGTAGATGAAAATATTTCCTCATATTTCCTTCAATTATATGGAATTGTTAACAAAATCATAGATATCAATGAAACATTCAAGGAATCTAATATTTTTCAAAAATTAATTGTTTGCTTAAAGTTTAATCCTAAATTTTTATCCATTTAGGAGCTATCTGACATTCAAATTTTAAACATGGATACCCTTCATGTAAATCTTATTACATATGAACTAAGGACAAAAAAAGGATAATACAAGATCCAGACAAGTCGTATTAAAGGAATTCAATGGAGCAAGAAAACATGGGATTAAAGAAGACTCCAATCATGAATCAAATGAAGAGGAAGCCAAATTTGTAAGGAAGCTAATGATGGTAAGCTTCCATTTAAATGTTCTAAACGTGGACGAATTGGACACTATTCTTATAAATGTCCTTATGAAAAAATAAGTAATAGTGATGAATAATTTAAATTCAAATATAATGATAAAAAAAAAGACGAAATTCGAAAAAGAGAATATTGTACTGCAAGCAATGAAAGCATGTTTGACGATGAAAGTGGAGGGATACTTTTCATAACCATGAGTGAACAAAATAATTAAGAAGAGATTGAAGTAGAAATAGAATTTGAAGGAGAACTCATAAGTGCCTTGGAATAAGTAAAACTTCTAAGAAAGAAGGTATATCAGCTAGAAAAACAACTACAAGAATGTAAAGATAAAGACTGTGATGCAGATTATGTCATCCCTCTAAAAATTGAAATGGAAGAAATTAAGAGGAGAAAGGATATTTTTTCAAAGCATGTTAACATAAAATGAATAAAACTGCAAAAAATGGGAAGAATAAATTATTATTTTGAGGAAAGAATTAGAAAAAATATCAATTCATATTAATCGAAACTTGAAACTCCTTAAAGTTTTTGATTCATCAAATCACATTCTTATCTTGTAGATATCTCCCCTCATAAAAAAAGACCTCAATTATAAAAAGGATGACGCAACATCCAAATATTAATCATGCTCTAGAGAATAGATTAAGAGCTATGCTAATACATTCATAAGATTAAAAAATAATACAATTGAAGACACCAATCAATTAAAGGACCAGCCTAAACATGTTCACTTAAGTATCCCAAGTGACATTCAGAAAGGAAACGAGAATGAACAAGAGACAACCAACCAAATCAAGGGAATAAATCAAGACGAGTTAAAAAATTATAATACAACATGAATTCATTCTAACCCTATCAAGCGATATACAAGAAATAGTGGAATGGGGTCAAGGATCAACAAAGAGATGTATCTATTCCAAGGAAAAATAGCTTCACAAGAAATGCTTCATTAAGGAAACACCACACAACCATGTATTAAAATATTTTGTGTATTCATTGTTTCACATGTACAAGATTTAGACGTAAGTCAATGGATTAAATAACCTATTACATGAATGATTATATAATAAATATAGGCTATTATTAGAATTATAGGAACAAATATATGGGAAATAAAATCAAATGCTATAATAGTAGATCATATGAACCATTTTTTCCATTATTCAAGTTCTACACAAAATGCTACAAATATTGCAATGAAGGTAATATAGCTCATTATTACAAGATTAAATTAACATGGTTTAAGGAAGGTCTCTCTACTCACTCAAGAAATATTAGTAAATATTGGAGAAGGAAACAATAAAAACCAACAATAGATCTGACCACTCAATTCTAATTCACTATTGAAATCTTCTTCTAGTATATATGTGTGATTTAGATGGAACTTGAAGAAAAAAAAATATGTAAGATATATGTAGATTTTAAGAAGAAAGAGAATATTTAAAGTTGCCTAACATAGGGGGATTAGTTCTCAAAAAGAGTAGTTGAGCAGTCCAAGGGAAGTTGAGCAATGAACCATCAAATCGGTCAGTGAGACACATGTATTGGATCATGGTTTTTTGCAGTTGATTTTTTGATCTCTTGGAGGTGATATCTTATATGTAAAATAAGCATAGGGATGAATTCCATACCACTCATATTGGGAGTATGAATTTATCAACATTAGATATAGTATTTACAGGAGGAGAGTTTATTCAAAGATGGAGATCCCCTTCATAGGGGAAGCAGGTCCACAAGAAGAAGAAATGGCTTTAAAAGAGTAGTTGTGTATCATTGGTCATTGGATGAGAAAAAATTATTAGTGGGTCCCTTTTTAATTTGAAAGCGAGAGATATAGAATAAATTTAATATATAAAAAGAAAAAAAAATTCAGCATGTTGATAGGGGTAGTTTCATCCATTTCCATGAATGACCATCAATGTCTGGTGGTGTTTCCATCAATGAAAAAGGGGGAGATTGTTGGGATAGTTTTTTCATTGATGAAAACCAATACCATGTCATGATTTTAAAGGAGGCATTATCTCTTGGATGTCAAAGGAGGTATGATGCCTTGGAATATCATTGAATTTTTTTTAGCACATTAGTGATGTCAAAGGAGGTACAATGCCTTGAAAGATATTTTAGCATTTGACACATCAGTAATGTCAAGGATTTATGATAGCTTGAATATTATTGAGAATTTTTTGAAGTTATGATGGTAAAATTAGTTTGTATAAGTTCTAGTTGGATTGTCTTCTCTGAGAGATTTCCAACAGTAAACTTAACTTGGTCATATTCCTATGAAATAAGAAGAAAATCCAATTTGAACATGATTCCTTGGAAATCATGAGAATGAAAATATTATTGATCATTTTTTAGATATGTGATGATAAAAAAAATTGTGAATGGTTTGGTTGGATAATTGTAATATTCCAAAATTGGGATAGCTCATGAATCATACAATGAAAAACACATTTCCAAAAAAAAATGAAATAAAATAGTGAAATGGACTCTTGGATCCCATATATTAGACAATATGAAACTTAAATCCAAGAATAGAGCTGAAACAAAGCAAACTAGGTGGGTTAAACAGATCTCCCACACCTAGGATTGCCAAAAAGTGCTAAAACCCCAAGACTGCAAAATGCCGGAGCAGCTGCTCAAGGTACTGTGTAGTCTAAGAAAGGTTTTACACATAAAATCATAGGAGAAAAGTAGATCTGATCATGTATTGATAAATAATTCTGAAGAACAAAGATCTAATCTCCTATACAAACTACAAAAGAAACCGGCAAGGGTTTCTTGTCAAACACTCTGCATATAAAATGGGAAATCCAGTAATTTACTGAATAACAACTGAAATATTGAAGTACATGAGTGTATAAGGCTGAAATATATCTGATCTGCTTTAGATCCATCAAGGGCTTCCTCCCATGAAAGGATGAACCTCTCAATCACAAGAAAACTATGCAACGAAGCCACCAAACCATGCAATGAACACTGCCTTCAAAATAACGCACTCCCTAGTAGAAACAATGTTGGGAAGGTATGGGGAAATGTGTGGTCTAATATCAAAGATCTGAAATAAGTCCTGTAGCTCTCCAAACATATCTCTCAAGTGAAGGTAAGCTTCCTCCAATGAGAAACTAGCTCAGAAGTTGGGATTCCAATCCCTTCCACTGCTGCACCCAGCAACACTGAACAATCTCCGACAAAGTCGTGCTGATGATGTAGGCTAAATCTTGGCCTGAAAAACTAATGTGGAAATATGAATACAAACTCTCTCAATGAATCTCCTCAAGGAGAGAGGTGGGATTCCCGCTCAAGAACACCCAGTGCTAAATAGCACTGCACGTTGCTAAGCAGAAAAGTAGCAACAAGTCTTGGAAGACAAGGATAATGAACTAAGACATAATAAATAATGTTGCCATCCTCTTCCTTATATAATACATCATTTTTCTTGCCCTTGGCCCCACTCAATTAGGTTACTTCTAACCCAAGTTACATCTCCCTCCAAAATTGTGTTATCCATCCCAGGATTCCTCCTCCACTAAAACTGCATTGTTGACTTAGTCAAAACAGCTTCATTTTATCTCTGTTCACACATGGCGGTGTTTTATTAGGCTAGAAATAATGTCCTCGTTTCAAACTTGGAGTGTTTTTATCCTCCTTAGGATAATTATGGGCTTCCCTACCCATTTATTCACCAGCTACAGCTGTTGCTAACTCTAATGTTCCATTTAGCTTTTGAGGCTAAAATTTTGGAACATTACAGTCCTCCCCTCCAAAATCTTTGCTTGTCCTAAAGAAAATTCATAAGGAGAACAAAATTTCTCCCCTCTTCGTCATGTGGCCTCCATCAATAGCCCCCATCACTGCATCAAGAGAATCTGCAAATATACTGTCATCACATGCTTCCTCCCAAGTGGGCAAAACCATAGTGTCTACATCAATCAAAGGTGGAAGGTGTGAATGGAAACCTGCTAGATGTCTCATGGCATCGACAAGGTAGGAAGGATTACCAACATGGTGAATTAGTGCCTCCCTCACCCATGCTATCATCCAGATGAAGTGAGTCACCCTCCAACATGGTAACTCATGAAAATTCTCCTCCACCTTGTGCTCCTGAAATGTAAGTGGGCTGAATGAATGTACATGATAGGCAAGAGGGCCCATCCCATGCTGTCCTCCTCTCCACTCATGATAAGTGTAGAGGGCATGTTGATCTTGGGCTAAAACATGATGGCCCTCCAATGGTAAGAAGATTGAGCCTCCAAGGACTCTTTCTCCAAAATCATGATACATGTCAACCCAAACCATTCCATTCAAGATGAATGGCACATCATCACCACATGGCATCCAAATAAAAAAATGGTTGAAGGTTATGTGCAAGTTTGGATGATAAATATGGTATCCCTGGTGGATATAGCACAGTTCTTTCAACTGCTAATGTAGAGCATCAAGTGGAAAGTTGTCCTCCAAAGAATTTGCATCTATGCATGTTAGCTCATATACTATGAAGTAGTAAGCCACAATATACACCAGCTGTGCACAATCAAAGTAATACAAAACTTGCCCAAATTCGTGTAAAGATGGGTCATCAACATCACAAGATTTGGACCTAAAGTGACCATGAAAACCATCAATGATCTTGATCTCACGTGGAGAAATACACTGTTTACATATGGTAATAAAGTACAAATACTCAATAGAGTAATCAAAAATTACATCAATGTCTTTCTTACTGTGCATCATGTGGGAGCTGAAAGTGAGGTCCATGTATAAGTTCCCCCATGTGGATTCCCTCACAAAAATCTGCAAGAAGAAGGGATACACATACTCTTTCAAACACTCCTTCACTAAGAACACACTCCCATGTGACAGCGCTATAGGCCTCAATAATAAGGCTCCATGACTTCTCCCTTTGACATTCCACATGCCAAAGCCATCAACAATCATGCTGCTATGTGAGAAGATCATCTTTAGACATGGAAGTATCTCATGATCCTTCAATGCTGAAGGGTAACCTCCTTGCACCATAAACGTGCCTCTCTCCTCTTCAAAAATCTCATGAAAAGTATGGGAAAATTCTTGCCCAAACTCTCCCAAGTGCAACCACAGCAAAAAAAACTCTTGTTTCTTCCTCATATCTCCCTCATACAAGCCATAGAGTAAAATCATGATGGTTAAATTGTATGATTCCCCAACAAACAATTCAGCCATGAAATGCCTCCTCAAGTTCTCCAAGTGGTTCCACCCACAAGAAGAGAAAAACTGTAATGTGGCAATCATGGTTTTCCCATGGTTCCTCATGCAATGTACAACATATAAAGTGGGTAGAATCATGCTGCAAATGGGCATTTCCAACCTCAATCCCACTCTCCCAACAAAGCTCCCCATGAATATATACATATTAGCAACATATGGAAGCAAGGTACAATGAGAACAAGTTGCCAAGTGACAACCGGAGAGTGAATCATGGTCCCTCTCATGGAACCAGCACAGTGCATCCTTGGCCTGCATCAATATAATAAATAAAAATTTCTTTGCTAGCCACTTGTTTTCTTCCATAGTCATCTCATAAGATGAAAACATGAAGTTACAATATGGTGTCAATGGTGCACACCAAGAGACATAGGGCTTCCTCCACAGCTCATCAAAAATATAGCCAAGATCAATGCTACAAGTAGCTACAAGTACATCATCATACAATATGCAAGAAGAAAAGTTTCTTCTTATTACATCATGCTGCTCAAATAAAAGAAAGAAGTATAATACAAAACATGAAATGATACCTCCTCCATTATGTACTTGAGGTCTCAAGCTGAAATGGCTCAACCGAAAATTCTCCCTTACTCCCAACGAGTAGGAAGGTGGTTGTGACATCCTCTCTATCACCATTCGGGTATGCATCTCTCCATATGCTGATATATGTCCTGCTATATTCCCTCCCAAATGAACTCCTCCATCAAATGGAAATATGCGTCAAAGTGCATAGAAGAGAAGTCTTCATGTGTTGCATGTAGCAGCTTCTCCTTGAGACTAGAAGATATAGTCAAGAAGATCCCTCCATAGGAATATATGACCACATCATCCACCATGTATCTGTCATCTCCATATAGGTCATCAAGAATCATGCATGCACTAAGATCCTTGGAGTACTCTACCAAAAGCTGAGATCTCCAATAAGGATCAATCCTCCTCAGTGATAGCACTGGTGATCTGGCACGTGAAGCTCTACTCATGCTGCTGCCTACTACTTTGACATCCCCCATGCCAAAGTATTCCCCCAAACTCTTCACCTCTCCAAAATCCAAGAGTGGTGAACCCAAAGACAAGATATCTCTCATCAACTAAAGATGAGGTGGCCTTCCAGGTGGAATTCCTCCATGTAGTGAGACATCAATGTCAAGAGTAGACTACTCATGTGGTTGGGAAACCTTGCCCTTGCTCTCATAGTGCAATATAGTCTACCTCCTATTTGCACTAGCTTTCTGAAATAGAGAAGGGTGTGTGATTTTCATCAACTGATGCTGCTCTTCCTCCCTACCTCCTTCATCCAACTGCAATGCTGCTCATTGATTATGCTTGGACCTCTATGTATGAGATCCTGGAGAACTTCTTGTAAGGATACAAGAATCCCTTCTGTTGGATCATGTGCTCCTCCCTCCTCTGCATGAGGCACTGGATGTGCTCTAGATGTGACAACGTTGTTGCCCTCTTCTTCATCAATGTGTGTAGGCAACATCTCAACAATTGGATGCCTTTGTGAAAAAGTGATCCTCATGCCCTTTTGTTCAAGAATATGAACTGGATTTTTTCTTCCGGCAATGTGTAATGCAAGACATCAGCTCCTCCCATGGTTTTCTGAAATGGATTTCCCTCCATCACATGCAAGGGTTTTGTTTTCTCAAGTTTTCCTTTCTCATGTGTCTTAGGAAGTTTTTCACCAAACCTCTCCATCAACGTTTTTATGAATCTTGCATAAGAGAAAGTGTTGGCATTCTTTAAGGAATAAGATTCAAAAATCCACCATGCATGAGCCTTACCTTTGAAATGCAGCGCTGAAACTCTGATGGCTTCATCTTCGTATATGTGGTGCAGCTACAAATAGGAATACAACTCCTTCACCCAAGCTCCAGCTGAAAATGTAGGTGATCCGGAAAAAGTAGATAGCAGAAATCTATCTACATCCTGTTGCTTGCTCTTCTCCATATGGATCTTTCAAAAATCCTAGAAATCAGTATGATCTCTAAAACTCTCAGTTTGAGATTCATACTCATGCAAAAAATCACTAAGAGTTCTCCTCTTAGGCATTTTTTCCTCCTTCCATCCATATCAAGATAGCTCTGGGCACTTGACTATGTTGTGCACTATGGTGTGTAGCTGCATGCTCACTCTCACCATATGCAAATCTAGATTCAACTCTAGATTCAACCTCCTTTGGAGATCCCATCTCCAATCTCATCCTCTTCAGCTCTCCTTGAAAGCCTTGCATAGATTTTGGAAGAAGATTTGTGAGCTTGTATTCCTTTTTACTTTCAGATACTGAAGCTTTTTGGCTTCTGTCCATCTCTCCTTCCTCTGATAGATGGATCTCATAGGCTGAGCTAGATATCATGCTCTGATACCACTGTAATATTCCAAAATCGAGAGAGCTCATGAATCATGAAATGAAAAATGCATTTCCAGAAAAAAAAATTAATAAAATAGTGAAATGGACTCTTGGATCCCATAGATTAGACAATATGAAAATTAAATCCAAGAATAGATCTGAAACAAAGAAAACTAGGTGGGTTAAACAGATCTCCCACACCTAGGATTGCCAAAAAGTGATAGAACCCCAAGACTGCAAAATGCTGGAGTAGTTGCTCAAGGGATTGAAAAGTATAAGGGAGGGTTTACACATAAAATCATAGGAGAAAAATATATCTACTCATGTATTGATAAATAATGCTGAAGAACAAATATCTAATCTCCTATACAAAATACAAAAGAAATTGGCAAGGGTTTCTTGTCAAACACTCTGCATATAAAATGGGAAATCCAGTAATTTGCTAAATAACCACTAAAATACTGAATTACATGAGTGTAAAAGGCTGAAATATATCTGATATGCTGTATATCCCTTAAGGGCTTCCTCCCATGATAGGATGAACCTATCAATCACAAGGAAACTCTGCAACGGAGCCACCAAACCATGCAATGAACATTGCCTCCAAAATAACGCACTCCCTAGTAGAAACAGCGTTGGGAGGGTATGGGTAAATGTGTGGTCTGATACCACAGATCTGAAATAAGTCTTGTAACTCTCCAAACAGATCTTTCAGGTGAAGGAAAGCTTCCTCCAATGAGAAACTAGCTCAGAAGTTGGGATTCCAATCCCTTCCACTGCTGCAAGCAGCAACACTGCACAATCTCTGACAAAGCTGTGTTGATGATGTAGGCTGAAGCCTGGCCTAAAAACCTGATGTGGAAAGATGAATACAAACTCTCTCAATGAATCTCCTCAAGGAGAGAGGTGGGATTCCCGCTCGGGAACACCCAGTGCTAAACAACACTGCACTTTGCTAAGTAGGAAAGCAACAACAAGTATTGGCAGACAAGGATAATTAACTAAGACATAATCAATAATGCTGCCATCCTCTTCCTTATATAAGACATGATTTTTATTGCCCTTGGCCCCACTCAATTAGGTTACTTCTAATCCAAGTTGCATCTCCCTACAAAATTGCGTTATCCATCCTAAGATTCTTCCTCCACTAAAACTGCGCTGTTGACTTAGTCAAAGCAGCTTCATTTTATCTCTGTTCACACATGGAGGTGTTTTATTAGGCTAGAAAGAATGTCTCCATTTCACACTTGGAGTTTTTTTATCCTCCTTAGGAGACTTATGGGCTTCCCTACCCATTTATTCACCGGCTACAGCTGTTGCTAACTCTAATGTTCCATTTAGCTTTTGAGGCTAAAATTTTGGAACATTACAATAATGTTCTCTTAGAAATTTTCGTTGATATATGGCACTTGGTCAAACACCCACTAGATAAAGAGAAACATTGATTTGAATTCAAGCATGTTTATAATGGAGTAAAAGTGGTCAAACCCAAAAAAATTTAACCAGTGCACATCATTGGCGATAAATTATGTGGTTATTTCCTAGATTTGATGGAAGATGTTTAAAGTTTCACAACCTTTAATTCATAGGTTGTTTTTTGTTGTGTTATTGTTCCAAAACGGAATCAAGAGCGATGTGACCCCATCCTACATTGAATAATAAACACATAATGAAATAATATATATTGTTTTGGCATAACACATGTGTGATGTGTCCACTGGAAAACCCATGTGATGTGGTAGTTCTAGCATAACACCTGTGTGATGTGGCAGTTCTAATATATTACCTGGTTGATGTGGTAGAACCAATACATGAGGCAGACATGATATGATACACTCTTTACATGGCATATGATGACCTAGTTGATGTGGCAAAAGAAGAGATAGTTGATGTGGAAAACACAAACATGTGGTGTAAGTAAATATGATTGGCATGGCATAAGAAAATATGGATAATGTGGTGAACCTAGACACATGGCATAAGAATATAGGGTTGATGTGTCAGAAGCTTGACATGTGGCACCGTGGTAAGGTCGAAACATGGCATGTCAAACAAGACTTTTTGAGTGACCAACAGGGTCGATTTTGGGTGAAACGTGGCACCACCAAAATATGTTCACATGGGCACAATGACATCATGGCTATGTCAGCATTTGGTTTCCCATGGAAATCTAAGATCTTGGTCACATAGTGTGGTCACATGGAAAGGAAAAGTATAGCCCAAAATCCCCTGAGACTCTGTTGGCCATGTTGTGTTCATATGGGTCTAACTTGCACCAATTGTGGTAAAAAAATCAGCGTTGGCCAAATAGACGGTTTATTCCAATTTTATATACATGACATATGTTGATATTGTTTGAAATTTTTAACTTTCATGGCAACATATATATGTGTGGCTTTGTGGCTTGAACATTGTGTTCCATCTCTATTGTCTCGTGATCAAGCTTGAGGTGTGTTTCGTGGTATAATATGGTTTGATAACCCTTATATTGTAGATCCTAGATATGTGAACATAGCACATATCTAAGTTAGTTTTTAGACTTATTTTTTCTATGGTGGCCATGGTTTTTTAGTATGATTGGTGTGTGTGTGTGTGTGTGTGTGTGTGTTAGAAAGGTCTGGCTATGTGAACATAACACATAGCCAAGTTGGTGTTAGGCCTATCTTTCTCTGCAATAGTAACATGTTTGAGTTTGACGTTAAAAATTTTTTTCCATTTGGAAATAGTGCACAGAAAATGAATTTTTTTCTAACCTGAAAAATGCACTTTATCGAACTCGTGGGGTTCATTTTTTCTAGCTCACGTAGAAAAGTGAATTTTGTAGAAGGTAAATCAGAAAGGTACCTTTTTTTGACCCGTTGAGGTCATTTTGTTGAATTGATCATTTTTATAATGTTTTGTGGGTCATTTTGAGGACCAAATTGGTTTTTGAAAAAGGGTAAATGGCATGATTTTTTTGTGATGTAAAAGGGGGACATGAAAATTGATGAAGAAATATTTTTTAGGGAAATAGGCTATATTTTGTTTATTTTGTCAAAATAATCTAGGGCTTATGAAAAACTTTAGCCTTGTGCTCAGGACAAGAAATGAAAAATATTCTACTATTGATGAAAGAAAAATATGTTGAGGTTGCATTGATATGACCAAATTCGATAGGGACATTTATTGTCTTTTGAGCTTGTGTATCAAGTTTTAAATATTGTGAAAAGTGGTCCTCTATGTTTTGGTGAAGGAGGTTTGTGCATCAATTCGGTTGGATCCTTTAACAAGTTGGTGCTTGCAAATTTCATAGGTTGGTTCCTCAATTAGGTTGGATCATACAACAAGTTGGTTCTTGTATATTTTATAGGTTGGTGCCTCAATCAGGTTGAAGCCTACAACATGTTAGTGCTTGAAAATTTCATAGGTTGGTGCCTTAATCGAGTTGGAGCCTGGAGAAAGTTATTTTTTCATATATTTGGGGGTTGGTTCTTTAGTAGGTTGGTGCCTCCATCAGGTTGGTGCCCCCAATAGGTTGGTGTCTGTAAATTGATGTAACAAGGATTGAAGAAGATAACCATATTTGTGGTTTTCTCCTGCAAGGGTTTCCACATATATTTTGTGTTCATGTGTATTGATGTGATGATTGATTTTATTGATGCACTATTATGTTTTCACTATAATGAATTGTGAGATTATTTAAATTAGTTAAATTGGAAATTACATTGATTCACCCCCCTCTTAGTGTAATCATAATTCCAACAAATATATCCTTTCAAATTTAAATAGTTTCATTGATAGTACTCAAATGTCCCAAACCACTATTGTTGGATCATCACACACATGTATGACAAGGTGGTTTCCGACCACACTCAAACTATGTGTAACACTCAATTTTAAAGTTAGTCATATTTACAAATTTAGTCACACACACACACACACAAGCATGATATAACATCATTGAAATCATATATAACAACTTATAAAATAACCATCAACATAGTGCAAATTAAAGTCGAAATAAGTGCATTACTAGTCATCATCATATGAAATAGTAATAATTGTATCATCAAATTTGATCTCGTCAAAGAATAATATATGTGTCTCATACCAACTAGAGCAGGGCACTACAGAAACATCCATCTAATCAAAAATTGAGGAAAAAACTTTTTTGAAGGAAATGAGCATGTTAAGCCCTAGATAAAGCCCCATATTAATAATAAAATCTCTTGTATATCCCTATATATTGAGTTATTATATTTATATTATTATATCAGTGTTTTTAGCTCGACCATTTAATTGTAATTGTACCCTTTGTACCATCTTTATGTAGAATAAGGAGGCCTAGTTTTAGAATCATCCCATCTTGTACATTTATTCTATTGGAAAATGAGGTTCAGGTTTCCCCATTGAAGATGCTCATCCTTCAGTCTTATATATCTTTCTCAAGTCATGTAGTTACTTATATCTCTATTTTTAATCTATATTGTTGTTTTTTAATAACAAATTGCAAAAAAAAATAAAACATTTTTTTCTTGACTTTTAGATCTCTCAAATTCTCTTGGTTGACCAAAAAGAAAGAAAACGTATAAATTTTTGTAATCCTTAAATTTGATTCATCTATTAATTAATTAGAATAATAAATGCAGGCCATTATACCTCCATAGTAATAGTATGCATCATATAGAGATCATACCATAGATTAAGGATGGAGATAATTAGAAAGGGGACTAGAAGGACAATGGAAAAACATATGGGGGGAGAATAAGGAAGGTGATGTTGGTGAAGGTAATAAGGAATGTGGGAAAAACAAGGAAGGGGATGATGATAAGTAGGTTAGTTATTAATACAAATTTGATGGTGAAGGAAAGGAAAATTAATCCCTCTTCATACATATGTCATTGAGTATTTTCATCTTGTTAGCTCTTTAGTAATGAAAACACAAATTCCCACTTTATAATATATCCCTATTAGAGTATTATTAGCATATATGTGTTCTAGGTAGGCCTAAATCCTTGGGTAATTAAATGGTTGTGATTTTAGGATATGGAGGTTTTATCAAGCCCACCAAAAAATTGAATTAATAGGGAAGAATTATTTAGCATGAATGCAGGATAGGTGGTTGATCACAACACTAGGTATTTGGCAGCAACTTGCATTCTTTTTTTTCCTTTTGTATTCTAGTACATTAGTTGAAATTTTGAAGAGAAAAGAAGAGTTATAGTAAAGGTATGCATGTTTTATTAATTGGTCAATTGCATGTTTGTTTCATGAAGTAGTACCCAAACATATTTTCATAAAAATGCATGTTTTATCCCGTACTATAATACACTTCGTACATTGAGTGTGATGTGCTTTTAATTTATCTAATTGTGCATAATATGGTGTTATAATTCCATATTATTTTCCGCTCAATTTTTTTTATTTCATCATTCACCCTTCCTTCATAGTAACCTTATGTTTCTTCACATCAGGTTCAATGATTCCATTCATAATTACCTTATGATTGTTCACATGAATTTCTATCGATTGTATTCTTTTAAAGAATTAGTTGTAACTTCCTTAAAGAATGTGATAATGGAATTGTGTGAAATTATAAAAATAATTTCATAAAATACAATTTCTTTTATCATAGACATCATGACAATGTTAACATATTGCCATATGGCTATGCAAAAGATATTATTTTATTACTAAACAATGCTACAATGAAATGAACAATGCACTATTATTCCATATGATACATGAGTGACATAAATAAAATAAACACATGACTCAATATGAATCAATATCATCATAATATAGAAACAAAAAATAATAACATATATGCAAATATTTTGAATGTTACGTATGTAATATAAATAAATTACAAATGTCAAAAAAATAAAATAAAACTTATACATGGTATAAAACATATCAACTTAGGAATATAAGTGTTATATCTATACAATTATTAGTGACAATACAAAAATTATTATTGTATTGTTAATTACAAACTCTTATTTGACTCATTAAATGGATAATTAATCAATATGTACACAACGTTTGTTGCTAGCCTATTTAATATTTGAAACACTTTCCAATAGTATTTGAAATAGTCACAAGTTTTATACCAATGCAACCATTAGTCATGGGTTGTCTACTTATGCAACTGTTGACGATGCTGGATGCCACAAATTGTAGGGGACCTCTCCTATATGAAGTCCCAAATAGGCCTTACACCATTTAGGATAGGAGCTCCATATAGGAATTCGTCACGACCATCATTATCCTTAGAGATTTTCCTTGGCTACAATTATTAACATAAGATATTATATACAAACTTTGAGATAAGCAAGTAAGTTGATACTTTGAAGCATACAATTTCAATGTATATAAGGTTCTTCCACGAACAAATTAGAAAGACTGATCCTATAGGAGAAAATTAATAGTACTATTCTAGTAAAGACACACAGGAGCATAGAAAGAATCATTAGCTAACCTACGAAATAATTCACATAGTAACAATGACCATAAAAGAAAGTAACAATGCACATTCAACAATACATTTACCAAAGCCAAAAAAATATTTCATTTTATTTAGTATGTATGAACAAACATAAAAAAAAAACATTAAAAAATAGTCTTACAACATCCACAATACATGCATGAAAGTGTGCCATCTCTGAGAGCTTCAAATATTAAGTGAAAGTCCCAATATACACAATTATAATGATGCAACACTAGCCCCAATAATGGAAAAATAAGCCACTAATTTCTCATCCAAAGAATGATATTCTCTCTTATGCCAAGCTAGATAAGCTAAGGTGAAAATTCCTTTGAATAGATGAGGTGACCTTTCACCTCCTATGTGACTCTTGACCTCCGTCATGACTCTTGAGCTCCCTTATGAATCTTGAGCTCACAAATGACTTTTGAGATTCATTGTGACCTTTGAAATCCTACATGACTCTGGGAATTCCTAGTTACTTTCCACATTCCATGTGTGACCCTTAGGCTTCCACAGATTTTACATTTTTTTAATTATTTTTTGAAAATAATACCTTTGTGGTAACACTTTCAAAGGCCATGATTTGTCAGCTATCACATGAGACTTCATTTTAATGTATTGATGTGAGGTTCCTTTCTTTGTTTCTATGTATTCAACTCTTCATGAAATATTTTAATTTTACTTCATATTTTCCCTCCAAAGGGTCTGGGTAAGTATTGGAACCTTCTGATTCAACATGAATTGTCATCTCTCTGTCATGGTCCAAGATTATTTTACTCATGCGTGATGATCTCTTTGTGTATTACCTACCTAAGTGTCCTCTTAAAACCTATCGTTGATGTCCTCCTTGAGTAACATCTTATCATGTTGAGATCAAAATACCTGCAAGTGAAGTTTACTCATGACAAGACAACATTAGTCCCAAAATCACCTATTCTATATTGTTTCCTCACCTGAGATGTTGACTATGATTGGATAGTGCATAAGAACGCAGAGATGATCCTTCTTGGGCACAGTGTTTTTGGCTTGATTTGGGCTGGCCCAGGTTCGGACTTACTATGCACCAATAAAACACTTGATCACTAGCCCTTTTAGAAATGACCTGCAAGCAAATTACAGTCTCACCCAAAGTGACTATGGGTGGATGAAGAACTAGTTTTTTGTAGCCTTGAGGGACACAAAGATATGGTATTTTATTATTATCTTATGCTTACAACTCATAAATTACTTTGCCACATTCAATTAATCTAAAAAACAAGTCACATAAACCCATAAACCATTATTGCATTTACATAACATGAAACTGTAATAACTACTTTGCAACAACAAATATTAAGTAAATATATACAAAAAAACACATAATAACACCAGAATATAATCCACACAACTTCTTCTTTATTATGATGAATCATTGAATACAACCATTCTCGACATGCGCACTAAGCTGCAGGCTATCTATGCACTAAGTTGCAGATTCTTCCCAGGTCTCTTCACACTCAGCTGCAGAGCCTTCCCTTCACTACAAAATAAAGTTTAGAAATACTTTCCCTTAACCATATATCATGTCATTATCTCTAAACATATCATTTCAATCATTTATATGTATGTACATCACGAGGCTACCTCATTACAATACCATGGTCCAAATATCACGGACCCCCTAAAACAAGAAACTATAGCCCGAAATCCTTTACAAAATTATGTTCTTTAAAAAAAGGAGGGAATTTGACCTGATCTAAAGCCCCTATGCCACCACGCGGTACATTCAAAATTCTCCACTATGTGGTTTACTTCGCACTCCACTATGTGGTACACTTCACACTCTACTGCAAAAAATACGCACTCTTAGCCAAAATCTAGGCGAAGTTAGGCTTCGCCGAATAGGCCCCCAACACTCACATGTGACTCGTCCCAAGTCATTCATATGATGTTCCTCTTATTTTTGGTGATATGCTTTTGTAGGCCTTGTTGAACTACTGCAGAATCCCTGTGATATGGTTTTCTTCGTTGCGTACTTCTTCCAACAGTGCTTTTGTCGTTGGCCCTCTATTCCTCTACAACATTTCCTCTTCTCTTATTTGAAGCCCTTGAATCTTCCCATTCACTTCCTGAGACAGTTGGAGAGCTTCATCCTATTATGGTTGATTTCTCTCTATCAAAAATTGCTCTTCTTTTCGCATCTCCACTATTTTCTTCTTTAGTCCATTTCCTTCAATGATCTTGGAGAACTTATATGAGATTGCTAAGGTCTTCACAATTGTCTAAATCTCCTCTAGTTTCCATTAAGTTTCTACTAAATGTCTTCTTCTAACTTATGCACATTTTGATCTTCTTGCAGCGAAGTCCAAATTTGCAAAGTATCATCCAAAAACTTCCCTTTGCTCTTGTTCTTCCGGTGGTGTGGTTGGCTCCAACTTCATCTACAACTCATTGATATTCATCTCATATGAAAATTGTACTTTCATTATTTTCTCCTTGTATCCCTTTACCGCAAGGCCGTGCTTCTAGACCTTTCCCTCCATTGATTCCTCTTCTTGGAAATTGATGTCCGAAACTTCTCAGCATGTGGCCTCTACTTCCTCCTTCAACTTCTGCTACTACTGCACTGGATCTTCCTCCTCCTAGATAACCTAGTTGAGTTGTTGCTTTAGCGAAGCTTGCTCTTTTTATACCTGAATGTTCAATTTTAATGTGAGTTTTTCTCATTGCTTCAAGTCATATATGATTCCTTGATGCAACTTGTGCAATATTTTTAATGGAGTATTGAAGTGCATAGTTGGATATGCCTTCGAGGACTAGTTTGACCATCATACTTAATCTCCATTTCTATTTCTATCTATCCAAACCTTATCCACATCAGTCTTCAAAATTATTTCAAACCTCCTATATTCTCCTTGTGTTCATTCCACCATCTAGTAGGAGTAGCTTTCAGAGGTATATCCAAGGCTAAAAACCTTTTATTTTCTGGGACTTGTTCTTCATAATCATTAAAAAAAGTATTCACATCTCCTATCCCATCATAAGAAGGCAGGTAGTATACTTCAGACATCATACAATGAACTTATTTGGTAATTATTAAACAATTCCTTGTGGATACTTCATGAAGCCTATTATGTCGGTTTCCAATGCTTCTTCTGAATCTGAAGTACAAGATTTTTCATGCTCCGAACTCAACTTGCCTTTTGTAGTAAGGTTAACTCGATATTTTTCCTTTGATGTCATTTGATAAATGTTGTCTATGTCAGTTGTGTAGTATTATTCTCTGACTGGTTATGTGTAGCTTTCTCCTTCTTATGGAACCAAAGTAAAAATCACTCTCATATTGTTTTCTTCAAATATCATATGTCTCGTCTTCAGGTTAATTACGGGCATATTGTCAAATTCCTAGTCAAGTCCAAGAAATGCAGGATAAGGGTTACTATCATCAACAATCTTTATTACTTTAAAATCAAAAATAGTGCAAACTCCTTCAATATCCATTATGACACCTGGTAGTCTTCCCATAGGAAATATCTTTTGTTGATTTTCCATCCTTAACTAAATAGGTTACTAATGTAGTTTAAGCTTACCCATCAATTCCCATGTCTTATTCATCAAGACATTACCATTAGATCCCAAATCCATAATAACTTGACCCATCTCATATTCTCGTATCTGCGCACTGAGCCTCATTTCTCTTCTAGTTATATTCTATTGATGCAACTTATTAATTGTGTGCATCTCACTTTGTGGTGTTTCTTTTTATGCACATGAATCTATCAATTACTACAACCCTTCTACAACATTTTGATCCCCTAACAATTTCATACAATTCTGTATAAAAGACCTTAAAATAATTACTTAGTTTTCCACATCCTCCTCTTGTGTCAGAGGTTGATCCTGTGTCAGAGCTCGATTCTTCATCGAAGCTGATAACTTCTCGCAGGTACTTCTTTGATCGGGCTTTGGATGTGCACTAGACGTCGAAGCTCCAACATCCATAAAAAGTCTCTTTTCTTCCATAATTGTTTCTTTTTCTTTCTGAATATAAATAGTAGAATATTTCTCAACATTCTTTCTAACTCATACACCTTAAGATTCCTTCTTTTCCTCTGCCTTATCACTACCAATTGCAAATCCAATTCTAGTGACAATATTAACTCAAGCTTCGTTGGTCCTCCTTTCAGCAGTGATCATCTAAATATTTTGTGTCGGCTGCTGATTCCTTTCTTTTTTAATCTTCGCCATAAGTACACGAAATTCTTCAATTACATGGTCAGATGACTTACAATACTTACATGTCATTGTGGGGTTCTGGAATTCTCTTGCAAAATGACCTGGCTAGCCGCAGTTATAGAAAATAAATTTTCCACGTCCTTGACCAAATCCACCACTTTGAATTTTTCCTTGGTAACCTCCTCGACTATTGTTTTATCCATTATCCTCATTTCCATGTGTTAGCACTGAAAATTTTAATGGTGTAATCGCCATTGTGTCATTGTTCTCAAATTTTTATTGTGTCTTAGCCCATGTCCAAAGTTTGAGTCATTTCCAATGAAAGTTAAAAAAGATTCCCAACATCAATGTATTTTTAAGTTAATAGATGTCATATTATTTTAGAGTCCTAAAATAAGTTAAAATCTATGTTTTGGTTTATTTTAGTGCTAAAAGTTAGTCGATTTTTGGCTAATAAAATTGCAGTCATCTAGTTTGGAATAATAGCCACCTTTGTCACAAATTCATTCTCAAAACAGTAATACTGTAAAGGGTAGTTATTTTTCAAAAATGGAAGTCATATATTCCACACAGTGAAAAGCAGAGATATTTCATTGAGATTTTGGCTATCTTAGTAAAGAGGTTACAGGTAAATAGGTAATCAGTTTTCGAATCAGAAAAATTAAGGCTTCATGGCAACGAAAATTCTTTAAAATCAAAGCACAACCGAAAGAAAAAAACATAACCAAAATAGTGGGAGATACGGAGAAGAGAAGAAGACAATATTTAAAGGAATATGGATGGGAAATAGAGTAAGGAATGAAGCAACGGAGGAGAACCACATAAAAAAGGAACGAATGGCCATGATCTAATCATAGATCCAAAGGGGAGCATACCAACAGCTGAGATTAAAGCACACATGGAGCGATTTCAAACAACATAGTTTTTAAAGTTTATTGTTAAGGAAAATCGCATGGTATGTTAAGTGATTTTTGATGCGATGAGGTGAAGAGAAAGCAAGGAATACCATCAGATCTGGGCATAGATCAACGGTGGAGATTAAATCGCAGATGGAGTGATTTCACCAATCGCAGTTTTTAAAGTTTATTGTTAAGGCTTCACATGGTATGTTAAGTGATTTTTGATGCGATGAGGTGAGGGACACATGTTGGCGTAGCACACCAACGCAATTTCGCAAATCGAAAACTTTACAGTTTAGCCGTTATGAGTGTAAAGTTAAATCTGTAAGCAGTTGATCTGCGATTGCTTCCTATTGGTCAACTAGTTGTGGGGCCCAAGAACCACAATTCCGCATGAATGCATATTGTTTGGGAAAATTTGTGGTTTTGTTTAAATTTATAATAAATGTTGTTTATTGCACGCATATGTATGTTTATAAAAATTCCATGAATGATTTTTTATTGGTCCCATTTCTCTACCACGTCACCTCCACTCACTTCGCACTTCACCATTTTCAACATTTAACTCCTGCATTTCACAATAAAACTTCTAATATGCGACATGTGAATGGTCCCTCTTCTTCACCACGTCACCACCCCCCCCCCCCCCCCTCGGTTATCATTTATTCTTATCCATGTCTCCTCTATTAATTAAACCTATTTCAAAGGATTTTATTTGTAATTTCTCATAAAATGAACCTCCATCATTCTATCCAAAAGTTTTATGTTTTTCTGCCATTACAAAGATTTTTCAACCAAAAAAGAGAAAGTAACAATAGAACAACGACATGATTTCTCTCAAACAGTTTTCTACCACTAATCTCAGTAGCAACACGTTTTCACTAGACACCGGGCAACATTCAAGGAATAGCCACACACCATTTTACTGTTGTTTTCACTTTTATGGAGTTGGTTGCACTAGAACAGAAGAGGAGTCTTCCCATAAAAATGACACATCATACAAGCCACTTCAAATTGTTAGCCTTAATTTTGTTATTCTCATTATGTCATAACACTCTATCTTAAAGTTTTATATAAGCCTCACCTCTTGCATGAGGTTGTAATGACTTTTGAAACAGATTTACCTTTTTCTATGCAAGATGATAGTATCATATTTTCTATATATATGCTAAACTGATATGAAGTTCGGGTTGGTTGGTGGTTATTGAATTTTGAATTATATGAACTGTAATATTTTTTGTGAATGAAATGGAATAAGACTATTGAGGACTTATTACCAATTTGTTGTGTGTATTGTTTAATTTACTTGTGTTTCCATATCTCCTTTCTTCCAGTTCCAGTTTGCAAATCATCATACTTTTATGTGTTTTTATTAGTCTCTTAAGAATGTTATGTGTTTTATCAGTTTTTTTTAGTCTCACACAGTGAGCATTCCTAATAATATATATGTTATAATAGTGGAAGAGCATCACTCATGATAGTTATTCTTCATGATATTTCAGTGAGAATCTTGTCAGACTAGAAATAGCTTTCTCTCAATGGAATATTGTCAAACTGCTACTTTTTTCAATTTCTACTAAATCAGTAGATTCTGTTTTATAGAACTATTAATTCTCCTCTCATATTTTAATTTCCTCTCATCATAGACTACAAAGTTGCACCTTGCTACCACATCAAGTTACAATACCCTCTTTAGTAGAATTGTGGATTTGACTAAAATCTCTCTTCAGTGAATAAGAGTTTATACCATCTTCCAATCCCATAAAACAAAACATTAAAATTTCCTTAGAGTTTAAATGTGTCTGGTCAGGCGCTTGTTGCAGTCCAAGTGTTGATTATAGTGCCAACATGTTTTGGTGTGTTTGCCGAGAGACAAAGGCCTTGTAACAAAGTATTCTCCAGAGTCTATTGTTATGAATTATTGATAATCAGTTCTTGATGGTGAACAAGAATTGGTGACATGAAGAAGAAATCAATTTTTTACACCTGGCAACCCCACGAAGGGGAAGATGGGTTTCAAGACCTTCTTCTACAAGGAGGAATCAAAGATCTCCAACTGTGACTCCAGTTGTTGACCTAGAGAAAATCATCAAAGATGCTAAAGGAAAATAGAGATCAGTTGAAGCCACATCTCAGTTGGTGAAGAAGGTACACAAAAATTACATTCCAAAGAAAAAGGTACCTCTATCTACTTTAGAATATAAAGAGGTTTTAGTTTCAAAAAATTCTGTTGAAAAATCTCAAGTTGAAGCTACTCCTCTAGAAAATAAAGTGGATATTGTTAACCTCGGCTCAGCTGAAGGTTTTTCTTACTCATCACCTGGTAAATCTGAAATAAGTATTGTTCTAGTTAAATAAGGAGAAACTAATTTTCTAAGTGTTGAAAAGAAGTTAGAAGAATTGATGCTGATTGAAGGGGAATTAGAAAAAGTATTGGCTATTTCACCCTTTCTTGATAAGGATATTTTGACTGAAGAAGATTTCAAGACTATTTTAAATTTCATTCAGACTCATCCTAAATACCAGTCTCTAGTCACCCCTTGGTAAGAATATTTTCATTTCCCTCCAAATCCAGATGTTGGTTCATCTTCCTCTCATCCACTTGAAGAGACTATACCTGAAGGTCTTAATTTTAATTTATTTGATGTCCTTACTCAGAAAAATAAAGATGAATTAAATCCATCCCCTCAAGAGACAACTTCATATTCTGATTCTTATACTGAAGGATAAGTCAAGACATCCTCTTTTCATATTTTTGAAAACCCACTCTTCTTAGTTCCAAAGTCTGAAAAATCAGTTCAAGACCCCCAATTTTCTGTTGTCCAAAATCAAAATGAGAATTCACCAATTGTAATTCCTATTTCCCAAACAGCTACATCAAATATACATCAGTAAAATATGGCTCAACCTGCCCTTACAAGGATGCAGCAGATAGTGGCTGTGAAATATGCACCACTTGTTCTCCCTCAACACATGCATGCATTTCCCCAAGGATATTACTTGAAATATCTTCCAAAATACACTGGGAGGGAGAAAGAGTTTCTGCTGAAGAACATTTAGTGGCTTTCTATAGTTATGCTAAAAATCAGAATATTGAACATGAAGATCTCTGGTCAAGACTCTTTGTTCAGAGACTGGATGGTGAAGCTTGAAAATGGTTTAGAAGTTTGGATCCAAATTCAACTATAGGAATTGATGAATTAGAAGAGATATTTTTGAAGCATTAGGGTGATAGGAAAGACTATGTCTATTATCTTACTGAATTTGGAACTTTAAAGAAGAAATAAGATGAGTCTTTAGCTGATTCTACTAAGAGGTTTAATAATATTTATCAAAAAATTCCTGAAGAGATTAAACCCACTGAAAATACAGCTATGATAAATTTTGCAAATGCTTTAGATTCTAAGTTTTCCTTATGGTTGAGTGCTTAAAAATCAAAGACACTAACAACTATGCAAGACATTGAAATTGGAGTGTATTCTAATCTCATGGCTTCTAATAAATTAAAAATGGTGGAAGAAAAGGCAGCAAAAGACAAAAAGAAGATGAAATAAGAAAATCCTTCTTCTTCTAAATCTCTTTTAGCAAAATAAAAGATCGATCAAATGTCCAATTTGATAAAGGAACTTGCCTCTAAGATGTCAATATTAGAGGTATAAAATAAACCAGCTGCTAGAGCCAATCAAAACGAAGCTAATAGAAATCAGGCTCCCTAAAGGAGGCCTTTTCAACCTCAATAAATACTACAGCGCCCAACGAGGAATGTTGATGATCAAAATTTTCAGCCTCCTTTAAATAATTTTGCTGAAGAATAATAGAAAGGAAACGATGAAGAAAATGAATAAATAAACCATGTGGGACAAACTTCATAGTCAGCATGTTTGACATTGCAGGAATATGAAGATAGATCAAGAATTTTTTTGTTTTCTAATGATATGAATGCTCAAATTTATGCACAGAATGATAAAAATTAATAAGAAGTTCAAAACAAAAACTACCCTTTGAGGTCAAAAGCTCATGTTCAATAGCCTCAACAAAAATCAGATTCAGATAAACAAGCTGATAAACAGAAGGCCAAGGTAAATGAGGTTCCTCCACCTCAAATTCTGCACCAATTGTTAAAATTACCGTAGAAAATAACGAATTAGTTCCAATTTATTTCAGTTTCAAATCTGAATTGAATAAAATCAAAATTCCAGTTCTGCCCCTTGAATTATTGAAAAATCCAGCATATAAAGGGTCTTTTAAGAGTCTTTTGTAGCCTCCTCTCACCCTTGATTCAGTCAACCTTGATGATGAGCATCCCACCATTTATCTAGATTTTCATGTCCAAGACTATACTGATGATAAATCACCACCTTTTTACCTGTCACTTAACATACATGACAAATTGCTACATAATTGTTTGTTAGATTCTGCAACTTTCCACAATCTTATGCCAAAGAAAGTTATGGATGAATTGGGATTAGAGATCACCAAGAAATACCATGACCTTTACACCTTTGAATCCAAAAATTTCAAGTATCTAGGAGTGATTAAAGATTTGGTTGTTTCCCTTACCCAGCTTCCTATGAAGAGCTTAGTGATGGACATTGTGGTTGTTTACATTCCTTCTATATTTTGGATGTTACCTTACAGATATTGGTCTAAGAAATTGGGAGGTACCCTTTAGATGGACATGTCATATGCTACCATCACAATATTTGGAGGGGAATTCAAAAGTATTTATAGGAAAAATCAAATGGCCTACATCATTAGTGATCAGAACAATCCATCAAACCATCCCATATATGCTAAAGAAAAAGAATTGGGGTCATCAATTTTGCACCTTGATACTGATGATAATGATTTACAGCTTGAATTAAGTGAAAAATGACATTTTCAAGGTGCAAATGCGCAACATTCAAAGGGATGATAGATCTAGAAATTTTACTTTGATGAAGCTTCTTCAAGAGAAGGATCAGGAGCCGGTGTAGTCCTCATTTCTCCTACTCAACAAAAGGTAACCATATCATACAAACTGTAATTTTCAACCACTAACAACACTGCTGAGTATGAAGCACTTGTGCTAGGTATGAAGGCAGCAAAATATTTGGGAGTGTTGGGCCGTGAATACGACCACTTTTTAACACTTATTTCATCCATTCTTACTCTTCTTTATCATGTCATTTATTATAATTTATAATATAAATCCATTTTATAATGATTTATGCTCTTATGGATGAATATTATTTCCTCTCCTTTATTTTGAATAAATTGATGATTATTATGCATAATTTTATCAATGATGGTTTATTAATATCACTCACCATTTTAGCCTCCAAGATATTTTCCAGATTGCAGATTTTATTTCCAAATCATTATGAAATATTCCAACTCAGAAATTTGCTGGAATAAGAAGTGACAGTTTTGCAGTTGATATTCTGAGAAAATTAAGAAGAATCTGGAAAATACGGAACATGGGTTTTGTCCAAAACGGACCCAATTAACTTTAATGAAGAACGGTTTGCCAAAATTCGGCCTGTATTGAGAAAAACGCAGGGTTATTTGAGCACAATTTCCTTAGATTTATTGTTGCGGCCATCCTCCAAATCTCAGCTGCAAAGCCAAATTCACCTTGCTCTTGTTGAAAGATTGTTGGAAATGTATTTTCTAGTTTATCAAGTTTTTGGGAACAATCCAATATTTTTATGGTAGATCATACTTGATATTTAATTTCTCCTCCTTCTGATTATAAAAGGAGAAGCATGTATTGCTATTGGAGAGACTTTTCTTGTTGTAATTTGCAGAATTGTGCATCGACTCTTGTTAAGAGAGTACGAGTTGTTTGTAAACATTATTCATGCCTGATTAATAAAAGAGTTTGTTCTCGTTCCATTTCTCAAACGCTGGATTAAAGCGCAGCAACGTTTCACCGGTGGTTGAGGGCCCGACCCTGGTGGAATCGTTCTACTGTTTGTATTTCTAATTCTTATTCACTGTCGTGTGGAGTGCGTTTAATGTTTATTGCAATTACAGAACTGGTTTATTGTTGTTAGATCAAATACAGAGTCATTTCTATTTCATTCTTTACAAGAAGCACATTCAATGTTCGATTATCTTGTTGTTATTATAAAGCTTTGCCGATCTATATCTGATTTGAGTTGTTGTTCCATTAGTTTATAATTTGTTATGATTAATTTTTGCGTGGTAAGTGGCTATCGACAGGATTAAAGCATGGAAATATAGTTGCTTGAATATGTTAGAATCGTAATTGTTGTTCATTTCATGTTGCTGTTCCATTTCTGTTCATTGTTTATGCATAGTCTTCGATTAGCAAATAGATGAGTTATAGTTACATGCTGTTGTTCCTTTCCAGATTTCGTTTCCTTTAAATTTCTTTCATTGAATTTTCTTTTGTTTCAACTGCTTTAAGATCTCCAACTGTAGAGGATAGAGGTTATTGCTCCAAGTCCCCAGATTGGTTATCTTGCATTGATTTCTAAGGGAAAGAGTTACTGCTACTGCATCCCTGATCGATGTTTTGCAAGATTGATGTAGTTTAATATTTCCATTCATGTCACTGTAATTAGGTTTCTTTACAAGCATTTGTTACTTTTATATTTGTTATTCTGTACTACATCTTCACAACATTTCTCTTGGATGAATTGCTGCCTCAGACAGAGTACACTCTTGAAATAAAAATTCGCTCCCAGATTGATAATTAATGTAGGCTAAATAGGTGTTCAAACAATACCTTTTTATGACCCAACAGGGAGCAGAACAGCTAATTTCCTTTGGTGATTTAGAGTTGGTGATTAAGCAGGTGAGAAATAATTACCAAGTGAAAATTTAAAATTTGAAGAATTATAGGAATGAAATCTAGGAATTGATTGAACATTACATTTCAACATTTAATAAAAATTTTGTCACTAGAAAAGAAAATCAAATTGCTGATTCACTAGCTATTTTTGCTAGTAATTTCAAAGTTCCTCTAGATTTAAAGATAGTCTATGATGTTCAAATAAAAAATATACCTTCAAAATTTTGGGTATATTCGAAATTTTGGGTCCCCCTCTGCTCGCTTAGTCATTTAGGTCTTTCACTCGACCTGCAGTCTGTGACATCCCAGTGGCCTATCCCCAACCCCTAATGAGCTTTCTCAGCATCATGATTAGATGTTTTCGCTGCAATCACGCCATGTGTGGGAGGGATCATCTAACATATGCTCGAATAGGAAGTTTTCTGTGCATTGAGGATGTACATTAGCAGCCCTCTCACCATGGGTCATTAAGCATGTTGTTTGAATACTTCTCTTAAGCTCGTTAGTCTCATATGTTTTATCTAGGGACACCATTATCAAAGAGTAACTGTGATGTTTTAATATTCCACACAAGTCAACCCCACAGGTGACAAACTCCTCAATTTTGTCACGACATCGAGGGAAATAAAATTGAGCTCAACAACAAGGCCAAATTTTCGAAACAGGGGAGGAGGAGGAGCAAGTGACCAGTACTATTGAAAGGAGGATGGTGTGATACGTGTTTATCATAGAAAGAACCTTTTATGTCACTGATGCAAAAAATCTTTCTTCGCTAGTGTACACCAGATACTTAGAATCGCTCCATTTGGAAATGTCTGTACCGGATGCCATCTCGCATAAACCAAAAGCATGTGCTATGATCTAAGCTTACGTAGGGACCAGATGAAGTATTTATATTCCGAGATGGCAGATACCTCACCTTAAAGGAAGTTTTGAAGATCCTGCACAATACCATCTCAATTTCAATGTGTACACACAAAGGAACACATTTCACCAATTTGATAATTCTAACCCGAAGTATAGCCCGGGTGAACAAAGTGGAGATAGAATATTTCACTAAAGAAGGACAATATCATTCAAAAGTGTTCTCGTGCTGAGCAGCAATGCGAAAGCACACATATTAGTGTTGGCAAGGAAATGGCACAGTTTCAAATGTAAAACATACCTTTGGGGAACAACATTTATTAATCCTAAGCTACATAGTGTGGAATTATTTATGCTTCAAAAAATACAGTGTGGAAGAATGAAAGGGCCTTAAAAACCTAGTCTCCTTTGCTCTTAAATATCCATAAAGTTTGTCTATACGAGACCATAGGAGATGTAGAACTTCAAATTGAACCTAAAATTTTATGGTTAAATGCATACACCTTTTGATAACCAGGCACATTGATGCATATGCAAATAGAGTTTCTAGAACCACAAGATAGAAAGGGTCAATATTAAAAGGGCCATCAATGTGGCTTGAACAAATGACTAGTCTACTATATGAAGCTGCATTGTTTTAGGAAAAAATAGTGGGAAGGATATGCTTTCACTATAAAATAGGAGAAGTATGATTGGAAACTTCTCATTGACCTCACATTTAAAATACTTTCAGAAGACATCCCAGCTTAGTTGCTGTGTATCAGATTTTAAATCTCAAATTTTCAAAGCAAGAAGAATTCATATTATTATGTGGCGGCCTTGGCATGAATTTTTTTTATTCATTTGCGTCTTTGAAATCTACCACCACTAACAATCTCAGGAAAATAAAATGATAAACGTTGTATAATTAAACCAGGGCGTGAACACAATATGGTTTCCAAACCATGTGAGATGGTGAAGCAAAACTACATGGACACGTTACAAATGGGCGCAAACATTTCGATGGTGGACTTTTAATCCATGATAAAACATTTGGGGCAGATATATATAGTGTTCAAATTTTACGATTAAAACATGGAGCAGAACTACATGAACACGTTACAAATGGGCGCAAATGCTTCTACGCCAGAGTTTTAGTCTTTGGAGAAGATATATATGGTGGTCACATTTTATGATTAAAAATGGAGAGGAACTATAGTGGCAATGTATAATAACCATGGTGCGATGATAGTCAAAAGTAGAGTAGAGCTCCATTGTTAATGGTGCAGAGTTACGGCTTTGACGGAGGAGGTGACTGAGTTTGCCACCAGTTCGGTAATAGATTAAAAAATATGTTGAACCCACTATGGTCAACAAATCTTGACATTGATGGTTTTATGGAGGCCGATAAAAATGATATTAACATGCATTCGACAACGCAGCCGTTTCATTAAAAAATCCCACTACGTCATCACTAAAATGCACTGCAAGGATGAGTCTTCGACTTGTTGATCTCAAAATCTGCGTGGGGAAGTACTTTTATAAAACCGCAAGGGATATTAATATGGACTATTTCAAAGAAATGAAATGACACCTACATCTTGTTTGTCCAGCGTGTTCTAAATCAGTCCTACCAGAACAAGAAGATCCGGATTTGGTGCGATGATTGTAACGTAACTTCAGTAGTATCATTTCACTTGGTCGCACAAAACGCCTGAACTACAATTCGTGTAACGACCATGACACAAACCAGAAACTGTCCATGATAGATATTGTGCACACGCTCCCAACATAGCTGAAGCATGAATACCACATACTAAATTGAGTATCGCGCAGACTTTCTCTGTGGGTGCTGTTATTGGTATTCGCAGGCAGCATGCCCATAATATCATTGTCGTAGGGTGTGGAAGTAGTCTAGTTGCGCCACCTACCACTGACGAAGCTCACTCCCACCACGGCCTCAGCATGCCAAATGCAGCGCCATACCCATTTTCGCAGAGTTTGTTTAGCTGTGCATGTCCCTTCATCATGAGCTGATCCCATGGCTGAAATATGTGGTGTGAATGCCAACGGCTACAGACAAATAAGTTGAATAGTTTAAATATCACAAAAGGCAATCAAATGGAGCCCCACAGCTCATACGACTTCTCGACCATGTGAGGGTGGAATAAGCTGCAAAGTCGCAGTTAAAGGCCTCGGGTCGCAAGGTCGCAGATTTTTGTTTACGGTCAACAAATGCGACCTGTTTCCCATGCAACTGTGCGACCTCTATGAGGTCGCAAGGTTGCAAAAGATGTGTCCGAAAGAAACCGATGAAATCCTTGACTATGTGACCCCGAAGTGCAACCCTTTTTTAAAAGGAAAAAACCCATGCCCATATAAACGCAGAGTCACACTCTCAAAATAGGGCAGACATGCATTTGTATTACAAAGGGTATTGAACTTACATAAAAATGAATGATCAAAACGTTGTTATGAGATGCCCCATAATCACATTTTTGGGGGCACACCAGGAGTGCGCACGTATACATGCACCAGCTTTGCCAAGGATGCATCCCATTTTGAAGCCATGCAAATATCGCACAAGATAATAACCAAGAAGGAAACATGTGAATAGAAGCGCGCTCGATAAGTCTCGGGTAAAAGGGAATAGGAGTATAATATACAAATAACATCACCCAATAAGGTGGAGGCGTGGAAAATACACTACGCAGGAGTACAAGCCAGTTGTTAAAATCCCCTGATTTTATTTGTCAATATGCTCGCTATGCATCTGCGTTTTCCTTTTGTTGTATTTTTATTTTTTCTTCAACATGCATAAACATATTTATGTGGGCGAGGCTAATTTAACAAGTTACACATGGCTAATATAATATGCTTATACACAGGTAACATGAGGAGATTATGATGATGACCCAGACAAGGAAGTTTGTCGCTTATCGAGAAAATACTGGCTCACGTGGAGGGAGCTAAGACTATCTCAACAAGAGAAATGTAGAAGGGATAAAACCCCCAGGTCGCAGATTTCCTCAGGTCGCCAGGTTGCGAAGTCGTGTTCAATGCCAAACGCTCGATGACGCGACCCAGCGACCCAGCTACTAGGTCGCGAGGTTGTAAAATACAAGAAGGTCGCAGGTCGCAAATTTATCAAGGTCGCAGGTCGCGGATTGCTGAGGGTCACAAGTTGCAAGATCCAGTCAAGTTGCAAGGTCTCATCAGTGGCTCAGGTTGCAAGTCACAGAATAGACTAGGTCGCAAGGTATCCCAATGGTTAGGAAGACGAAAATTCAAGGAAGCCCAAAGGACAAGCTTTGCTCTATAAATATTTCCTTCGGGAACTTGTAAAAGGACATTTTGTTTGGGACTCGAGCTGAGTACATTGTATTACCAGAGGATTATACATTTGAGCATGAATACAAGAATTTTGAAAAATCCCTTTGTGGATCTGGTGTTGTCATATGTATGAGCACTATTGAGTAGTATATTTTTAGTTTCTGAACATCTTTAGATTAAGGGAACTATATCTTCAATTCATATCACAATTGCATAACAGTTTGCTGAGTATGTTAATGGTGGTTGAGTTCATTTAACTTTCTTAACGAACGTTGATGGCTTTGTTTATTAGCATTTGTGTTATCATTTAAAAATTTTAGGAAGTGAAGGTTGTTCTTTCCATAAGGAATTGTTTCTTTTGTGGTCAAAATAGTTTACAAGCATGACCCGAATGATGTGTTGTTAACAACACTCCCTTCGGTAGTTATGCTTTATTATTTCCTCTTGCTACTCATAGTGTTATATGCACATTTAATGCATCAATAATATGTCTTGTATCATTTGATTAAGTGTGTATCCAGTGGTTTATAGAGTTTAAGCGAGACCCAAAGAAAGGAGAAATCAGCGGTAGCCAGACCCACACCCCAAATGGGATCCCTATTCCAAACGGTTCAAGGTCTAATTGGGAATTTTTACTAGGGAGATCCCCTGCTGTTGGCCGGACAGATTTTCCCATCAAAAAAATTGGCGCTAGAAGGAGGGCCAGATGACAAGCTGAGCCCTTAGAGCCTGCAGTTAATCTCATATCTATAATGGCTCGTTCCCAAATCATTCCCCCAAGATGTTTCTCAGAGTTTTATGAGCCTTGATGTCTCATCCCCGATGAACTTATGTATCACTTATCCTAGTTAAAATTCAATGGTGAAAACGAAGTGTCCATAACCCAACACCTTTCATATTTCTGTGACTTTGGTGAGTGCTACGAAATTGAAAATGAAGGTTTGATTTGTTTTCTTTTCTTCCTCACTCTTGAAGGTCGCGCTAAGCAATGGTATCGCACATTGCCGAAAGCTTCCATTCATTCGTTTGAACAACTCGCCAGTGAATTACAACAATCTTTTCACAGGTATGATTTTTAGAACATATTAATAAACTTAAATGACATCAAAATGGAACCTCAGGAACCTCTAGATGAATTCTCTATCAGATTTGTTCATTATTGTTTTGATTTCCCTAAAAGGGATGTTCATTGGAAATGTTTAAGTGAACAGTTCAGGTATGTGGTCCTCATTTCCCTTGAACAATTTCAAGTAGCAACCCTGCCTGATCCTAGTGTTCCCTATGACGACCTACAAGTTTCCAGCTATTCAGACTGCATCCCCAATGTTTCCTTGTCCATATCCCCGATTCCAGACCACATTCCAGCCTCCCAGGAGAGTATTTCTATTTGTGATATTCTTGCTCCACCTCCTGAGTTACCGGGTAGTGGAGTTGTGACCTCGAAATTTATGAGCAAGGATAGACACTTGCAAGAGGATAAAGCCTATTATACTACCTTTGAATCTTTCACGCACCTTGTATAATCAAGGCTTGAAAACCAGATGGGCCCAACATCCCTCCAGGTTCATGAAACCTACCTCGAGCCCACTTGATGTCTCCCTGGACACAGTCCTAAATCTGATTCACATACTGATTATGAATCGACTCCTATCCCGGATGAAGTTGATTCCCTTACAGGGCCTGCTAGATCATTGTTTTCTCTGAATGACATAGATGTGCGTGTTGAAAAGACTTGTATGGTTAACACCCCTGTGGCTCAATCTTTTCATTCATTATTACCCGATTTATTTCACGATTCCGCCACACCAGTAATTTCTCTGAGACATTCAAAATTTCCTTATACTGGTATTGGCGACAATCATAAGCATGCAGATTTTGTTTCACAATCACAGTACAAAATCGATGAATCTTTTAGATTTGATCTTTCTCACTCAAAATATTTAGACAACCATACAAGTGATTTCTTGTCAGGGAAATGTCAAGATGTCCCCTCTATTGATCCATCCCAATTGGTAACCCCTGGGGAGCCTAACATGCCAGGTACCCAACTTGATCAAATCGATGGTTACAACAATCACTACTTCTCTAAAAACATATTCACTAATACCGCTGAGGACTGTCACCCGTATCTCGTTGCTGACTAGATGGAGACACCAGAATTTGATAATTCTCTCTATGAAGATTCGAGTACCCATCAGGGAATCGAAGAACTCCTGCTCTTTCCGGATGTCATCCCTAGTTCTTTAGACCCTGACAAGATCTCTCAAACAACTCCAACTAGGGTTCTTTGTATTACGGTTTCTGAAACGAAAATTCCCAAGTACCATGCTCCTCCTAGCATAACCATGTCAGATATCATTTCATCTGGGCAGATTTTTCATTCCAATGAGGTTTCCTTGAGCACATATTCCTGTCCCCCAACAGCTGGTATGCAACAACCGATATACCCCAATTTATTCACTAGTAAGAAAACACCAGCCATTGTCTCTAATCTTTCCGGTGTTTCCCAGCCGGTACCAGTTGCAATCAGGCACTAACATGTGATTTTTGGAAAATCCCTCAACTTCCTAAAAACATTACAGTAAATCCACCCCATCCTGGAAAATCTAAAGAATCTGATACATCGATTTATCAATCTATCAGCGCGCAAATATTTTACTGAATTGATACAAAGCCCACTGGCATTTTTCAACTAACCACAATCCATGATCACATCCATTCGCCTGTTGATCTCGCCAAACCGTCAAAGTTGGGAAACCCCCCGCTCGAAGGTCCAGGGTTTGTTCAAGACGGTGAGGAATTGCAGCCTCCACTAAAAGTGGATTCAGATCCTCATATCCTTGATAGATTCCAGGAACAACTCCGAACTAGGGTTTTCAAAATTAGGGTTTCTGCTCTCGAATTCGCAAGTATATATAATTTTCCTAGCACATTCTTATTGTTTCCACCCTGTAAAATCAATCATCCTCACCACCAAAATGAGGTTGCTGGTTAGCTCGACCAACCCTATCCGGTGGATGTGCCTGCAAATAGGAAATGGCTTACCCAGCGCCCATTAGACCTAGGATTGTGCATGAATGGATGTGTGTCATTTATAAATGTTGAGTTTCAAGAACATATTGCTGTGTATCAGGATGAGAGTGGAATTCAGCTTGCACAATATATTCTGGCATGTTCTTTGGTAAGTATCCATGATCTTCTTGCTATTGCACCTGCTCTTCAGGTAAGTTTTGTTGTTACTACACTTTCTTGGATACTAGCTTTGATGCCGATCATTGTTTTTGTTGCAGGATGGGAACTAATGCAGTGGCTGCACTGGATAGCTGATTTTACATAACCCAACCGCATCATTGGTTAAGTTAGGGTTTTAGGTGTAGGCTAGCTAGGACCTATTAATAAAAATTTGTTAGTTCAAAGTTTTAATTAGGTTTACTTGCCAAATTTTTTACTTTATAATTTAAAAAATCTGTTTGCTATTTTTGTTTACGATTAATATCTTAGGCATCATCATGTTACAAGTATTTTCCACTCATTTCTTTTTCATTTTCTGGTTGCTACATAAATAATCACTGCTTGTATTGCACCTCTTTTCCACCTACAACTGGTTGATCGTTCTCGCACATGGCGTTGCATTGCATCTTGAGCCTCGCCTATTACATTGGTCGTACACTCTCTTCCTCACATCATTTCTGTCATATCACCTGCCACTGCATGAGCCCTCATTGAAACCCTACCACCTTGCGGTATTGTTTTGCCCTGATTATTGAAATAATAATCCAATTGTTTGCATGAGGTTGTGGTGGCTATCTCAAGAGGTGGCTTCCTCGTAGGATAAATCATCGAAGTCGCATTCTCAACAAGATGCCTATGAGTCTAAATTTATTAGCCATGGAGATATGAGCCGGTTGTTTTTGGGAAACCTAATGAGTTTGAATGGTTCAATAACTGTAGCCTAATACTTGTGCCTAGCATAGTCTTGGACATCTTAATAATCTATTTTTCATGCTTCGCCTATTGTGGAAAATGGGATGTGAAGGTTTGGCACAAGGGAAAACCCAAATTAGGATATCTTTCAGTTTCTGTAAAACAAGAAACAACCTGTCTTGCTCGTAAAATAATTCGGGATCCCTCATCTTCCCATGAAGAATAAGTGCCACGAGCACATGAAAATAAGTGCTACAAGCACATGAAACGAATAAGGGTAAAGGATCGAGAAAGGCTTCCTGCGTAGAGAGGTAATGCAATGACTCCGCTGGGGTACTGACCAGGCTCGTTGGCAGCGGAGCAACGTTTGTGATTTCTTGAAGTGACTCAATCGGGGTATTGTCCAGGCCTGCTGGTAGTGGAGCAACACCAGAAACTTGCTTTAAAATCCTAAAAATAACAAACCCGCTGCCTTGCTATTCACATCATCAACAAGCTACGGCATCCGCGAGCTTCAGCTTTGTGGTGTTCTGATTGACAAGACCTAGCTGAGGCACAAGGACTGGGCATATCTGTAAAGGCCAAAGTAATACAAAGGGTACTCGCGGAACTTGTTTGATATTCCCTTGCATCACCATCTGGACTTCGACTATTGTTGTGATATCGACAGAGATGCAGGATTCTAACAGTGGTTCGCCATTTGTTGTAGCCACTACAAAAGCACCCAAAATTTTGGGTATATTCGAAATTTCAGGTCCCCCTCTTCTCACTTAGTCATTTAGGTCTTTAACCCGACCTGCAGTCAGTGACATCCCAGCGGCCTATCCCCAACCCCTTATGAGCTTTCTCACCATCATGATCAGATGTTGTTACTGCAATCACGCCATGTGTGGGAGGGATCATCCAGCATACGCTCGAATAGGAAATTTTATGTGCATTGAGGATGTACATTAGTAGCCCTCTCACTATGGGTCATTAAGCATGTTGTTTGAATACTTCTCTTAAGCTCGTTAATCTCATATGTTTTATCTAGGGACACCATTATCAAAGATTAATTGTGATGTTGTAATAATTAACACAGGTCAACCCCACAAGTGACAAACTCCTCAATTTTGTCACGACATCGAGGGAAATAAAATTGAGCTCAACAACAAGGCCAAATTTTCGAAACAGGGGAGGAGGAGGAGAAAGTGACCAGTACTGTTGAAAGGAGGATGGTGTGATACGTGTTTATCAGAGAAAGAACCTTTTATGTCACTGATGCAAAAAAGCTTTCTTTGCTAGTGTACACCAGATACTTAGAATCGCTCCATTTGGAAATGTCTGTACCGGATGCCATCTCGCATAAACCAGAAGCATGTGCTATGATCTAAGCTTACGTAGGGACCAGATGAAGTATTTATATTACAAGATGGCAGATACCTCACCTTAAAGGAAGTTTTGAAGATCCTGCACAATACCATCTCAATTTCAATGTGTACACACAAAGGAACACATTTCACCAATTCGACAATTCTAACCTGAAGTATAGCCTGGGTGAACAAAGTGGACATAGAAGATTTCACTAAAGAAGGACAATATCATTCAAAAGTGTTCTCGTGCTGAGCAGCAATGCGAAAGCACACATATTGGTGTTGGCAAGGAAATGGCACAGTTTCAAATGTCAAACATACCTTTGGGGAACAACATTTATTAATCCTAAGCTACATAGTGTGGAATTATTTATGCCTCAAAAAATACAGTGTGGAAGAATGAAAGGGCCTTAAAACCCTAGTATCCTTTGCTCTTACATATCCATAAAGTTTGTCTATACGAGACCATAAGAGATGGAGAACTTCAAATTGAACCTAAAATTTTATGTTTAAATGCATACACCTTTTGATAACCAGGCACATTGATGCATATGCAAATAGCATTTCTAGAACCACAAGATAGAAAGGGTCAATATTAAAAGGGCCATCAATGTGGCTTGAACAAATGACTAGTCTACTATATGAAGCTGCATTGTTTTAGGAAAAATTCTTGGGAAGGATATGCTTTCACTATAAAGTAGGAGGAGTATGATTGGAAACTTCTCATCGACCTCGCATTTCAAATAATTTCAGAAGACATCCTAGCTTAGTTGATGTGTATCAGATTTTAAATCTCAAATTTTCAAAGCAAGAAACATTCATATTATTATGTGGCGGCCTTGGCATGAAATTTTTTTATTCATTTGCGTCTTTGAAATCTACCACTGCTAACAATCTGAGGAAAAGAAAATGATAAACGTTGTATAATTAAACCAGGGCACGAACACAATATGGTTTCCAAACCATGTGAGATGGTGGAGTGAAACTACATGGACACGTTACAAATGGGCGCAAACATTTCGATGGTGGACTTTTAATCCATGATAAAACATTTGGGGCAGATATATATAGTGGTCAAATTTTACGATTAAAACATGGAGCAAAACTACATGAACACGTTACAAATGGGAGCAAATGCTTCTACGTTGGAGTTTTAGTCTTTGGAGCAGATAACTATAGTGGCAACGTATAATAACCATGGTGCAATGATAGTCAAAAGTAGAGTAGAGCTCTATTGTTAATGGTGCAGAGTTACGGCTTTGCTGGAGGAGGTGAGTCAGTTTGCCACTGGTTCGGTAATAGATTTAAAAATATGTTGAACCCACTATTGTCAACAAATATTGACATGGCTGGTTTTATGGAGGCCGGTAAAACTGCTATTAACATACATTCGACAACAGAGTCATTTCATTAAAAAAGCCCACTACGTCATCGCTAAAATGCGCTGCAAGGACGAGTCTTCGACTTGTTGATCTCAAAATATGCGTGGGGAAGTACTTTTATAAAACTGCAAGGGATATTAATATGGACTGTTTCAAAGAAATTCAACGAAACCTACAGCTTGTTTGTCTAGCGTGTTCTAGATCAGTCCTACCAGAACAAGAAGATCCAGATTTGGTGCGATGATTGTAACATAACTTCACTAGTATTATTTCACTTGGTCGCACAAAATGCCTGAACTAAAATTCGTGTAACGACCATGACACAAACCAGAAACCACCCATGATATATATTGTGTGCACGCTCCCAACATAGCTGAAGCATGAATGCCGCATACTAAATTGAGTATCGCGTAGACTTTCTCTGTGGGTGTAGTTATTGGTATTCGCAGGCGACATGACCATAATATCATTGCCGCAGGGTGTGTAAGTAGTCCGGTTGCACCACCTACCACTGACGAATCTCACTCCTGCCATAGTCGTGGCATGCCAAATGCAGCGCCATACCTGTTTTTGTAGAGTTTTTTTAGTTGTGCATGTCCCTTCATCATGAGCTGATCCCATGGTTGGAATATGTGGTGTGAATGCCAACAGCTATAGACAAATAAGTTGAACAGTTTAAAGATCACAAAAGGCAATAAAAGGGAGCAGCGTAGCTCATACGACTTCTCGACCATGTGAGGGCGGAATAAGTCGCAAAGTCGCAGTTAAAGGCCTCGAGTCGCAAGGTCGCAGATTTTTGCTTCCGGTCAACAAATGCGACTTGTTTCCCATGTGACTGTGCAACCTCTATGAGGTCGCAAGGTCACAAAATATGTGTCCGAAAGAAACCGATGAAATCCCTGACTATGCGACCCTGAAGTGCAACCCTTTTTTAAAAGGCAAACACCCATGCCCATATAAACGAAGAGTCACACTCTCAAAATAGGGCAGACATGCATTTGTATTACAAATGGTATTGAGCTTACATAACAGTGAATGATCGGAACACTGTTACGAGAGTCCCCATAATCTCATTTTTGGAGACACACCAGGAGTGCGCACATATACATGCACCAGCTTTGCCAAGGATGCATCCCATTTTGAAGCCATGCAAAGATCACACAAGATAATAACCAAGAAGGAAACATGTAAATAGAAGCGCGCTCGATAATTCTCAGGTAAAAGGGAGTAGGAGTATAATATACAAATCACATCACCCAATAAGGTGGAGGCATGGAAATTAAACTATGCAGGAGTCCAAGCCAGTTGTTAAAATCCCCTGATTTTATTTGTCAATATGCTCCTTATGCATCTGCGTTTTCTTTTTGTTGTATTTTTATTTTTCTTCAACATGCATAGACATATTTATGTGGGCAAGGATAATTTAACAAGTTACACATGGCTAATCTAATATGCTTACACGCAGGTAACATGAGGAGATTATGATGATGACCCAGATGAAGAATTTTGTCGCTTACCCAGAAAGTGCTGCTTCACGTGGCGGGAGCTAAGACTATCTCAACAAGAGAAATGTAGAAGGGATAAAACCCCCAGGTCACATATTTCTTCAGTTCGCCAGGTCGCAGAGTCATTTTCCATGCCAAATGCTCGACGACGTGACCCAGTGACCCAGCGACTGGGTCGCGAGGTCGAAAAATCCAAGAATGTCGCAGGTCACAAATTTATCAAGGTCGCAGGTCGCAAGATCCAGTCAAGTCGCAAGGTCACATCCGTGGCTTAGGTTACAAGTCGTAGAATACACTGGGTCGCAAGGCAGCCCAACGGTCAGGAAGACGAAAATTCAAGGAAGCCCAATTGACAAGCTTTTCTCTATAAATATTTCCTTCGGGAACTTGTAAAAGGACCTTTTGTTTGGGACTTGAGCTGAGTATATTTTATTACCAGAGGATTATACATTTGGGCATGAATACAAGCATTTTGAAAAATCCCTTTGTGGATCTGGTGTTGTCATATTTATGAGCGTTATTGAGTATTATATTTTCAGTTTCTGAACATCTTTAGATTAAGGGAACTATATCTTCAATTCATATCACAATTGCATAACAATTTGCTGAGTATGTTAATGGTGGTTGAGTTCATTTAACTTTCTTAACGAACGCTGATGGCTTTGTTTATTAGCATTTTTGTTATCATTTAAAACTTTTAGGAAGTGAAGGTTGTTCTTTCCATGAGGAATTGTTTCTTTTGTGGTCAAAATAGTTTACAAGCATGACCCGAATGATGTGTTGTTAACAACACTCCCTTCGGTAGTTATGCTTTATTATTTCCTCTTACTACTCATAGTGTTATATGCACATTTAATGCATCAATCATATGTCTTGTATCATTTTATTAAGTGTGTATCCAGTGGTTTATAGAGTTTAAGTGAGAACCGAAGAAAAAGGAAATTAGCGATAGCCGGACCCACACCCCGGACGGGATCCCTATTCCAAACGGTTCAAGGTCTAATTGGGAATTTTTACCGGGGAGATCCCCTGCTGTTGGCCGGACAGATTTTCCCGTCAACAAATTATTGATAACATCAAGCACTGGCAAGTATTTGAAGGTGACAGGGAGATTCATAAATTTTTTGATTCTATAGAAGAGTTTGCACACATACAAATTGATGATGAGAAGGAAATTGTTGAAAACAAAAATAGTGGCCCTTTTAAGAAAAATATGGCTAGGAAAAACATTATAGATCTGAAAACTAACTTAACTTCTGAGGGTTTGGTTCCTTTAGAAATATTGTTTGATAATAATGATGTTTTTCTCAAGCCTCAAAGCAAGGTTGATGGAGAGGGTACAGTAGAGTGTAACATTTGTACAGAAGATCGGCCAAGATTAGTCAAAGTATCCAAATTCCTTCCTCTCAAAACTAGAACAAAATATATCAAACTATTGAAGGAATTTGCTGATATTTTTGCATGGTCTTATAGTGAGTTGAAAACTTATGATAAGGGAATAATGGAGCACAAGGTGCCTTTGAAAAAATATGCAAAGCATGTAGCACAAAAAATCAGACACATCAATCCCATGTTGCTTCCAATCATTGAGAAAGAAATCAAAAAATTATGGGAAGAAAATATTATTCTGCCTTTGAGATTTTCTAACTGGGTAGCTAATATAGTCCCAGTCTAGAAAAATAATGGAGAAATAAAGATTTGTGTTGATTTTCACAACCTGAACCAGTGCTCCTAGAAAGATAACTATCCACTTCCCAAGATGGATTATATCTTGCAGAAGGTTGTAGGATCCAAAAGACTATCAATGATTGATGGCTTTTCAGGTTACAATCAAATTTTTGTTGACAGGCAAGATAGAGAAAAGACAACATTTACCACACCCTGGGGCACATTCATGTACAAAAAAATTCCATTTGGTTTGATGAACACAGATGAAACCTTTCAAAGGGAAATGGATATTGCCTTTGTGGGAGAAAAGGACAGATTTTTGTTCATCTATTTGGATGACATCACAGTATATTCAAAATATGATGAAGACCACTTCAAACATCTGAAGCAAGTTTTTGACAAATGCAGAAAGTTTGGTTTGTCCTTAAACCCAAAAAAGTCATCCTTTGTTGTCCAAGAAGGTAAGTTATTGGGAAATATTATAATAGAAAGTGGCATCTATATTGATCTAGGAAGAGTAGAGGCTATTCGAAATATTCGTTTTCCAAGAAACAAAAAGGAATTGCATTCATTTTTAGGGAAAATTGATTTTCTGAGGCGTTTTGTTGCTAAATTTTTAGAGCTGATCAAACATATAAATGTCTTGCTAAAAAAAGATGCAGAATTGAAGTGGCGAGATGAAGCAAAGAATTATTTTTTAGAAATTAAATCTTCCTTAACTAAAGCTCTAATTTTAATAAGTCCTGACTTTGAAAAGTACTTTCTGATTTTTTCATATGCTTTGGAAGAAAAAATTGCAGTTGTCTTATTACAGAAGAATAAGGAAGGTTTAGAGTAGCCAATTTGATTTTTTATTCGTGCTTTAAGGGATGCTGAATTAAAGTATAGCTTGACTGAAAAACAAGCATATGCAATTGTTAAGGCTTTGAAGTCTTTTCGAGTTTATGTGTTGCATTCAAAAATAATTTCTTTTGTTCTTGATATCACTATCAAAGATATGTTGTTGTAGCTAGATATAGATGGAAGGAGAGGACGATGGTTGACCAAAATGCTGGAATTTGATGTTCAAATCAAATCAACTAAATTTATAAATGGTTATGGCTTGGCTTTCTTGATGGATGAATCTAACTGCAAAGATTTAAATCTGAATGTAGAGGCAGTTGAAGGAGAAGATAGAGAAGGTAATTCTAATTATCCTAAAATATTTAATTCAGATTAGTACAAGGATATAATTTACTTCTTGTTAAATTTAAACTGTCCACCTGAAATGGAGAAGTCTAAAAGGAGAGATTTTAAATTGAGAGCTGTGTAGAATTGCATTTTGGAAGACCAATTTTACTGGAATGATCCTGTTGGATTCTTGTTAAGATGTGTAGATGAAACATAATCTTAGGATATTATGACAGAGATACATGCAGGAGTGTGTGGAGGGCATTTATATTGGAGAACTACTGCAAACAAAATCTTAAGAGTGGGCTATTATTGGCCAAATATTTTCTCTTATGTCTATGTCAAAGTGAGAAGTTGTGTCGAATGTCAGAAATTTGCTAGTAAACAGAAATTACTACCATTAACTCCCTTCTCTATTTCACCAGATGTTCCTTTCTAGCAGTGGGGGCTAGACTTCATCGGTGAAATTCATCCACCTTCATCAGGATAGCATATATGGATTCTCATAGCTACAAACTACTTCACTAAATGGATTGAGGTTCTACGAACCAAGAATTATACTGATATGGTAATTATCAAATTTATGTTGGAAAATATTATGTCAAGATTTGGTTGTCCATAGAAACTAGTAACTGGTAATGCAATGGCCCTTAAGTCTGCTAATATTTACAACTTTTGTCAACAATATGGGATTGAATTGACTCATTCCACACCTTATTACCCTCAAGGTAATTGTTTGGCTGAGTCATCTAATAAAATTTTGGTAAGGATTATTAATAAAATGCTGCCTGAAAATAAGAGGAATTGGGACACTCAACTGATACATGCTCTGTGGGCAGATAGAGTAAGTGATAAAAAATCAAATGGAATGTCCCCATTTCATCTCGTATATGGTACAAATGTTGTAATGCCTTTTCAATTAGCTCTTCCTATGATGAAGTTCATGTAAGATGAAGATGATCATGATAACCCAGTTCAAAGGAGAATGCTACAGTTGATAGAGGCACACCAAATCAGAGGATCATTGCTAGAAAAAGTTCAGAAGTATCAGACTAAAGTCAACTCTATTTTTGATAAAAGAGAAAATCAACAATTGTTTCAGGATAATGATTTGGTACTGCTTTGGGATGCTAGGAGAGAAGACCATGGAAAACATGGTAAGTTCAACAATCTATGGTTTGTGTTATCAATCTGAAATTTCCAAATATTGTTCAAAGCATTAAAAAGAAATATCAGAGGTAACTACAAACCACTTTTGGAGCTTAGGATCTAGTGTTCCTAAACTCAGAGAGGGATCTCTCTATATGATTTAACTTTGTTTCTTTAATTTATTTTAGGCTAGTTATGTATGTTTCATTGGGTTTGTTTATTGATTGGTTTTGGTCGGTTGGTGGAATTAATGATTTAGATGAATAGGTTCTTATCAACTTTCCATTGGGCTATGGAGTCAATGTAATTTGAAACAGAACTAAATCAAATTATAAGGAGAGTGTTACAGGGTAATATAGGTGAGAAATATCAGATCTCAAGGATGAATGGTGAAGTGATTTTTTGATCGAGATCACGGAGAAATTAAGAATTCCTTAACCGAGATAATGTAGAAGGGTGAAGAATTCAATAGGAATCAGAGGTAAATTAAGAATTCCCTAAACCGGATAGCAGACGAAAACATAGAAATGTATAAGAGTTAAAAGAAGAGTGTAATGTTTAATCAAATTCTACAGTAAAACTCCTGTTATAACATTCAAATTTAGAACACATAAAATTTTATGGAATACTTAGAAAAGAACATGAAAAATTGAAATTTTATACTTCACTGAGATAGCTCAACACGTGAATCCTATAAATAAGTTTCTTTATAACTCGTTCAGTCTATCAACTAGAAATTGGTACAATAACCCATTGGCAATAGATCATTCAACTACTGAAATATTCGAAAATAAACACTTGAACGACCCTTGATACTTCAATTGATGAAGTATTTAGACAAAAATATTTACAAAAATATCGAATTAAAAAAATATCCTGTCAACTGACTAGGATTTATTCTAGGAATATAAAATATCTTTATACAAAAATATAGTGACACCATTCAACTGACTGATATATAGCCTTAATTATTTTCTTGTTGGTATCTATCTATCCTTTCATTTGTCTTTCATATGTTTGTTATTTCGCCTGTTTACAGTAAATCATACCACTTCTCCCGTGTTTCTTCATCTGGGATTTTGATTTTCATCATCCCATGGTAAATTTCATTTGCTTCTAAATATTTAGAAAAATTAGGCTTATTTACAAAAACATGATTTATCTCATGCTGGAGGTAAAAGAAGTTTTCGAGAGTTTGAAGGAGGACCTTGCCTGCGGGAGTGCCTTTCATTGAGGAAATGTGGGAAGTTTCTTTGGCTACTTCTCTTAACTTCTTGACATAATCCTCATGCCTCATGAGTTTTTCATTGAACAATAGCGGACTAGGAAGACCTTTCTGTCTTAATATATCAAACTTGTTATAAAACCTTTTTACTGTGAGTTCCAAAGTTTTACATTTCTCTTCAAGCTATAGCATTATTTTTCTTTTGAAAATCACTTTTTTCACTTCTAGGATAGTTTATGTTCTATCAGTTATCCCAAGTTCTTCCAATTCATACTTATTTTTAGAATTCATTAATTTGATTAGTTTAGAGGCTTCCTGTGGTTTATCTCCAAGGTTGGCTTTTACTTTTTGAATTGCCTCACCAGCTTCCTTCACCAAGTATTTCTACTCAAATATAATATGTACAGAAGGCCAAATATCATTAAAAAAGTTAATTATATTGGAACATAATTGTTGTTTTTCTTGGGCTAATGGTTCTGTTAAGATAAATATTTCTCCAAATGGTGGATTATGTTATTGAGTCTATTCACTTTGTGTGCTTCAGCTTGATGTGATACTTCTGTTGATTTCTTTTCATTCTCTAAGCCCTTTACTTGCTCTTTGAGTTTATTAATCTCTATAGTTTGAATAGACATATCTTCCATTGCTTTGATTAATTTTTTAACCTCATCGGTGGGATGGGATCTTGGTATTGCTGATGCCGGTGTTGATGTAGATGTTGGAGCTAACGTAGATGCTATGGGAATAGCAGTAATGGGAAATTCTTCCATGCTAGCTTGTTTTTATTGTACAATTTTATCCATTTCTATCTCCATTTCCTTTAGTTGAGCTGTCAACTGGATGATTAAATTCATTAGCTCATCCTTTTGATTGTTTGTCTCCAAAACCTACTTGGTTTGTGGATGCTCAGTAGTTGGTAGTTTTAACTATTTCTTTAACGCAGCTATGTCTACATTTTTCTTCTTTATAAGTTCTTCTGCCTCTTTGATGTTAGTTGGATTATATCCAATTTCAATTACCAACTCTTCCAATGACTTAATGATGTTGTCTTTTGCTTGTGATGAGGCTCTCTCTAGCTGTAACTGTGACCTTGCATTTTCTAGAGAGTTCTGAAACTTCTGGACACTTAGAGCTTTATGTGTCATGGTTGAATATATCATCTCTCCTGTCTGCTTCTTGAATTCAATTTTTTCAATTGGATGCAAATCCTTGGTAGGAACTTCAAAGCTTGTCTTTGTATAGTCTTTGAAAGTTTTAGGGGCTTGTACCTTTGACTATAGGAATGTCATCTGCATTTTCTTTGTCCTGAGGTCAAAACCTGAAAGAAACTTACTCTGATCTCTGGGAGTCTTCTTCTAGTATTTTGCATATGCAACAGCCTTCAATGCTTCATTTTTTATTTTAATCTCTTTATATTTCTCCATTATTTTCTTTTTCAACTGGCTTGCTGGATGATGAAATCTCTGCACTATTTTTCTTTTGAATGATTTTTGCACTGGAAGTTGATGGAAAAGGTGTTTCTTTTGTGTGTTATACGTGAATCATCCCTGATAACAGTCTCTACTTCTGTTTCAATTGTCTCTTCCTTCTCTATCATTGGATTTAGCTTTGTTTTATTTCTGTATATAAGCTTGAATTTACTATTAGATGTAGTTTCTGCTGAATAAGAGCCCTCTTCTCTAGCCCTTTTTGAATTTCTATCCTATGGGGCTGGAGTAAGGAGGATGGAACTAGTATAAAGTTTCTTCTCCACTTCCTATAAAGTGTTTTCCAACCACTCCGACTGGTTGGAATATTTCTCAATCTCAGGCTTAGATTCATGGATGAAAGGGATGAGCTTAAAATTAACTCTTAATTTTCTTATGGCACTCAAGGGGTAATATGACCATATGAAACTGTTGTTGAACTTTAACTATTGTAAGCATCTATCTGCTTCCTTTCCATCATTCCTATTATTGCATATAAAAGGCCCTAGTTGGTTTTTTAATCTTGAACTGAGTTTTATTTTTGGCTAAAAGGAAACTTATCTCATCAGAATTCAAGATCTGCCTGATGTACTCTCAAGAAAATATCCTCATTGGGAGGTATTTTGGAAGCTTGTAAGGGACTAATTGGCTTCCATACACTCTAATTTCTGTGTGATTCTGGTATAAATACCAATATCCCTTATTTCTCTAATTTGATAACTGTAGAACATTTTTTATTTCATCACTAATTCTGGGTTGAATGTTATTGCTAAGCATATTAACCATTGGGTATACAAAAGAATCAATAAAGTCTTTGAAACTAAATTCAGTGGAATCCTTTCTGATCAAGGATGTCCAAAAGATAACAGACTACGGATTACCCTTTGTGTTTAGTTTTTGTAGGTTGACTGCAAACCTTTCTGATTGAAAATATATGAACAAATGAAATAATACTGAGGAGCATTTGAGCATTCCTTCTTCTGGTATTTTGATCAGTTGATCATGCATGGCATCTGCCAAGAATTGGGCAAAGTTGAAATTTATAGCTGAAGGCTGACTTGGGCAAAAAATAGAGAGGAAACCAAGGATGGATTCATCTACATGCTCATCAGTGAAATATCCTAAAATATAGGACAACATGGTCACAATTTTCTTTTCTTTTTTCTGGGAACATGGTAGCAGAGTATGGTGGATTGTTCTTAGGAAATTGAGCTAATTTAGGGAGGAAAGTCTAAAAGATTTGAGACCTTTTAGGGAAATATAGCTTCCAGTAAATCTCAGTGAGGGTCTCAATGGAGAAAGGAACTCCCTTTGGTTGTGATGGAATCTACAACATTTGATTAATGGATTGAGAAGTGATTTTAATCAGGATTTCTTGGGCAGGGGTGACTATGGCTCTTTCATTCGGCAAAAAGCTGAGTTGGTATAGTCTGATGACTTTAGGGAATTGGTAGATCTATGTAAATGTGTATTTGGGAAAGTTAGAGTCCCACAGATGAATATCATCTACCTGATCAGCAAATTTGTCCTGGCTCCAGCAATGGAGCTCCAAAAGGTTTCTATAAGTCACAATGTCATTTATTTTAAAGTCCTTATCATCCAAAGGAGTGTGGTCAACATATAACAGGGGTGGTTTCAAAGGGTTTACAGTTTGGATGCTTTGGGAATCCATCAATTTGGTTCAATTATTGAATTAATAAGCTTATTTTATGGTTTCAAGTATTTAGAATTACTTGGAATACCAAAGATGTGGTTGTAAAAGGGGTCCAAGTAGTAGTTGGGCTTTAATTATGGTTGGCAATGGATTTTTGATCTCTTCTAAAAATCAACAAATATAAGGAAATAATGGTATTGAGGGGTTTTATTTATTTTTTAAAAATTGGGTTTTATCGCATGGCGCAGGGGTTCTATTATTTCAAAGTGATGGTTTATCGCACGACGCAAGGTGTTTTATTTCATAGCGCAAGGTGGTTTGGCGGTTTGGGTAGGAGGGGGTGTGATAAAACATGGAGGTGACGTGTGGCACTGGAGTGTGGGAAAAAAACCACCCATTTCGCACCCCCTCCCCCTTGGTTTTAAATATCATACATCGAGGGGTGCGAAATTCATTGTAGGGCATTCGATTTGATCGGGGATGATCTGATGGCTTGTGGAAGTTGTGCACTTTCAAAGAGGTGGGGTCAAGAAATAGTTATGTGGAGGTTGTGAAATGAAATGGGGTTTTATGAAATATATTAATCAAGATTTTAAGAAATATATTAGGTGAAGGGGTTAACTAAAAGAAAAAGGGGGTCCACTTGATGCTTAATTCTTTGAACTATTGAAAAGTGGGCTTTTCATTTTTATGAAAACATAAAGTTAGTCAAGGGGGGAAGGTGGTTTTAGCAAGGGAAATGGAATTTTCAAAGGGGAAAGGGATTTTAGCAATGGGAAGGGTTAAAAAGATATGATAAGGGAAAAAAAAAATGATGCTTCTATAAATTTTGAAAAATTTTCTACCTACCCTTTTATTCATCCTGACATTTTTTTATTTCCTTTTATTGGGTGCATTTGATCTTGCTAAACCTTTTATTTTATTTTGATAAGAAAACTAACTTATTTATAACCTTGTATCTTCCAATGGATCAGATTAAACTTATGAGATCATTTTTATTCTCTACCTAACTACTGATCTGCCAAGATTAAATGGTTTTGTCAGATATTTATTCACTAACTATCATGACATAAAATTTAAAGGCATGAATGATCAAGGTTATATTGCATGATCATCATGAATTGGGTCATTTTTAACAAGCTGCACACAATTTATTTACAAAAGTAAAGTAAACTAAGAGTAGTGGCATTTGAAGGTGAAACACTTTCAGAATTTATTTTTCGTTTCTTTTTATAAGGTTCATATTTTATACCTTTTTTATCTTTCTTTCTTTTGGTCCTTTGATTATTCTTTTAGGACATACCCTCTTTTCATTTTTTTTAATATGGGAAAACATTTGCAGAAATGAAATGGTATGTACAATATTACAAGACTTAACATAGCCAATTCAAAATTATGATCCCTGTTATTATAGGACCCTAATAGTGGCTCCACTTGGGGATGACATCTCCTTGTGAGATGTCAAGAACTTTTTGATCAGTGGCCTTGGAACTTTGGCTTTGCTTTTCTTGGAGCTGCTTTCTGTGATCTCCTTTATTCAAACATATGATGTTATATATTTTAGAGCTTATAATTTCCTTTTCAGGCTTGAAATTTACAAGATAATCATCCACTCCAATCTAAACTTTGCTATGGTATTTACAATGAGAAAATGGAACAAACGAACTACTATTATTCTGGTGAAAACTAGTGCTTCAACATTCGACCATTGACTGGTCCACCTGGTAGGTCTGTTCCATTTAATTCTATCAAGAAAAAGGAATTGTTGCCTCTATAACCATAAATAATGTATGGGCCCTTCTAGAGAAAGTAAAATTTCCCATGTTTTCCTTTGTCTTCCCTCTTGGAATCCCATTTTAGTACTTGATCATCTATGAAGAAATCATCTGCTTTAGTTTTCTTATCAAATATATTCTTGATTTTGTCTTGAATTACTTGGGCTTTGATATAAACTTCTTCCCTGGTTTGCTGCAAATGAATTGTTTGATTTATCCTCCTTTGGATGTCATTTGGTTCTACTTGCATCTCTTGAATCATTTTCATCAATGGCACTCCTAATGAAGATGGAAAAACAACATCCATTCCATATACTAATTGATAGGGAGATGTATCAATAGATTTATTAGTAGTTATTCTATCTGCACATAGGGCATTTATCAACCTTTTATTCCAAGTTTTCTTGTTATCCTCTAATAGCTTCTTGATGACGTTGACTAGGATTTTCTTTGAAGACTCTTCTAGTCCATTACCTTGATGGTAATAGGCAGTGGAATGGCCTAGGGTGATATGGTATCGGTTACAAAAATCTATCATTTTCTTGGATTTTAAGGCAATAGCATTATCAGTAATGAGATTTTGTGGGCATCCAAATCTAGAAAGGATGTTTTTCTCAAGAAATGAAATAATGATGGATTTTGTGGCTTGTCTAGAAGGGATAGCTTCTATCCACTTGGTAAATTAATCAGTGGCTTTCAATATCCATTTATGTTAGGCAGAGGAGGGTGGGTGAATTTCACCAATGAAGTCCTAACCCCATTTTTGAAATGGAATTTCTATTGAGATAGGTTTGAGGTGTAATAGTAATATTTTCTTCTTCCCTTCAAATATTTGGAATTTGTGACAGGAGGTTACATACTTTCAAACATCTGTAAAAAGGGTGGGCCAGTAAAAATCTACCCTAAAAATTTTGTTAGAAGTTTTTTTCTAGTATAGGTTTCCTCCACAATATCCTGCATGAAATTCCTACATGACTTTGTCAGCTTCATCTTTGAAAAAACAATTTAACAAAATTCCACCATGATCTTTCCAAAATAAAACATTATCTAAGATACAATATTTCATTCTTTTCATTTTTAATAATATACTTTTGGTTCTAGATAAACCAGGAGGAGCTTGTAAGTTGAGTAAAAAAAATGTAAGGTCATCATACCAGGATGAATCTAAGAAAACTTCATTGATTTGTGGAGTCACTATCTCTTCCTAATAATCTAGGGAAACAATGAAATTTATGTCTAAGGCCTAACAGTTCGATTCAGCCATGAGTTTGGCTAAACCTTGGCCTTTGATTAATTTTTTAGGCTTGATCTTAATGTCATATTCTAGTATTGTGGCAATCCATTTGCCTCTCTTTCCATTAGGCCCATTCTGAGTTAGAATGTCCTTTACAACTAAGTTTGGAACATATGCTATTACGTGAGAGTATAGAATGTATACTCTGGAATATTTTATGGCTTTCACTAAATTAAGAGCTTATTTTTCCATGATATTATACTTTAGTGTTGCATCTCTCAAATATTTACTGAAGAAGGCAATAGGTTGTTCATAGCCCTTATCGTTATTTTGCAACAAGACTGCTACAATGGTGTGCTCTGAAGCAAATGAAAAAATTATGATATCTCTGTTAAAATTAGGACTTATGAGGACAGGTTTTTTAGTAAGGGCTTCTTTTACTGCTTCAAAAGACTTCTTAGCCTCTACTGTCCACTTAAGTATTGAATCCTTTTTTAACATGCTATTCAAATTTCTAAGTAGTTCTGCTAAGTTAGAGATGAATCTTCTAACAAAATTTACTTTTCCTAAAAATTATGGTAATTCTCTAATGTTTCTAGGATGAATGATATTTAGGATTTCTTCTATTATAGCTGGATTAATTATAATTCCCTCTATTGAAGTGATGTGTCCTAGACGTTTTCCTTCTTCTAATCCAAAAAGTGACTTTTTAGGATTTAAATATATCCCAAACTTTCTTGATTTTATGAAAACTCTTCATAGATGATCTAGATGTTCATTATCTGACTTGGAAAACACTATGATATCATCCAGGTAAATGACTAAAAGGTCATGTATTTCCTTTGCAAAGGAAATTTCCATGGCTCTTTGGAATGTTGCTCCAACATTCATCGGTCCAAAGGGAATTTTCAAGTACATGAAAGTTCCCCAGGGAGTGGTGAATGCAATCTTAGCTTGATCTCAAGGTTGGACTAGGATTTGGTTATATCCAGAAAATCCATCAAGTAATGAAATTCTGGATGTCCCTACTACCCCTTGTAGAATGTGGTCCATTTTAGGGAGGGGGTATTTATCCTTCAATGATACTTTGTTCAAGTTTCTGAAATCAACACAGAGTATGATTTCTCCAGTTTTATTTCTAGTGGGGACTAAATTAGAGACCCAATCAGAATATCTGATGGGTGCTATGATTTGAGCAGCATACATCATTTTAACTTATTTCTCTATTAATGGCATATGAACATGGTTAATTCTCCTTAGCTTCTATTTAAAGGGCTTATGATTTTCTTTCATTGGTATCTTATGCTGGATAATGTTGGTATCATAAGACTTGAGGTCTTCATAACTCCAGGCAAAGATGTCTTGGAACTCTTTAAACAAACTAATGTACTTCAAATTTTCATCTGGAGGTAGTTTCTTAGATATCTTGATAAGCTTAGGATTTTATTTTTTTCCTATGTTGCATTCCTCTATATCTGACCTTAGAGGCTCCATTTTAGGTTTTCTAGCTACATCATTGGAGTCAAAGAGGTCTTCTAGTGGGGCTAATCCCTTAGGAAAAATGTTGTCTTCGAGGTTTAAAACTTCTGATTCATCATTGATTAATTCCTCACTTTCTACTGTTTCTAATTTTTCTATTTCTAATTTATTGAATTTAGTTGGTTCTATCTTATTTACATCATTTACATATATTTCATTATTTATGGTATAATCTAATGTACATTCAGTGTCTATAGTATAATTCTGAAATTCTCCTTCAGAATTCATAAAATCATAAATTTGTGAGTCTTGTGAAAATATTTTCCAATACTTCAAATTATCAGGTATGGCTGGCCTATGTCTTACCTTAGCCGTGTACTGATGATTTGGCTAAAATTCAGTCTCAAGGAAACTTCTTATTAAGTCTAGGATGGTTTCTCTATAACAGCCAGGTTTATTAATAAGGTACTCTCCCTTGACTTGTTTTATGATGAGTTCTGAGTCTCCCATGATGGAAACTCTTTTGGCTCCAAGTTTTCTTACGATTTGAAGGCCTAGCACTAATGCTTCATATTCTACCAAGTTATTAGTGCATTTGAAATTTAATCTGAAATCATGTCCTTCTGAATGATCATTTTCTAAATTGTAGATCCATACTCTAGCTCTTGCTCCTAGTATATTCACAGAACCATCAAAATCTAAATTCCACAAAGATTCATGTGTTATATTTTCATAATAAACTTCTTTGTGTTTCTCTTCTACAACTGTGATTTTATATTTTTCATTGTCTGAATTACATAAGATAAATGAGTTCATATCAGAATGCATGGAATAGATATGGAAATTTTGTTGTCTTTATAAACTACTCACCATGTATTTCATACAATTTTCTCTATATAGATTCTTTTGCTGACCAAACATAGAAATGGTAGCATATGACATGTCTAATTGTAGTGATCCCTATAAATTTTCTCCCCATGAGCGAGATAATAAAATACCGTATTTGGGAGGGATATCAGCAAATACAATGTCCATAACGATACTCTTTTTTGGGCACTAGACTAGAGTTACACACAAATCTTTGATCAGGCAAGGCATTTGACTTGACTAGAATCAAAGGATAAAAGGTCCTTGTAGGGTCTGGTGATGTCTAAGTTTAATTTTTCCATGACTACTTTAGGCATTAAGTTGTGAAATGCTCTTGAATCCAACATAGCATTATGCAAGATTTTATCATGAATTTTTAGGCTAATATAGAATGGAGGGACACCCCCTTGTTGATTTTTTCCATATACTTTAGGACCAAATAATAACTTAGGTTGATCATCATTGAGTTTGACAGCATCTTCACCTTCATCTATGCTTAATTTTTTAGTAATTTGTGCCTTGTATGATTCATTTTTCACCAACTCTGTTAAAGGAACTGGTATTTTCAATTTTGATATATCAATTTTGATATTGAATGGTATTTGAGTTTTTCCTAATTTAATCATTTCATTTTTACCAATTGTGTTTTGTGTGGTTTTGTCTTCTTTATTAACACTTTGTAATTCAGTTTTTGTGTTAATTATTTTTTTTTCAACTTGTTTGTCTAGAATGGTGATCCGGATTTATGCAGGAACGCAACAGAATAAACATATAACCATAAATATAGAGATGCAAGAGAAATAACACTTCATTTCATTAATATCAAAGAACTGAAATTTTCTTACAGACAGAATGGAAAGAAAACTAGCTAGGGCGCCGGTAGCTATCTCTGAGAAGAGATGTGGCAACTACAGGCCTCTGAACTGAGTTACAATGAGGCTCAAGGGCCTATTTATTATTTAGAAACAATGGGAAATCGTAAACAGTCAAAACCCTAACCCTAGGAGATGAAGCGCCAAAACTATGGGCCCCGTTTGGGTAAATTGATGTTTCAACTTCCCAGGGGCGTAACTTTGGCATACGATCTCCATTTGACACGTACCATACCTTGTTAGAAATATCTATCTGAGGACTACGAATTTTGAACAAGAAACATTAGTTCATGGACCCATGTTGCTCTCCATTTTCCCAAAAAACGTCGTTTAGGGCCTCAAAATGGCTTCGGAAGTTCAGGACCTGAAAAATCGCTAAAAATAGTAAGTTGTGCCGAAACTGAAAAACTGAAAGAGACAATGGTGGGGCCCCAAGTGGAATAGGCAGGTGACCACCAATATCCACCTGGATCATTCCTCCCCCCTTAGGAAGAAATGGTCCCCATTGCGTTAAGTTTCTCCATGAGATGAGGAAATTTCTGCTGAACTTGGTCCCTGGTGAACCACTTTCCTTGGTGCAGGAGTTGGCCAGCTTTGACAACCCGATATAGTTGGATCTTCTGCTGGCGAGTGTTCTTGATTTGCATGTCCATGATGCAATCTATGGTGGCCTATTCCATGCAGTCTGGATTTAACTCAGTTGGTGTGAGTTGTTCTGCAATGTCCGAGGTGTCCAGTAGAGGTGGGAAGTAAGGACGAAGGCGATCCACATTGAAGACTAGGTGCAGACCAAGGAATGGTGGAATACTGAGCTCGAATGCATTGTTCCCTACAGCCTTGGTGATGGTGTACGGCCCGTATCGGAGCGGGCGAAGCTTACGGTGGGGTCCAGTGAGGCGCTCCTTCTGCAAATGTAGCCATACTTTGTCGCCCACCTGGAAGTTGTGTGGCACCCGGTGTTGATCATGGCGTTGCTTGTACTTCGCATTGGCTCTGTCCAATATATCATGAACCTGTTGGCAGATGTGTTGAATGCGCTCGATGAAGCTACTTGCTTTGTCAACTTCAGACTGGACGTGCGCTGAATCGACCTGAGCAGCTGCAAATGGCATGGCTACGTCAATGGGACATAGTGGGTGGAATCCCAAGCCCACCTGAAAGGGGCTATGGCTAATTGAACTGTGGAGAGCCTGGTTATAACTATGTTGTACATAGGGGAGGCTCTCGTCCCATGTGCGTGGATGCTTTGAATTGTACATGCGCAGAATGTGTACAATCATTCTGTTGACAACCTCTGTCTGGCCATCTGTTTGGGGATGGAAAGTTGTGGACTTGGTGAGCTTGGTATCCAACATTGACCAGAGGCTGGACCAAAATGTGCTGAGGAACCTGCTATCTCGATATGATATGATAGACTGTGGGATCCCAAAGTGCACCCACACTCGTTCAAAGAAGAGTTTAGCAGTGGCTTCTGCTGTGATATTCTTCTTACAGGCCGCCATGATGGCCATCTTCGAGAATCTGTCAACGACCACGAAAACACGGTCATTTCCATTCTTAGTAGAAGGCAGGCCCGACATGTAATCCATGGAGATGGATTCCCACGGTCGACTAGGGGTAGGTAGTGGAGTATATAGGCCTTGCTTCTTGATGGTCGGTTTGGCAATGGCACAAGCAGTGCAGGATCTGATGTGATTCTCGACATCCTTTCGAAGGTTCGACCAATAGAAATGCTTCTGCAGTATTTCTACTATTTTCTCGACCTCGAAATTCCCAGTGACTCGACTGTAGTGTGCTTCCCATATCATCTTGGCACACTTGCTTGAAGGAACACAAAGGTGTTCCAAGTGACATAAAAGTGCATCTTGGAGGTGAAAATTTGGAACTTGCGTACCCCCCAAGAGTGCCTTGTAAGTGTGGCCGAATTCTGGGTCACTCTCATAGAGAAGCGGCCAATCAGAAGTCTTGTGCCCACAAGATTTGAGCATGGTGGTGAGCGCCACGGTCGGTGGTCGGCTGAGGCAGTCTACAACATTATTGGTGCTACCCTTCTTGTACTTGATGTTCAAATGAAACTGTTGCAGATATGTGGACCACTTGTGATGGCGATCATTCTTCAACTTACCTTGTGTCTGTATGAACTACAAGGCCAGTGGTCTATGTGGATGATTGTTTCCTTCCCCAAAATTTAATGCTTCCATTGTCGACAAGATTTCATAATGGAATACATTTCTTTATCATAAGTGGGATACTTGCGAACTCTATCAGACAATTTCTCACTGTGATATGCCACTGGATGTCCCTGTTGAGTAAGAACTGCCCCAATAGCATAGTCATAAGCATCTGTCTCGATCTCAAATGGCTATTGCAAGTCTGGTAATGTTAGCACTGGGGCAGAACAGAGGCGATTTTTCAATTCTGTGAATGCCTTCTGTTGCGGTTCCGACCAAAAGAATTTTTCTCTCGCTCCTCCCTTGGTGACTTGACTCAAGGGACAAGTGATATGAGAGAATCCCAACATGAATCTACGGTAGAAATTAGCAAGACCAAGAAAGCTGCTAAGCTCTGTTATAGTGGTTGGGGCTGGCCAATCCCAAATGACTTGGATCTTGGCTGGATCCACATGCACCGCCCTTTCATCAATAATGTATCCCAGATATTGAACCTAGGTCATTCCAAACGTGCACTTCTCCAAATTGGCACACAACTTGTGTTGCCACAGTGTTTGGAGGACTTGTCGGATGTGGTGAAGGTGCTCTTCCAAAGTCTGGCTGAAGATCAAAATGTCATCCAAGTACACCACTACAAATGAGTTGGTGAATGGCCACAAGATGTCGTCCATCATCCTCATGAAGGTTGCGGGAGCATTCATCAACACGAAAGGCATGACCAGCCATTTGAAAAGGCCTTCCTTGGCTTTGAAGGCATTCTTCCACACATCAGAGGGTTCAATTGGTACCTTGTCATACCCAGACTTCAGGTTGATCTTGCTGAAATATTTTTCACCTTTGAGTTGGTCCAGAAGGTCATCAATCCATGGGATTTGGTACCTATTCCGGACAGTGATCTTGTTTAGCGCCCGATATGCAATACAGACTCTGTACGTCCCATCCTTCTTCTGTACCAACACGATCGGGCTTCCACAGTGCGATGAACTTGGTCTGATGTGACCTTTCTGCAACAGATCCTGAATCTGCCTCTTGATTTCATCATTCTCCAGAATAGAGCGCCGATAGATCGGTCCATTGGGTAGTGGCGCACCTGGGGTCAGATCAATCGGGCGCTTGACCTGACAGTGCAGAGGAACCCCCGTGGGTGAGGTGAAGATGTCCCCGTACTCCTCCACAACCTTATCCATTTGTTTTTGTCATGCAGAGGAGCCCTATCTGGAGGTCGTGGCCACAGTCTTCTTCTTTCCCTGGGGTAGATCATCAGGAAAAAAAATTTCCTGGTTTGGGAAATGAGCTTACAGCATTTTTTTTCAATAACCAAAGAGATAGCGGTAGGAGGTGGTACCTCTGGTATCTTGTACAATTTATTTCCCAAAGTAACAATAACAGCACGAGGTTGAGACTCATACACATCATGACGCTTCCACAAGTATGGTTGTCCTAATAATACATCAGAAACATCAATAGGAGAAACGTCACATAATACCTCAGTCATGAAGGGCTTGATGCTATAGGGAAGGTGGCACTGCTGGCTGACGCGGAGAACTCGTCCTTGGTGAAGCCACCCGATGGTGTATGGATGTGGGTGAGTTGTGGTCGACAAGCCCAATCGCTTCATGGCATCTGCTGAAATGAGGTTCTTTTGGCTCCCATTGTCGACAATGAACTGTACAGGGGAGCCCTTTACCCACATCTGGGAGTGGAAGAGACGTTCCTCCTCGTCTGGATCTTCCGGTTCCTCCTTTTGGATCTTTGTAGTGGCAACAATGGCATTGGGCTCCGCATAAATAATCTATTTCCCTTTTTCATTCCCCTTTTCAGGTTCTGATTCGGAGTCAGAGCATGCATCTGACTCAGAAGCCCTCATTTCGGCCATTAGTGACTGCTTGGCCTGACATTCACTTGTGTTGTGAGTGGAGCTCTTATGGAACTCACACCACTTTCCCGTGTCCTTCTTTGGCTTTGCGGTGCTATTATTTTCTTGTGGCTTCGACAGGTTGTCTTTAGTTGCCATGCCTTGGCTCTGTCCTTTGTTCTGCGGTTTGGAAGCACCTCTCCCTTGCTTTTTATTCGCAGATCCAAAGTCTCGCTTCTTTTGTTTGAATTTCTGCTCAATCTTGGCAGCATACCGGTATGCCATACCAAGCGAGGAGATGTCGAGGAACTCCATTTCCTCCTGAATGTATCTGTGCAGACAGTTGCGATACTTTAGCACTAGATGTTTCTCTGAATCTTTAATACCCAACTTTGTGCGCAGGGTATGGAACAAATTCGTCAGCTCATGCACATCTTGATCCCTTTGTTGTCGCAGCATGGTCCATTGTATGTACTTGTCCTCATAGCTCCCCACAGGATAGTACTGTTCCTTGACGGTGTCTCGGAAAGAATTCCAAGTTGGTACGGCTGAGAGCAGAGAGGGTTCTATTAGTTCCTTGTTCTCACAGTAGGTTTCCCACCAGTCCTTAACATGGGGGGTAGCTTTGAGGAGTGCAAAAATAATCTTCTCCCGGTCTGAAAAGTCATGAACAGAGAAATATCCTTCTAATACATTCAACCATCTATCTATGGCATCTGCGTCTATTTTACCCTCAAATATGGGAATGTCAAAATTTACTTGTACCTTAAAAGGAGTCGCGCCTCCAGAGTGGATGCTAGATGCAGATGCACCGCCAGTGGGCAGCCGTTGAAGGATCTGAGCAAAGTTATCCATCATCGCATTCCTTTCTTTTTCGAGGGCCTCCTCGAGCAATATTTTGATAGGATTTCCCACTCCCTCATCTTTCTTTCCGTCCCCCATGGGAATCCGTCGAGGTTTGCGAGGCTGATCTTGCAAAGGTTCCACCAGATCAAGCCCTAGCTCCTTATACCCCGACCGCATTGGGGACATGCAAAGAAGGATCGAGAAAAAGAAGACCGCTCTGAAACCACTGATCCAAATTTATGCAGGAATGCAACAGAATAAACATATAACCATAAATACAGAGATGCAACGGAAATAACACTTCATTTCATTAATATTAAAGAACTGAAATTTTCTTATAGACAGAATGGAAAGAAAACTAGCTAGGGCACTGGTAGCTATCTCTAAGAAGAGATGTGGTAGCTACAGGCCTCTGAAATGAGTTACAATGAGGCTTGAGGGCCTATTTATTATTTTGAAACAATGGGAAATCCTAAACAGCCAAAACCCTAACCATAGGAGATGAAGCGCCAAAACTATGGGCCCCGTTTGGGTAAATTGGTGTTTCAACTTCCGAGGGGCGTAACTTTGGCATATGATCTCCGTTTGACGCGTACCATACCTTGTTAGAAATATATATCTGAGGAATACAAATTTTGAATGAGAAACATCAGTCCATGGACCCATGTTGCTCTCCGTTTTCCCAAAAAACGTCGTTCAGGGCCTCAAAACGGCTCCGGAAGTTCAGGACCTGAAAAACCACTAAAAATAGTAATTTGTGCCGAAAATAAAAAACTAAAAGAGACAATGGTGGGGCTGCAAGTGGAATAGGTAGGTGACCACCAATATCCACCTGGATCAAATGGTTTGAGTAACAGTTGATGTAACGTCTAAAATATTTGGGGTGGAAGCTTTCTGAGTTTCTCTAGGGAGAATTTGAAAATTTTTGGTCATGGGAGCTTCTATTGTTTTCTTAGTTTGGGTGTGGACTAATTTCTTAATAGGAACGTCTGTGTTATTTTTTCTTCTAAGGCTATATTGTTTAAGAACTTCGTAGAAATAAAATTCATAACCTTGTTTGTAGTCAAAGGACTCTCTAGACTCTAATTGTAATTGTTGTCACATGTACAACTCTTGTTCTTCTTGGGTAAGATAAATGGCATCTTCATTTTTTATTCCCATTAAGTTTATCTAGGTGTCCTGATCTTCTTCATGTTGTTGTGAACTTTCAACATAATTTTCTTGGAAAGGTGGTATAATCTGTTGATCAGGTACTACTTCTCTTGATTTACCAGTATTAGGATTTTTCCTAAAGTTGGGGTTTCTAATTTGGGAACCTTTTTTATTTTCCCACTGAGGTTTTCATTCAATGTTCTCTATTTTATCCATTAGTATTTCTACACTTTTAGCTAAACTATCTATATTAACATCTGAAGTGGAAGGTTCTTCCTTATTGATCTATCTCCTCTCATTCCTCATCCTAGCTCTTTTAGCTAGTAAGTTAGCTTCTACACTAACTGCATTACTCTGAATCTGTTCTAAAGTTTCAGGGTTTATTTCGCTTAACTGATAGGACATATCAATGTCAAAACCATATAGAAATTTTATTAGGGATATGTTTGGTGGAGGTTTGATATTCACTAGAATTTCATTGTAAATGTTATTAAAACTAATACAATAATCTTGAACACATTCATTAGAAGCTCTTCTAATGTTCTCATATTCAGATAATATCTGGAGAGGGTTTTTCTTTCTTTCCCATCTACTAATAAAGAATCAATGGAAAGAAACTAAATCAGCAATATGGCCAGCAGGTAAAGATTTAAACCATTTTTTAACATCTCCTGCTAGTGTTTGTGCAAATAATATCATTTGTACATCTGCTTCATCAATTTTGTGTAACTCAAAAAAGTTTGTCATTCTATATACATGTTTTTGACCAGTATACTGACCTGTACCATCAAACTGAAAATTTTTACTCTGGTAATCTTGTGGCATAGCATGTAAAGGGGCCTGTAAGACCAAAGGGGCAATCTGGCTGCCATGGATAAGATTTTAGCTTGACTGGGAGGTAAAGCATTGGTGCTTGAAGATGTAATTGAAGCTTTTGAAGATGAAATCAAAACTTTAGGTTGGAGAGGAGGTTTAGGTATGAATTGTTTTGTGGAATGAACTATGGTGGATATTATAGGTGAGGTGGAACTTAATGAAGCTTTATATACAATTTCTAAAGATATTGTAGAAATATTAGTAGGAGTAGAAATTATGGTATTTGATTCAACTAACTGTTGAAAATAGGCTTCTTCTATGTCTTTTATTAAAGTTGAGGTTAAAACATCAAGTTTGTCAAAAGTATCTAGAACCTATTGATCTAAATCAAGTTGTATAGTATCCTTATTTGATATAATAAATTCAATAAAATTGGGGTTTATTACAGTATCATGGACCGCGTCTTAAGATTTGGTAAGAAATAAAGAATGCTCAAATGATAAATCAAATTAAATATCCTCTATGCTTGATAACTCCTTAGGAAGTGAATTTTCTTTGATAAACTCACTACTACTTCCTTGAATCTCTACTTTTTTTTGTTTTCTTAAAATTCCATCAGGATCATCAACAATTGTAGCATGTTGTGGATCAAGATGAGCCCTAGTATAATATGTTCTTTTAGAAGCCATAATTTTAACTTATTTATGATAAATTCAAAACAACCCTTAAAAACCTTAAAGTGAAAAATGAGGAAAATTGTTTCCTTTAAGATTTATTTTAACTAGGGATTGATTCTCCCCAGTATGGTCGCCAATATGTTACCACTCCAAAATTTCCAAAGGTTGTTCAAAGCATTAAAAGGAAATATTAGAGGTAACTACAAACCACTTTTGGAGCTTAGGATCTAGCCTTCCTAAACTCAGAGAGGGCTCTCTCTATATGATTTAATTTTGTTTCTTTAATTGATTTTAGGCTAGTTATGTATGTTTGGTTGGGTTGGTTTTTTTATTGGTTTTGGTTGGTTGGTGGAATTAATGATTTAGATCAACAGGTGCTTATCAACTTTCCATTGGGATATGGAGTCAATGTACTTTTAAACAAAATTGAATTAAATTATAAGGAAAGTGTTACAGTGCAAGATAGGTGAGAAATATCATATCTCAAGGTTGAATGGTGAAATGATTTTTCAATACGGATCAAGGAGTAATTAAGAATTCCTTAAACCAAATAATGTAGAAGGGTGAATAATTCAATCAAGATCAGAGGGAAATTAATAATTCTCTAAACCAGATATTAGAAAAAAACATAGAAATGTATAACAGTTAAAAGCAGAGTGTAATGTTTGAGCAAATTCTGCAATAAAACTCCTGTTATAAAATTCAAATTTAGAACGCATAAAGGTTCTATTAATGATAAATATTTCTCCATCTTGTGGATTATTTTATTGAGTCTATTTACTTTGTGTGCTTCAGTTGATGTGCTATTTCTACTGATTTATTTTCATTCTCTAAGATCGTTACCTTCTCTTTGAGTTTATTAATCTATGTAATCTGAATAGACATATCTTCGATTGCTTTGATTAATTTTCTTGCCTCATCAGTGGGATGGGATGTTGGTATTTCTAATGCAGGTGCCAATGTAGATGTTGGAGCTAATGTAGATGCTATGGGAATAACAGTAATGGGAACTTCTTCCATGCTAGCTTATTTTTCCTATACAATTTTATCCATTTCTATCTCCATTTGCTTTAGTTGAGCTGTCAACTGGATGATTAAATTCATCATCTCATCCTTTTGGTTGTTTGTCTCCAAAACCTCCTTGGTTTGTGGATGCAGAGTAGTTGGTAATTTTAACTATTTCTTCAATACAAAATTGTATGCATTTTTATTCTTTATAAGTTTTTCTGTTGCTTTTATGTTAGTTGGATTATATCCAATTTCAATTACCAACTCTTCTAGTGACTTAATCCTATTGTATTTTTCTTGTGATGAGGATCTCTCTTGTTGTAACTGTGACCTTAAATTTTATAGAGAGTTCTGTAACTTCTAGATACTTAGAGCTTTATGTGTCATGGTTGAATATATCATCTCTCCTACCTGCTTGTGGAATTCAATTTGGTCAATTGGATGCACATCCTTGGTAGGAACTTCAAAGATTGTCTTTGTATAGTCTTAGGAAGTTTTGGGGGCCTATACCTTCGGCTGTAGGAATTTCATCTGCATTTTATTTGTCCTGAGATCAAAAACTCAAAGCAACCTACTCTTATCACTGAGAGCCTGCTCCCAATATTGTGCATATGTAACAACCTTCAATGCTTCATTTTTTTATTTTAATCTCTTTATATTTCTCCATGATATATTTTCCTTTTTCAATGGCTTGTTGGATGATGAAATCGTTGCATTATTTTTCTTTTCAATGATTTTTTAACTGGAATTTTATGGCAGAGGTGTTTCTTCTATACGTGTTGTAGGTGCATCATCCCTGATAACAATCTCTACTTCTGTTTCAATTGTCTCTTTCTTCTCTATCACTGGATTTAGCTTTGTTTTCTTTCTGTACATAAGCTTGAATTTACTATCAGATGTAGTTTCTACTAAATAAGAGCCTTATTCTCTATCCCATTTTGAATTTCTATCCCGTGGGCCTAGAGTAAGTGGGATGGAACTAGTATCAAGCTGCTTCTCCACTTCCTGTAAAGTGTTTTCCAACCACTATGATTGGTTGGAATATTTCTCAATCTCAGGATTAGATTCATGGATGAAAGGGGTGGGTTTAAACTTAACTCTTAATTTTATTATGACACCCAAGGGGTCATATGAACATTTTAAATTTTTTCTAAGATTTTAATCTTCTAAGCATCTGTCCACTTCCTTTCCAACGTTCCTATTGTTGCATATAAAAGGCCCTAGTTGGTTTTCTTATCTTGAACTGAGTTTTCTTTTTGGCTCAAAGGAAATTTATCTCATCATAATTCAGGATCTGCCTAATGTACTCTAAATCAAATGTCCTCATTGGGAGCTATTTGGGAAGCTTGCAAGGGACTAATTGGCTTCCATACACTATGATTTCTGTGTGATTCTGGTATAAATACTAGTCTCATGTCTTGCTCTGATCCGATAACTGTAGAACCTTTTTTATTTCATCATTGATTCTGGGTTGAATGCTATTGATAAGCATATTAACCACTAAAATAATCAATAAAGTATTTGAAGCTAAATTCAGTGCAATCCTTTCCAATAAAGGATGTCCAAAAGATAACAGACTGGGGATTACCCTTGTGTCCAGTTTTTGTATGTTGACTGCAAACCCTCTGATTGAAAATATATGAAAAAATGAAACAATACAGAGGAGTATTTGAAAACTTCTATTTATGTCAGTTTGATCAGTTGATCATGCATGGCATCTTCCAGGAATTGGGTAAAGTTGAAAGTTATAGTTGGACGTTGACCTGAGCAAAATATGGAGAGGAAACCAAGGATGGATTCATCTACATGCTTATCAATGAAATATCCTTAAATATAGGACAACATGGTCACAATTTATTTTTTTATTTCTGGGAACATGGTAGCAGAGTATGGTGGGATGTTCTTAGGAAACTGAGCTGATTCAGGGAGGAAATTCTGAAATATTTGAGACCTTTTGCAGAAATCTAGCTTCAAGTAAAGCTCAGTGAGGGTCTCAATGTAGAAAGTCACTCCCTCTGGTTGTGATGGAATCTACAGCATTTGATTAATGGATTGAGCAGTGATTTTAATCCTGATTTCTTGGTCAGGGGTGACTATGGCTCTTTCATTTGGAAAATAGCTGAGTTGGTAGAGTCTGATGACTTCAGGGAATTGGTAGGTCTGTGGAAATGAGTATTTGGGCAAGTTAGAGTCCCACAAATGAAATCATCTGCCTCATTATCAAATTTGTCATGGCTCCATCAATGGAGCTCCAAAATTTTGCTATCAGTCACAATGTCATTTATTTTAAAGTCCTTATCAGCCAAAGGAGTGTGGTCGACATCTAACAGGGGTGCTTGCAAAGGGTTTACAGTTTGGATGCTTTGGGAAGCCATAAATTTGGTTCAATTATTGAATTAATAATCTTATTTGATGGTGTCAGGTATTCCAAATTACCTGGAATACCGAAGATGTGGTTGTAGAAGTGGTCCAAGTAGTAGCCGAGCTTCAATTATGGATGGCAATGGATTTTTGGTCTCTTCTTCAAATCAAAAAAGATAAGGAAATAACGGTATTGCGGGGTTTTATTTATTTTTTAAAAATTGGGGTTTATCGCATGACGCGGGGGTTCTATTATTTCAAAGTGGTGGTTTATTACATGACGCAAGGTGTTTTATCGCTAGTGCAAGGTGGTTTGGCAGTTTGGGTAGGAGGGGGTGCAATAAAACATGGAGGTGATGCGTGGCAGTGGAGCGGGGGAAAAAAACCACCCATTTCGCACCCCCCCCTCCCCCTCTTTGGTTTTAAGCATCGGATGTCGGTGGTGTGAAATTAATTGTAGGGAATTCGATCTAATCGGGGGTGATCAGACGACTTGTGGAGGTTGCGCACTTTCAAAGAGGTGTGGTTGGGAAATAGTTATGTGGAGGTTGTGAAATGAAATGGGGATTTATGAAATATATTAAGCGGGAGTTTAAGAAATATATTAGGTGAAGGGGTTAAGTCAAAACAAAAAAGGAGGTCCACTTAATATTTTGCGCTTTGAACTATTGAAAAGTGGGCTTTGCATTTTTATGAAAACATAAAGTTAGTCAAGGGGAAAGGGGCATTTTAGCAAGGGAAATGGGATTTTCAAAGGTGAAAGAGATTTTAGAAAGGGGAAGGGTTAGAAAGATATTATTGATAAGGGGAAAACAAAATGATGCTTCTATAACTTTTGAAAAGTTTTCTACCTACCCTTTTATTCATCCTGACATTTTTTATTTCCTTTATTGGGTGCATTTGAGCTTGCTGGGCCTTTTATTTTCTTTTGATAAGAAAAATAACTTATTTCTAAACTTATATCCTCCAATGGATTATATTAAACTTATGAGCTCATTTTTATTCTCTACCTAACTATTGATCTAACAAGATTAAATGGTTTGGTCAGATATTTATTGACTAACTATCATGACATAAAATTTAAAGGCATGAATGATCACGATTAGATTGCATGATCATCATGAATTGTGGCATTTTGAAAAAGCTTCACACAATTTATTTACAAAGGTAAGTAAACTAAGAGTAGTGTAATTTGAATGTGCAACACTTTCAAAATTTATTTTTTGTTTATTTTTATGGGGTTCATATTTAATACCTTTTTCATCTTTATTTCTTTTGGTCCTTTGATTATTATTTTAAGAGATACCATCTTTTCATTTTTTTAAATATGGGAAAACATTTGTAGAAATGAAAAGGTATGTACAATATTACAAGACTTAACATAGCCAATTCAAAATTATGATCCCGATTATTATAGGACCCTAACAGTTTGGGCCTTTTAAAATTGTTGAATTTTTGGAGAATAATACTTTTATGCTCAAACATATGGATGATGATCAGCTGACTAGAGGCCCAGTCAATGGTCATTTTCTTAAAAGGTTCTTTATTAGTAAAGTCATTTGATTCACTCCATTGTAAATATCTGGTGTGATGTGTCAATAAAATCCATGCCCAATGGTACTTATGTCTATATATATGGTTAGTTGTGAGTCCAGTATGTCAGTGGTCAATCCTAGTCTCTATTTTTAAGAAGTCTTCTAAGTTTCAAGAGTTTTTGAGGCAGTGAGTCTACAGTCCTTGAAGCCTCACAGGGAGGAATTCATCCCCAATAGGAGCCACTGTTAGCATTGAAAATGTTAATGGTTTAATCGCCATTGTGCCACTGTTCTCAAGTTTTTATTGTGACTTAGTCCATGTCCAAAGTTTGATTCATTTCCAATAAAAGTAAAAAAAGAGTCCCAACATCAAGGTATTTTTAAGTGAATAGGTTTCATAGTGTTTTAGAGTCCTAAAATAAGTTAAAATATCTATTTTGGATTATTTTAGTGTTGAAATTTAGTCGATGTTTGTGTAATAAAATTGCAATCATATTTTCTGGAATAATAGCCACCTTTGTTGCAAATTCATTGTCAAAACAGTAATACAGTAAAGGGCAACTATTTTCAGAAATTGAATTCATATATTCCATATAGTGAAAAGCGCAACTATTTCACTGAGATTTTGGTTATCTCAATAAAGAGGCTACAAGTAAATAGGTAATAATTTTTTGAGGCAGGAAAATTAATGCTTTGTGGCAACTAGAGTTCTTTAAAATCAAAGCGCAGCTGGAAAAAAAAACAGCGTAACCAATAGAGTGGGAGATCTGGAGAAGAGCAACAAAATATATTTAAACGAAGATGGCCGGGAAATAGACTAAGGAATGAAGCAACTGAGAAGAAACACATGCAAAAGGAATAGATGGCCATGATCTAATTGCAGATCCAAAGGGGAGAAAACCGACGGTTTAGATTAAATCGCACATGGAACGATTTCGCATAGCACAGTTTTTAAAGTTTATTGTTAAGGAAAATCGCATGGTATGTTAAGTGATTTGCAATGTGATGAGGCAAAGAGAGAGCAAGGAAGACCATCGGATATGGGCACATATCAATAGTGGAGATTAAAGCGTAGATGGAGCGATTTTGCAAATCGCAGTTTTTAAAGTTTATTGTTAAGGCTTCACATGGTATGTTAAGATATTTTTGATGTAATGAGGTGAGGGACACATGTCGGTGTAGCGCACCAGCACGATTTCGCAAATTGCAGAGTTTACGGTTTAGTTGTTATCAGTGTAATTTTAAATTTGCAAGTGGCCTATCTGCGATTGTTTCTTATTGGTCAACTAGTCGTGGGGCCTAAGAACCACAATTCCGCGTGAATACATATTTTTTGGGAGCAATTGTGGTTTTGTTTAAATTTTTGATAAATTTTTTTGATTGCACATGTATGTATGTTTATAAAACTTCCATGCATGATCTACGATAGGTCCCATTTCTCTTCCACATCACCTCTGCTCACATCGCACATCGCACTTTTCCATTTTCAACATTTAACTCCCGCATTTCACAATAAAACTTCCGATGCGCAATCTGCAATCGGTCCCACTTCTTCACCATGTCACCACCCCCCCTCGCTTATCATTTATTCCACTCCATGTGTCCTCTATCAATTCAACCTATTTCAAAGGATTTTGTTTGTAATTTCTCATAAAATGAACCTCCGTCATTATATCCAAAATTTTCGGGTTTTTCCACCATTACAAAGAGTTTTCAACCAAAAAAGAGAAAGGAATAATGGAACAACGACATAATTTCTCTCAAACAATTTTCTACCACTACTCTTAGTACCAGCATGGCTTTACCACACACCGGGAAACATTCAAGGAATATCCACAAACCATTTTAGTATTGTTTACACATTTTATGGAGTTGCTTGCACCAGAATGGAAGAGGAATCTTCCCATAAAACTGCCACATCATACAAACCACTTCAAACTATTAGCCTTAATTTTGTTATTTTCATTATGTCATAACACTTTGTATTAAATTTTTAGATAAGCCTCACCTCTTGCATGAGGTTGTAATGACTTTTGAAACAGATTTACCTTTTTTTTGTGGAAGATGGCAGTATCATATTTGGTATATATATGCTAAATTGATATGAAGTCAAGGTTGGTTGGTGGTTATTGAATTTTGACATATATGAACTGTAATATTTTTTGTGAATGAAATGGAATAATACTACTGAGGACTTATTACCAATTTTTTGTGTGTATTGTCTACTTTACTTGTGTTTCCATATCTCGTTTCTTCCAGTTCCAGTTTGCAAATCATCATGCTTTTATGTGTTTTTATTAGTTTCTTAAGCATGTTATGTGTTTTATTAGTTTTTTTTAGTATCACAAAGTGAGCATTCATGATAAAATATATGTTATAACAGTGGAAGATCATCACTCATGATAGTTATTCTTCATGATATTTTAGTGAGAATCTTGTCATACTAGAAATAGCTTTCTCTCAATGGAATATTGTCAAACTGCTACTTTTTTCAATTTCTACTAAATTAGTAGATTTATGTTTTAAAGACCTATTGATTCTCCTCTAATATTTCAATTTCCTCTCATCATAGACTACAAACTTGCACCTTGCTACCACATCAAGTTACAATACCCTCTTTAGTAGAACTGTGGATTTGACCGAAATCTCTCTTTAGTGAATCATGTTTTATACCATCTTCCAATCCCATAAAATAAAACATTAAAATTGCCTTAGAGTTTAAGATGTGTCTAGTGAGGTGCTTGTCACAGTCCAAGTTTTGATTCCAACGCCAATACCATGCTCTTACAATTTCACTCTATAAGTGTTAGCATTGTGCTTCATCATTAGGTCATAAGCCCGATAAGTATTCTCATCATGAACTATTGATTTACAAAATTTGCAAAACAGATTCTTTAGATTCTACACATATGTCTTCAACAAGCAACATTACTTTGAGTGATGTTGGCCTCGTGCCTTACATATCTCACGCCACAATCTAGATCATGCGTTCAAGGGATTAGGTGCTCCACCATCCATGTAATTCCTGAGTATAGGGCATCATTCCTTATAATGGACCTCTGATCTGCACTTTGTACACCACACTTCTTCTCTAGCTTCCTTACATTTCTTGATGTCTTTTACTTGTAGGGTGAGGTTTCCCAACTGATTCTGAATTTTTTTCATTCCTGCATTGGTATCTCCTATAGGCAAAGCTTCCAATTTCATTACAATCTAAAGAGCTTTGGCTTGATTTCCTATCTTTTGTTGCATCAATGGAAATCTGATATGTTGTAGCAGTGCAACTATAAACCATTCTTGATGGTGTTGTGGAGCTATTTTGAAAATTACTTGATCCAATAGTAGCTTAAACCTCTGATATAACTTCCAAACATACTCAATAGATTTATATTTTATTTCTTTCAACTTAGTGATGGACTGTGACTAATATTTGGGCTTGTTAAACTCTCCAACCAAAGTTGTTTTAATGTTTGCAAATATTTTGTTCTGATTAGTTGAATACTTCATATACCATGTCAATGCCATATTGTGTAGTATCATAACTATTTGTGCCTTCTTTATATTTTCATTTTTTATCTACTTCACAGTCCATAAGGCTTCACATAAAAAACCAAAACAATTCTAGATCCTCCAATCTAATTCCTATGAAAACATGTAGCTTAATATAATCAACCATACCTCTTCTTGGGGGGGGGGGGGGAGGGGGGAGTATGGGGGTTAGGAGGGGTAGGGAGAACAAGAAAACCACAAATACCCTTGCTATTACTGGATTCTGGCTTCGGTGAACTCTCAGACTGGGAAGGGGAATACCACGAAGTTACCTGGGGGTGGATTTCTTCTCTTTCAATTTTAGATTCACTCAAAAGAGGACAATAATCAGTCTCTACAAAATTTCTCGGTTATTTTCCACTAAATCTCTTTATAGTATCTACTCTATATCTCTTTTAATTTCGCGTTGTGTCGATCTCTTGCTCGGGTTTACTTTATCTTCTTCCAAACATAAGTAAACTAGAAATATGAGTGCATCTATAAAACTCCCTTTTCACATAGAAGAATAGTAATTCATAGTTTCAGAGATTTTATATACTTACCTCGTGGTCCTTTGAATAATATTCATTCTGCTTCACTGTAAGACACAATCAACTCTACAACGAACTCAGTAATGAATCCTCCCAAGATTCTATCAATCCATAAATCAACAACCCTTTAAATCCTATTGTCAATTTTTTTTAGTCTGTGTATCAATTTAGGAGTCCACACCATCGGCTCTCCTCCCTTACAACATTCCTTTCTTTCAGTCAACGTCGATATCCATTTGTACAGCTCAACGGGAAAATAATTGAAAAAAATATCATATTCATTTGTAAAGATATACTTCACTAAACACACTTTAGATGTCATACGAGGATTTATGTTTTCTTGATCTGCAAACTCTCACTCTTTAAGGTCTATCCAATATTGAATTTCATTCTTCAACAAGTGCCATATCCACATATCCCTCAAATAGATCTTGGTCCCAACAACAAAACCATTTGTTCACTTGATTTGGGCTGACCCAGGTTCAGACTTACTGTGCACCAACAAAACCCCTAATCATGGTCCCTTTCAACAAAGACATACAAGCATATCACTGTCTCACCTAAAGTGACTATTGGTGGATGTAGAACCATGTTTTTTCATCCTTGAGGGACATGGATATGTGGTATTTTATTATTATCTTATTCTTACAACTCATAAATTACTTTTCCACATTAAATTAAACTCAAAAACATGTCACATAAATCCATAAACATTACTGCATGGACATAACATGCAACTATAATAAATACTTCACACCAGTAGATATTAAGAAAATATATACAGAAAACACATAAGAACACCATATATCATCCACAAAAATTCTTCTTTATTATGATGAATCCTTGAATACAACCAGTATTGACCTGCGCACTAAGCTACAGTTTGTCTACGCACTAATATGTAGACTCTTCCCAGGTCTCTTCGTACTCAACTGTAGATCCTTCCCTTCGCTACAAAATACAGATTAAAAATACTTACCCTTAACCATATATCGTGTCATTATCTCTAAACATAGCATTTCAATCATTTATATATAAAATTACATCACGGGGCTACATCATTACAATACCATGGTCCAAATAGGATGGGATCCCTAAAACAATCAACTATAGCCCAAAACCCCTTACAAAATTGTGTGCCTTAAAAAAAATAAGCGACTTTTACCTGCCCTGAAGCCCTTATGCCACTGTGCGGTACATTCAAACTACTCCACTATGTGGCCCACTTCACGCCCTACTGCATGGTACACTTCGCACTCTGTGTTAAGTCCCTATATTAATAGTGCAGTCCCTTATTATATTAGTGTAACCCCCCTTATTATTATTATTGTATCCCTGTAACCCCCATATTGTTTATTATTGTGCCCTTACATTATTATTTTTAGTTCGGCTAGGATTACATTGTGGCCCCACTAGGATTATATTGTGGCCCCATGGACTCCTATATATAGAAGTATGTTTTGGTCATTTGTATCATCCAATAATTGTTCATTCATGTAATGTATTGGAGGTTGCCCCCTCAAAGTGGCTTATTTCTAAGAAGTTGATATCTCTTTTCTTCTATTTTTGGAGCTCGTTTCACAACATTTGGTATCATAGCTTTAGATTCTAGGGTTTTCCCTGCTCCAAACCGGTCATCGTGGCATTTTCGCTATAACATTTTTTTATACGAAGGTTCGGAAGCTGACATATTTAGAGTGCGAAGCCAAAATCTTGAGGAACATCATCGCAAAATTTCAGATCTTGGTTCTCAATATTTTCGGAGATATGATCTATGGAAGTTAGGGCTTTTTGCATGCTTCTGAATTTAACCTAAAGAGGTCATCGCGGCATTTGTGCTACAACTTTGTTTCTACGAAGTTTTAGAAGCTGAAATTTTTAGAGAGTGAAGCCAAAATCCTAAGGAGCATCGTCGCAAAATTTCAGAGCTTGGTTCATGTTGGTGAGGTAAATCCCCTCTGCAGACATAGGCGATCCCACTAGCCCTAGAGTGGGTCTAGCCACAAACAAGACATGCTATGACATCAATTCCTAGTTAACGAATGGATGGAAACTCGATAGATAACTTATCGTATATCCTGCGTTGTTGTTTTCGTCGAAAGAGTGGCTGCCTCTCGCTCCCGGTTTGACGGATCATGATCCACTCGTTCTCACACGCGGATACCTGCACATACACAAGAAACGAAGATGATATACAACATATTGTTTTGCATTCATAACTATCAGTCAGTTGAAGAAGACTAAATCAATTGTATCAATAAACAAAACACAATGATGGAACCAATACCATACTTGAGTATATTAATGAAAGGAAGGAAGAGTACAAACAAGCTTCGATGTTGCAGTCTCCTCCAAAAGGGTTCTAATGGAGTGCGTCTCACAAAGCTTGTCAGGAATTCAGACGGGGCTCTCTCTATGGAATTCTCCTTGTTTCTACCTTCTCGATAGCGATTACTCAGCTATAGTATCTATTCTCCAAGTTCAGCTTCTTGGATATATGTTCATCTAGCTTTCATAAAGGGAGAAGGCATGTTTATATAGAGGGAGAGGGAGAGGTTAGGATTCCTATAATCATGGAAGGGAGACCTATCTTCAAGGAGTGTTCCATGGGAGGAGGAAACCACTACCTAAAGAGGGATATCCGTGGATCATCAGATTAACCACTTCCTGTGACTCATCCTTGAGGTGGTTAAAGGAAAATTTCACCTCTAATTTGTTAAAAAACATTCCCAAAAATGCTGGCGCAGGCACATAAAAGAGATAGAGCGCCAGCTAGCACGAACTCTAGTGTACATCCTCCACACTGGCATGAGGGGTGAACTGGTTACCCGCGTCAATGCCAAAACATAGGTTTTTGTGGGCTTTCTTAGGAAATGTTCAACATGATAAATAATGTCCTTTATGTAGAAGGATGCAAAGAAGGTTTTTGTAGAGTATGACACTGCTCACAAATCACGAGAAAGACCCTCCAATATGTGGGGTGAGGGATTTCAGGGACGGTGACAAAATTCTATGTAACAGATGCCCCCTAAAGCATGAGGTCTGAGAGAGAGGGAGGGGTGAAATGCTTTATGAGAATGCATTCGACCCAAACACTACTGTCAGAAAACCTACAAGTATGAATACAACTGATACATATGATACATGACATGTGGCATGGGCGCAACCATCCATAAGAGAGTACATAAACAATGAGATCTAAGGTATGGACACAACCATCCAGCAGTAGGGATCAAAAAATAGACTCAGGTATGGTCGCAGCCATCCAATCAGAGGAATCATATAATAAATCATAGTAATCCACAAAGAACCCATAGCCTAGATTTCATTAGACAAAAACCAAGGTCTTGTGCTCCATCTTGACTCGAAAAAAGTACAAATTTGAGCATGCGAATATGTGAGCTGAAGTCGAACATGAAAGAACATTGTCTGATTACCAGCCAATGATGAAAGATGTTAACAAATGCGGGAGAAACCACCAATAATGAAAATGGCTCTCAAGGTATGAAAGGTACAATTCACGAAATGTGAATAGTGATCTGACGTCGAACACCTATAGAATCAGTCAATCGAAGGCCAATTATATGGACCTTACATCGAATGTGAAGAACCTTCCATTGAGGCATTCAAGCTCCAAGGCACCTGAAGGGAGTCTCTAGATCAACTTCTCGGATAATGAGCTGGAGTAGACAGGAAGTGATGTTGATTGAAGGTGGGCCATAATGTTTCCCACATCATCGACATGAGACAGAGGAACATGACGTTTGTGAATCAAGACCAATAAAGAATCAGAGGGAGGTTGAAAATTTTAGAGGAAAACTTCTCTTGAACATATCAACGGCACGACACTGGATTTAGCAGTATTTGACATCAAGGGATCTGAGGTCATGGTGACGTGGCAAAGAGAAGATGAGCAGTCAAAAGAGATTACCTAAACCCATGGAGGCAAAAAAATAACGAGATGAGATTTCCCCAACCCAACACGAATGCAGAAAAGTGCCATGTTCAAGAGCGACATACTGCCAACACGACTATGATCTAGTTCCATTTTCCCCCACCATTTCTGGCGAGTACCCCAATTATTTTTGAAAACAAGCTTGAAGGGGATAACATATGCTTGCGATGTAATTTTATCCTTTGAACAAATCCAACCTAGTACATTTTACGAGCCCTAGGAAGGAGGAGCTCGAGTAACGTCATGGCGACGAAGTCCAATGTCATCAGTTTTAACGAGTCTGACAAAGGGAGAACTCGACATATTTTCATGTTTAGAGAGTTTGAAAATATGGTGCTAAAGAAAACTCCAACAGTCCCTTTTCGTAGGTAGTCTTCACAGATCCGAAAAGGTAGAAAAATATGTCTGAGAGAACCTCTTAGTCATGATTGGCTAAGGTATTCCTTTTTTGTAAATAATCTATCCCAGCCTGAAAAAGGGGTAAACATATACTAGGTAGATATAGTTTCGTGGCCAATTTAACGAGTTCAAAACGACAAGCGACTCGGCAATCTTTTTAGTTTTAGAGAGTGAAAAAAGAGCTGAAAGGTGACTCCAGTAGTGGATTTTTCGTGTTTTTATCGAGTCCGAAAAGTATAAAATACAACTCGTTTCTTCGTCATAACCATGTGAAAACCTGTCGCTGCACAAAAAGACACGTGTAAAACGTATTCCTAAAAAATAGTAAGAAAATATATCAAAAAATATGTTTTAAAACCTATTTTAGGATTTCAAAAAGTTATAAAGGACCATAAGTGGTAAATTATTATTTACTTTTCACTTTTACCTCTTTGCAGAGCAACAGTGACCTATTTTCCTTGTGATCTTCTGGCGACGATTGTGAACAATCCAGTGAACAAATCTGGATTCTGTCAGTTTCAGGTAAGAGCCGACACCATTTTCTATCTTTTGAGCTACATTTCATTACCTTTAATTGTCATCTTTAATCCCTTAGGGGAGGATTTGTAAAAACTAGGGCATCGCAGTTGGCATGGGTTTCAGACATGAACCCGTGCCAATCAACCCTTTTTTAGACAGGGGTCGTGCCAGATGGCGCGACTATTAGCAAAACAGTCGCGCTAACCGTGCAACCCAAAATCTACCTTAATTTCAAGAAAATGCAACCATTTGATTACAAATTTTAATGCCTAAGGAGACTTATAATCTTCATATGAATAATTTATGCAGGTGCAAAGTAGAAAAGATGGTAATTGAGTGGAAAGAAAGAGAACATAGTGAGGAGGATGAACAAGCCATGGAAAATGAACAATGCATGAATGCCCTCAGAAATTGTGGGTTCAAGAAGTTCTTCCTAACACCGTGTCTCTGGGATCAGGCCGAATTTCTTCAATATTTGATAAGAATTTGGGACGAATATCAGGAAAATTTTGTACTTCGGGATCAGGAGCTTGAACTCGAAGTTTCTGATGTGTATTTCATCACTGGATTGTCGCGTAGGGGTGCAGTCCCTATCTTGAAGGGTACCTGTCCTTCCAAGGAAAGCATGGCAATGGTAATTGTGTATAAATTATATAACTTATGTGTTATATGTCCAAGATTCTCCTAATCTCACACTATTTTAACTTCATGCAAAATACAGAATCTATTCCACCATTGATCATTTGCGGAAATTAAATCAAGATTTCAATGCACACATGAAACAATAAAAATTCACACACATTAACACAGTTGTTTAACGGGAAAGCATGAAGCTGAAAACCCCAAATATCTGTATATAATATATGTCATAGAGATCATGTAACAATCCTCATACAAATATGATCATATCAAGCTCTCAGTACAATATAATCGCTACACACTAATCAGGCCCGATCTTGCAAATCCATGCACCGATATTTGTCACCTGCTAGCCTACCTATACTGCGCAATACCTACTAAAGAATGGCTCTGAATGAGTTCAAATTGCTCCAAAATTTCTCACACAATCCTCATTAACATCTCCATTGAGTGTTGGATGCAAAAAATGCATCACTATTGTTGGAGAGGTAAATCCCCTCTACAGACAGAGGTGATCCCTACTAGCCTAGATTAGGTCTACCAAAAATCAGACACGTAGTGACGCAGGTCTCTAGTTACAAAACGACAAAACATAACGAGTTTCCTACCTCAGGTCCTACACAATGGTCGTTGGAGAAAGGATGACGCTTCCCGTCCTTCGCTTTGGCAAATCACGATCCTTCTACTTAGCACGTCCAAACACCTTCACACATGCAAAGAAACACAATGATACACATCATATAATCTAAATCTTGTAACCATACATCAGTTAGAGAGGATATAATTCATTTCATCAAAGATAAAGACACATGAATGAAACCATAATAAAAGTCTCTTATCATTAATAATAACAAAGGAAAGATACAACCCAAAGCTCTGACGCTGAATCTTCCTTCGATAGGGTCGACAGCGGAAGCATGTCTCAATGAAGCTCGTCATAAATGGGACAAAGCTCTCTCTCTTTGGATTGGCTCTCAAAGGCTGTCTGGTGATAGTTTCCTTACTACAAGTTCAGCTCTTGCTTCTGGTATTAGGACTACTAGCTTGCTAATGGAAAATGGCAAGCTTATATAGATGGTGGAAGGGGAGTTGGGATCCCTACAATTGTAGGATTGGCCCTATCCTCAAGGAAGCTTCCATGATAGGTGGAAAACCACCTCCCATCCATGGAGATCCAAAGCCAAACCTCTCAACTCATTTTAGAGACTCATTCAGAAGTTTGTTGGAATCAAAGTTCCACCATTTATTTATTTTTTTAAATCTTTATTAAGCTTGGCACGAGCAAGAAACTAGGACAGAGTGCCATTTGGCGTGCCCTCTTTGGTGGATTTTCCCCATTGGCACGAAGGTTGAACTGGCTAGTCGCGCCAAAGCCAAAAGATCAATTTTTAGGGTTTTTCAAAGGAAAATTTCTTCAGAGGAATGATTTTCCTTGTAAAGGGGGATGCCACGAAAGTGGTTTTAGGTTATGTCACTGCTCACAGGTCATGGAAAAGGCCCTCCAATGTGCGGGACGGGGGATTGCAGGGATGGTGACAAATTACTATGTAACAGATGCCCCCTAAAGCATGAGGCCCAAGAGAGAAAGAGGGGTGAAATGCTTTATGAGAACGTTCCCAAATTGAAACACTGTCGTCGGGCAACATGCGTAGCTAAATACAACTGATATCTCAAATACATGATACATGGTATGGGCACAACCATCCATAACAGAGTATACAATAATCAAGATCCAAGGTATGGATGCAGCCATCCAGATAGGACCAGTAAATAGACTCAGGTATGGTCGCAGCCGTCCAAGCAATGAGTCATGTAACCAATCATGATAATCCACAAAATTCGCATCCTGGATCCCATCAGACAAAACCCACGGTCTTGCGCTCCATCTCGACCCAAACAGAGTACAAGTCCTATCATGTGAATAAGTGAGCTAAAGTCGAACATGCAAGAACATCGTTTGATTACCAGCCAATAATGAAAGCTGTTAACATATGCGAGAGGAACCACCAATAATGACAATGGCCCTCAAGGTACTATAGGTACAATCCACGGAATGTGAACAGTGAGCTGGCATCGAACACCCGCAGAATCATTCGATCGAAGGCCAATGATGAAAACCTTGCGTCAAATTCGAAGAGCCTGCCATTGAGGCATGCAGTCTCCAAGGTACCAGGAAGGAGTCTCTAGATCAGCTTCTTGGATAATGAGCTGAAGTCGATAGGAAGTGACCTTGATCGAAGGTGGGCCATAGTATTTCCCACATCATCGACATGAGACGGAGGAACATAATTTTGTGAATCAGTATCAGATGAGAATCAGAGGAGGGTTGAAAACTGCAGAGGTCAACTTCTCTTGAACATATCGGCAACACGACAGTGGATTTGGCAGTATTTGATATCAAACGATTTGAGGTCATGATGACGAGGCAAAGAGCAGATGAGAGGTAAAAAAGGATACCCAAACCCATGGAGGCAAGCATAAAATGAGATGAGATGTCCCCAACCCGACACGAATGCAGACAAGTGCCATGTTCAAGAGCAACATGCTATTGAGATGACAATGATACTGGTTTCATTTTTTCCCCACCATTTCTGGCGAGTACCCCCAATTATTTTTGAGAAAAAGTTTGAAGGGGGTAGCATATGCTTGTGATATAAGTTTTTCCTTCGGACAAATCCAACCTAGTACATTTAACGAGCCCTAGGAAGGAGGAACTCGAGTATCATCATTACGACGGAATATGACGTCATCAGATTTTAACAAGTCTGACAAAGGAAGAAATCAACATCTTTTCATGTTTAGAGAGTTTGAAAAGACAGTGGAAAAGAAAACTCCAATAGTCCCTTTTCGTAGATAGTTCCTCGGATCCAGAAAGGTAGAAAACTATGTTTGATAAATCCTCCTAGTCGTGATAGGCTAGGGTATTCCTTTTTTCGTAAATAATCTATCCCGACCTAAAAAAGTGGTAAACGTATACTGGGTAGATGTCATTTCGCAGCCAATTTAACAAGCTCAAAATGACAAGTGTCTCAGAAATCTTTTAATTTTTAGAGAGTCAGAAAAGAGATAAAATTTGACTCCTCCTGGAGGAACGAGTGGTATAAAGGGTAGAAACTGGTTCCAGTGATGGTGGAACTACTCGGAACAAGTAAAGGTTAAGAGGCTGGCTACAAGATCACTCATCGCAGCGGTTCCTCGGGAAACAACCAAGTGAAGGCATATGATTGGCCAAGCAGATAGTGGCGATGGAGTGAGAAAACCAAGGCTCATCTGGCAAAAACAGGCTGATAAAATGGAAATCACAAGAGGTAAAATAGGAAAGGTTTCCTTTTTTCACAAGCTTGAAATTAGGAAACTCTGCTTGAAGTTGGTTTCATTTTTACACAATCTTGAAAAAAAGATCAAATATGCTTGAAACTGGTTTCATTTTTACACAAGCTTGAAACGGAAACAAACTATGCTTGAAAAAGTAAGCATGCCCCCTAACATGGTGACTCAATTCGAGGTACATGACCCCCAAGCTTCAATCCATATGAAAGGCAGATGGAGTGAAGGTTCAAGTTACGAGATCAAGAGAAAGACTCGACTCGGATTTTACGAGATCTTAGCAAAGATTTGAATTGAACAGGAAAGTGTTTCATTTTTTTAACGAGGTCGACACATTAAAAGAACTATCCTCAGATGACCTTGTTTCATTTTTTAACAAGGTTGATGCAGAAGACAAACTATCCTCGGAACACCTTGTTTCATTTTTTAACGAGCTTGACACAGGAAAATGAACTATGCTCCGGACACCTTGTTTCATTTTTTAACGAGCTTGACACAAGAAAATGAACTCTACTCCAACGACAACTGATCATAATGAATAAGAAGTCATGGATTCCGAGAGTTCTACACCGGATGGGAGAACAACATCTAGGAAATCAGGACCCAATGCCCTTAGCACACAATGTACAACGACACTATCACTGAGTACAGTCATGGGGTAGGTAGCCACATAGTTGACCTATGGGCTAGCTGCCACATCAGGACCAAAGAAAGAAAGCTTATCAATGGTCACGATCTGTCCTTCATGTGGAAAACAGACCACACGGAAAAGGGAGGAGACAAATTATCCCATGGCATAGGTGTAATCACGCCCCAATATTAGATTGAAATTCAAGGGGCCTGGAACAACCATCATGTCCATATGGATGGTTTTACCTCCCAAAGTAATAGGTAACATTGGAAGGATCCCTAACGGTTGACTAGTTCTTCTGTTAAATGCCAACAGATTCTGCGTAACAGGCGCAAGTGGCAGCGAACCGAAAGCTTGCCAAGTAGATGAGGATAAGATACTAACAAACACGACTTTGTCTTTAATGGTGCTGAGTATGACCAGTCCAAAGGTCTGTACCGTTATCTCAAAAGGCACATAAGACGGAAGGCGGTATCCTGAAAATTGATTCTAATCAAAGGAAACGACCAAACTACTTGTAGGGGCTACCATCAAACCGAGATGGCCTTCCCCTGGTGTTACCGGAGTAAGAGGAGAATCCTCCTGGACCTCCATCATGGAATCAGGAGGAGAAACTTCTTGAATTACAGGGATGGGATGATCTTTCTCCAAGTTTGAGGAATCTGAAGAAACAAGAAGAACCTGAGGGATGTGAGATCCACTCTCAACGGAAAAGACCTGGTGCACCACAGACGGGGCCAGCTCAACCGATCCCACGACCAATGGTTGGTCAGGCGTGGATTCATGATTTGGAATTTCCAGGGGAGCGGGATCAACCAAGGGTAACTCTTAACTGATCTTTCAATCAACTGGTGAAGGACTCAAACAAAGCTTTTTGTAACCAGCCGGAAGGCAAGGTGCATAAAAAATTGATTTGTCCAAAAATCTCTTGGCTTCATCCATATATAGATAAATTTGAATCGCGTGGTGCCCTTCACACAACCTACAGGAATTGGAAAGCTTAGCCTGCTTCTTAAGAGCTTTACCAGTACTAGCTGAAGACGTGCCCCCAACCTGACTCCCGAAAGCCAAAGGCAACGACGAACGACTATTGGACCATACTTCGAGCACCTTGGGAATACTAGGGAAATCTCAAAGAAGATGGTTTCGCTGGCACAACATGCAAGGGAATTTAACATTTTGTGGAGGGTTGGAAGGTTTATCATGAGCGGACGTTTTAGGAGTAGTAGCTGCAGCCTTAGCCTCTCTCTTATCAAACTTCTTCTTCTTCGTATTCTTCTTCTTAGCCACCGAGTTACTAGAATCCAGAATTTCACCAGGTGAAGTAGAAGAGGAGGACACAGAAACAGGCGAAGAAGGGGAGAGGTCCACCATGGAATCAACATGACATTGTTCAAGCGAAGGAACTGATTGAACAGTAGCCGGGACATTCGGGACCACAGAGGTTGAAAACAACCAAATAGGCAACCCAACAGTTAACCCAGGAAGGGACAACGTTGCCATTTAAGGAGCACCAACATTTCCAAAAGGAGGAAAAGGACCAGGATTCCCTTTGGAGGGGATTCCTTGGTTGGTGAACTCCGAGAAAGTCGCCATTGGAGACAAATCAAAACAACACCCTAAGGAAACTAAATTTAACGAGGAATATTTCATGGGTAGTTAATTTTAAAACATTGAAACAAAACTCTACCATTTCATATTTTAAGAGTCAAGAAACGAGTAAAAGATGACTCTATCTCTTTCAGTTTGGAAACAAGCATGAAAGTACAAGCGCTCGATGATATTTTCAAATTTAATGAGTCAGAAAAGATCGAAATGACTACTCTGGTAATTTAGGCAGATGGGTGTACCAGATATCCATGAACTGCCATATACACCTTGGTTAAAAAATGAAAGAGAAATCAACCAAGGACTTGATGTACATGGAGGTAATCTCCCCGAATGCTATGTTCGGTGTATCATGGGTATAAGGCCGCAGACTTGGCTTCCTACGGATAAAGGATGGCAACCTAATGGGGTCTCCCTTTATATACGCGACGGTACGGGGAGCACAAGTCCGTACTAGCACTATCTAAATCCAAGAGGATAATGACAGCTACTAGGTTTAACGACACCGGAACATGTCACTAGCCTAGACCTCTAGATATTTCACTAATGTTTCAATTTTGCCTTAAGTTAAATTGAATAAATTTTAGAGTTGATCTTCAATTATGTTTCAATTTCAGGGCCTACCGAATTTTATGTCTCAAAAATCCTCTAAATGCACACTACATGCCACAATATATCACTTTGTTCGATGAATAGCTAACTACAGAAAGGTTGAGATCTTTTCAAACAATAACAAAATGATCACAAAACAACCACTACTATCTCTAATGCATCCTAATGAAACTAAAAGCTTTTCCTTTAGAGTTATATAACACTAATAATGTAGAAAAGTTTTCAATTTTCACTAACTGACAAAAAGCAAAAAGAATTGTTTTTTGTATTTTCAATGTCTTAGGGCGAAATGCACCAAACAAAATGAAAAACTAATAAGAGACCAATTCGAGAAATTACAGTGAAAGAGTGAAAGAAAGCAAGTTCACTCAGTGTAAAACATACAATCAGAGCTCACACTGATAGAGAAATCCCTCAAATCAAAGAGGAACCCCAAAAGACTCATACAAACCGTGTGATATATGCTCGTAATGAGACAAAGTGAAATTCGAATGGAAAAGAGAGAAATCACTCAAATAATGCAATGATACAATGGAAACCAACGAAACGAATGTACGGAAGCAAAAATGAAGTTGATTGAACAAGCAAAAACCAATAACTCCCACGGGAGGCTCAACACACAATAGCAACTAGATGCCCTAGGGCTAGAATATAAAACTGAAGGTTGAGGGAAAAAAACTGGAGGATGGAGGTCAAACACAGTCAACAAGGACTTCAAGGCACTCATACAGTCAGAAACAAAAAAACCAAAACCAAAAACCAAACTCAGAGGGCTCAAAAAAAAGTAAACCCTAGCACCAAACAGTGTTGGCGCGACTGTTTGGCTGTATTCAGTGCCAAAACAAGGTTGGCGCGGGCACCTAACTAGCAACAAGTGCCAGTTGGCGTGACTGCCAGGAAAAAATGCACACCAATAGAGTTTACTAAGGATAGGAATGAAAAAGAGCAAGCAGAGAGAAGATAAGGTATGGTGGGAGCTGAACCAAGGTTCTATACCAGAAAGAGACAGACCAGAAGAGCAAATCAAGGAGACAGAAGCCAAAAGCAACCGAAAGAGACAAGACAAAATCCAATCAAATTCCCCAGCGGAGTTTCTAGCTGGTTCGAGAGGTAAATCCCCTCTGCAGACAGAGGCAATCCCTACTATCCCAGATCGGGTCTAGCAACAATCAGACACGTAGTGACACAGGTCTCTAGTTACAAAAAAAACAAAACATAACGAGTTTCCTACCTTAGGTCCTACACAATCGTCGTTGGAGAAAGGATGACGCTTCCCGTCCTTCGCTTTGGCAGATCACAGTCCTTCCACTTAGCACATTCGAACACCTACACACATGTGAAGAAACACAACGATACACAGCACAGAATCTAAATCTTGTAACCATATATAAGACAGAGAAGATGTAATTCATTGCATCAAAGACAAAGACACATGAATGAAACCATAATCAAAGTCGCTTATCATTAATAATAATAAAATAAAGATACAACCCAAAGCTCTGACGCTGAATCTTCCTTTGGCAGGGTCGACAGCGGAGCACATCTCAATGAAGCTCGTCAGAAATGGGACAAAGCTCTTTCTCTTCGGCTTGGCTCTCAAAGGTTGTCTGGCGATAGTCTCCTTGCTACAAGTTCAGCTCTTGATTCTAGTATTAGGACTACTAGCTTGCTAAGGGAAAATGGAAAGCTTGTATAGATGGTAGAAAGGGAGTTGGGATCCCTAAAATTGTGGGATTGGCCCTATCCTCAAGGAAGCTTCCATGATAGGTGGAAAACCACCTCCCATCCATGGAGATCCGGAGCCAAAATTCCCAAATCATTTTAGAGACTTGTTCAGGAGTTTGTTGGAATCAAAACTCCACCATTTATTTTTAAAAAACAATCCTTATTAAGCTTGTCACGAGCAAGATACTGGGACAGAGCACCATTTGGCGCGCCCTCTTTGGTGGATTTTCCCAATTGGTGCGAGGACTGAACTGGCTAGTCACGCCAAATCCAAAAGATCAGTTTTTAGGGTTTTTCAAAGGAAACTTTCTTTAGAGGAATGATTTTCCTTGTAAAGGGGGATGCCATGAAAGTGGTTTTAGGTTATGTCACTGCTCACAGTTCATAGAAAATTCTCTCCAATGTGTGGGACGGGGGATTGTAGGTACGGTGACAAATTACTGTGTAACACTATAGTCCCAACTGATAGTCACACTTGCTCTTTCACCTATCTCTCCACTAGTCTCCACTAAAACTGCCATGCACTATAGTTAACTGATGTATTATTCAGTTGATTAATGAGTTATTATTTAGTGAATTAATTAACTAATTAATTCACACCACTCTCACTAGTGTATCAATCAGTTAGACTAGATACAACTAGCTTAATTGAGTCTAACTGAGTTAAACTAAATACAACTCCACCAACTACTTCTCAAACTCCACCAAACTCTATCACTTGAGTTCTAATTGAGTCCTCCATGCAATAGCTCTAGTAAACCCTCAGGAATAGCGTAATTCATTCTGTCAGCTGTTGTGCCACATCTATGCACTTAACTGAAGTGCTCCAAGAGAATAAGATAATGTTTAGAGTCCAAATATTATTAAGAGCTAATAATATTTGACATTTATATTTTTATACTAGCAGTATAAAAATAGACTCCACCCAATATGTCTAAAAATAGAAGTCCATCTATCTTTCCAACTTCACCAACCATCCACAAATAGCATCCTGCAACTCATAGAATATGATCGAAATGTATAAAAATAGACTTGCGCCAAAAATAGCCTGCGGAACCACTTAATGAAGGTGAATTTTTTCACTAAGCTCATCATCTTGTTGAATCTCAACACTCCCTCTCAACAAGATAGGGATTATCTGCCACCCCAATTCAGTCTCTACAGTATTTGAATTTTCTCCCAGTGAGCGCTTTCATCAGAATATCTACATCTTGATCCTCTGTAGGAATGTAAGAAAGCAACATGATCTTCCGCTACACACAATCTCTGATATGATGGTACTGGATGTCAATATGTTTAGATCTATCATGAAATACTGGATTAACCGAGAGTTTAATGAAACTCTAATTATCACAATATATCACAGTAGGATCTAAGTGAGAACCGAACAAGCTGACCAGGATCTTCCTCATCCATATAGCCTCGCATGCAGCCAAACTTGCTACCATGTAATCAGCTTCTGCTAAACTGAGTTCCACGGATCTTTGTTTCCTACTGTACCAAGAAACTATTGTAGATACGATACTGAAAATCCCTCTAGATGTGCTCTTTCTATCCGTTGGCCTTCCTGCCCAATCTGCATCTGTGAAGGCATGCAGCTTCACCTCCTCTAACTATCTATACCACAATCCATACCCAGACGTGCCCCTGAGATACCTGAGGACATGCTTGCCTTCCTTCCAAAAGAGCTTGGTAGGCTTCACCATCGCTTGTGAAAGCTGGTTCACAGCATAGCATATGTCCGGTCGTGTATTGACTAAATACATGAGCAAACCAACCAACTATTGATAAACAGTGGCATCCACTACCTCTGCCGATGTAGCCTCCTCTTTCCTCCAACCACCAGGAAGAGGATTGTCGATAGGCTTGCAGCCTTGCATGTGAAACTTCTCCAGTATCTCTCAGGCATACTTTCCTTGAGACACAAACAGTTCACCTTTCTGCTACCAAATTTCCAATCGCAGGAAATAATGAGGAGGCCCAAGTCCTTCATGTCGAACTCCTTTGAAATATCTTCCTTGCATGAGTGTATCAAAAATTCATCACCCGTTAGTATTAAATCATCTACATAAAGAAAAATGATAAAAATCTTACCCTCCACCACAATCTGGTATAGGTTTGGATCCGCCTCACTCTTGGAAAAACCAAGTCTAGTGAAATAACTGTCTATCCATGTGTACCAAGCACGAGGTGCTTGTTTCAGCCCATACAGTGCTCTTTTGAGCCTGCACACATGCGACTCACTGTTGAAGATTTCAAATCCTTCAGGCTGCTCAATGTACACCTCCTCTTCAATGATTCCGTTGAGGAACGCAGTCTTTACATCCATCTGATGAATGTACCAACCCATCTGTGCTGAGAGAGCAAGGATGGTCTGTATGGAAGAATACCTTGCGACAAGTGCAAAGGTTTCTTCATAGTCGATCCCCTCAATCTATGAGAAGCCCCAGGAAATGAATATTGCCTTATAATTCTCAACGCTCCGATCAGAAGCTTGCTTCACTTTATAGATCCATCTCGAACCTACCACTGATTTCCCTTCCAGCCTTGGGACAATCTCCCATGCACTGTTTCTGACAATCGAATCATACTCTTCCACCATGGCATCTACCTATGTGGGATCCTCCACAGCTTCCTCAAAAGAGGATGGCTCCGTCACGATACACTTTCTCATCATAGCCATGTATCCAGTAAATCGATCAGGTGACTGTCTCTGTCTGCGCTGTGATGTAGGAACTCCTACATTCTGCACTGCATCAAGATTCAGTCGCTCAGCTTCTGCAGTGCGCTTCTTCCCTCTAATTTTTGGCGCTGCATGAGTGGTTTCTTCCACTCCATGAACCTCCTCTTGTGGCTGATCCACATCTTGAGGCTCATCTTTAGGAACAATTAGCTCCTCCTCTGCATGCAAGTGTAGCTCCCTCTCAATCGACAACTTCATGGCTTTCTCCTCATGAAATTTGATATCCCATTGCATGACAGTCATCCCATTGTCTGGAAAATACACAAAATAATTTTGGGGTGTTTCTGTGTACCCCACAAATATCCCAACCTCTGCAGTCAGCTCCAGCTTCTTCCTAGAATCCTTTGTCACATGAATGTAAATAGGTGAGCCAAAAATCTTCAAATGAGAAATATAAGGATTCTTACCAGAAAACACCTCTTCGGGTGTACTCATGCCAAGTACTCTACGAGGACAACGGTTTTTCACATAAACCGCAGTGTTGCATGCCTCAGCCCACAAGTGTATGGGAAGGCCCTGATCATGCAACATCACTCGTGCAGCACCCACGATCGTTCTGCTCTTTCTCTCTGCGACCCCATTTTGTTGTGGGTTATGAGGCGCTATGAGTTCTCTTCGAATTCCTTATTTACTACAGAATTATCTGAATTCACCAGAGCTGTATTCACCACCATTATCACTCCTTAGATATTTCACCTGCTTCCCTGACTCTTTCTCAACCAGTGCCTTGAACTCACAGAACTTTGAGTATGTCTTGCTCTTCTTCTGCATGAATAAGATCTATCATTTATGAGAAAATTCATCAACGAATATCACATAATACTTGTGCTTTGCTATTGAAGCAACCGAGAAAGGTCCACACACGTCTGTGTGAATTATCTCAAGGATCTTCGAAGCACAACTATCCTTCTCATGAAAAGTGGTCTTCACAAATTTTCCCAAAGTACATCCCTTACACTGATCTGACTACGCAAGTGTACCTTTAGGAAGCCTGGTAGAAATCTGCTGCAAAATTTTCAAAGCACCATGGTGAAGATGGCCCAATCTCCTGTGCCACAATTCACCCTCATCCCGGCTCACCACTCCTTTTGCTTTGCCTACCATTGTTGCATAGCCATCTACCTTCAATTGATAAATATTCTTAACTTGAATCCCTATCCTCCTAGTTTGACCAGTTGTTTTATGCCAAAGGAAAGCCTTTCCCTCACTGAAAACAACATCATAACCCTTGTCTTCCAGCATCGCCACAGAGATCAGATTCTTCTTCAGTCCTAGAACATGCATGACATCCTTCAAGATGAAAGGTTTACCAGACTCCCTCTCAAAGGAAATAGTCCTGATACCAGTCGCATTGTATCTACCATCATCACCCATCTTGATGTGCACTCCAAGATCCTTTTCCTCTAGATCACTAGACAAATATTTGTCTCTGGTCATATGGAAAGACTCACCACTATCAAGAAACCACACCGATCCCATCACACTTGAAACCAAGCATGTAATCAAAGAAAAATCCAGCTCAAACTGTGAGCCTAAGGCCTCTCCAGCTATAGATCCAGTAGCCTGCTTATTCTTCTTCTGTGGACAATTAGTGGTGAAATGCCCGTGCTGGTGACAGTGAAAACACTTCACCTTGGACAAATCCTACTTCTTGCCTTTCGCACTGAATTAAGAAGTATTTTTCTTCCCATTCTCTTTCCTTTATTTGGTAGCCAAAGTGTAATTTTCTTCGTCTTCATTCTTCGATGAAGATCCATCCCTGGTACCCTGCCTTATCTCCTCCTGCACAAGATCTGACGAAAGTCGCTCCCATCCATTGACAGAGTCTTCGTAGCTATGAAAACTCTTCGGAAGTCCAAGGAGAGCCAAGATCACCAAGTCTTCTTCATCAACAGTAACCCCCACACTTCCCAGCTCATCCTTGCAGTGGAAAAACTTTGTGAGGTATTTTGGAATACTGTCGCCTTTCTCCATTTTTATTTTTCTGAGCTTGTCTTTAAGCGCCAACTTCCTCTAGTCACTTCTGCTTTGGAAAAATTATGTCAAAGCCTTCCACATTAAGAATGGAGTAGCTTTACCATGAAGGCTGGACATAATGTGATCCTTCACACCTTCCAATATAATCCTTTGACATTTTTCTACCTTCTTTTGCTATGCGTCAAGTGCGGCTGCATCACTAGATCTCGGCTTAGGAACATCGCTATCGATGAACTCCTTCAACCCATTATCATCTAGCACCACCTCCATCCTGTCGTTCCATGCTATGTAATTTGAGCTCCCATCAAGGGCATACTCCAATCACAATCCATTGAAAGACATTTCAATGAATGCTCAACTTTGACACCAAGAAAACACTACAGCAAATTCGAACTCCACCAACACAAAACTCAACCGCTTCAATAATTGCAATCTCCTCCAATGATCAATACTGCTCTTATACCATGTAGAAATTATATAAATTATGTGTTATATGTCCAATATTCTCCTGATCTCACACTATTTTAACTTCATGAAAAATACAGAATCTATTCCACCATTGATCATTTGCGGAAATTAAATCAAGATTGCAATGCACACATGAAACAATAAAAATTCACACACATTAACACAGTTGTTTAACGAGAAAGCCTAAAGCTGAAAACCCAAACTATATTTATATAATATATTTCATAGATATCATGTAAAAATGCTCATACAAAGCTGATCATATCAAGCTCTCAGTACAATACAATCGCTACACACTAATCAAGCCCGATCTTGCAAATCCATGCACCGCTCTTTGCCACCTGCTAGCCTACCTCTACTACGAAATCCATGATGAAGAATGGCTTTGAATGAGTTTGAATTGCTCCAGCCTTTCTCACTCAATCCTCATTTGCATCTCCACTGAGTGTTGGATGTAAACAATGCATCACTATAGTCACAATTGATAGTCACACTTGCTCTTTCACCTATCTCTCCACTGGTCTCCACTGAAACTGCCATGCAATGTAGTTAAATGATGTATTCTTCAGTTGATTAATGAGTTATTATTTATTGAACTAATTAGCTAATTAATTTACACCACTCTCACTAGTGTATCAATCAATTAGACTAGATACAACTAGCTCAACTGAGTCTAACTGAGTTAAACTAAATACAACTTCACCAACTACTTCTCAAACTCCACCAAACTCTGTCACTTGAGTTCTAACTAAGTCCTCCATCCAATAGCTCTAGTAAACCCTCAGGAATAGCGTAATTCCTTCTGTCAACTGCTGTGCCACATCTGTGCACTTAACTGAAGTGCTCCAAGAGAATAAGATAATGTTTAGAGTCCAAATATTATTAAGAGCTAATAATATTCAACAAATCTATTTTTAGATTGGCAGTCTAAAAATAGACTCCATCCAATATGTCTAAAAATAGAAGTCAATATATTTTTCTAACTTCACCAACCATCCACAAATAGCATCCTGCAACTCATAGAATATGATCGACATGTCTAAAAATAGACATAGTCTAAAAATATACTTGCGCCAAAAATAGCCTGCGGGCCCACTTAGTGAAGGCGAATATTTTCACTAAGCTCATCATCTTGTTGAATATCAAAAAATTGACAGGGTGTGCTGAGGGGCACAAAAAGGAATAGGGAGTGGCAAAGTGGAAATCCAAACTGTCCTTGATCTAGCACTAAGAGTAGTGCTGCACACTATCAAGCGGGCTGCGAGATTACAAGCACCACAACTACTTCTTTCCTCACACAACTACTTCTTGCCTCAGAGTGTATGAACCTGACTCTCTTCAACTAGGCCGAGACTGTGACTATCAACATGAAACGACAACTCACTAAGTGCAAAAATACCAAACTAAATCAGTTTGGGTATGGATCGATTCTGGTATCGTTATTCTTGGAAATATTACCCATATTCCAGCGTCAGGAGATTATAGTCCCGATGCCACCACCCAATGAGCCACGAATGGATCGATGGGAAAAAATGATGCCTAGAGTAGGGGGTGGCCAACAGATGTCCTGGAGGCCAGATTTTTTTGATTGGCTCTGACGACAACTCATTTTCGTGGAGGATTGGCCCTACACCAGCACAGACTTCACCAGAGACCCAGACCTCCCACTCCCGGAGGGAAAGGATTGGGAAGAAGAGCTAGGTGAGTATCATTTTTTATTTTCATGAGTTTATGATGTTTTGGTATATATGCATGTTCTGACAGTTATTCTTATATATATGCAGATGTTGTCCTAGAGTGTCCTGTCGGTATGTCATCGACAGCGAGACAAATTCCTCATGATTTTGATCCTCATGGTGAGGGTAGCGAGGAGGAGATAGTGCAAAACCTGAAGGGGATCACCCGTGTGGTCCCAGACTGTGATCACTTGGATGATATGCCTCGGGCCTATTAGAGGCACACTGTAGGGGTGTCGAGTCGTATCCACCGCTTGCCGAGGCGGTTGGTACAGGTGGTGACATGATATCATGAGCACCACACCGATTAGGCACTTAGGCTTTATTTCCACACATTTTTTGAGAGACATGTTGTCTCACGATGTAGCTGAAACAAACATATATTATTTTTTGGGTTTTATGATGTACACAGTTGTAAACATGCGACATATATATATATATATATATATATATATATATATATATATATATATATATATATATATATATATATATATATATATATACATCTATTTTCCTACACGGATCTTTGTACATGTGATGATGTTTGTTACAAATTATAAAAATGCCTAATACAATGTTTAACTAATGTATCAATTAAATAATATGCATAATAAGTAATGACCCAACAATCAAGAAAAAATTTTCACAAAGGGTATAAAACCGAAAGATTTCATTTTTATGCAAGCTCGAAAACAAAAGTAAACTATGCTTGAGATTGGTTTCATGTTGACACAAGCTTGAAACAAAAGTAAACTATGCTTGAAAAACAGGCATGCCCCCCAGCATGGTGACTCAATTCGAGGTGTACATGCCCCCAAGCTTTAGTCCATAGGAAATGGAGTGAAGGTTCAGAAAACGAGATCAAGAGAAAGACTCGACTAGGATTTTATGAGATCTTACAAAACTCGAATTGAACGGGAACGTGTTTCATTGTTTTAACGAGGTTGTCACATTAAAATAACTATCCTCATGACCTAATTCATTTTTTCACGAGGTTGACATAGAAAACAAACTATCCTCGAGACCTAATTCATTTTTAAACGAGGTTGATATAGAAGACGAACTATCCTCGGAAGTGCTTGTTTCATTTTTTAAGGAGCTTGACACAATAAAATGAATTATGCTCGAATGATCATTCATTATGATGAATAAGAGATCATATATTCCAAGAGGTTCACATCTGATGGGAGAACAAAATCTTGAAAATCAGGACCCAATGCCCCCAACACAAAATTCACAATGGCACCATCACTGACTGCGGGCACAAGACAGGTAGCCACATAATTAACCTGTGGAAACAATAAAACCCGTGGATAAATACCCGGAAGGGATGATGGTGGACTAGATGTCATGTTAGGACCAATGAATGAAAGACAATCAATGGTCATGATCTGACCTTTGCGTGGAAAATGGATCACATGAAAGAGAGAGGAGACAACTGCCCCCATGACATAAATATAGTCACACCCCAAGATTAAATTGAAATCTAAGGGCCCAAAACAACCATCATGTCTATATGGATGGTTATCCTTCCCAAAGTAAAAGGAAACTTTGGAAGGATCCCTAATGGTTGACTGGTTCCTCTGTTAAACGCCAATAGATTCTGGGTAACAGGCATAAGCAGTGTTGAACCAAAAGCTTGCCAAGTAGTTGAAGACATAATACTAACAGATGCGCCTTCATCTATAATATTGTTGGGTATGACCAGACAAAAGGTTTGTACCAATATCTCGAAAGTCACATAAGATGAAAGGCGGTATCCGAAAAATCGACTCCACCAAACTACTTGGAGGGGATACCATCGAACTGAGATGGTTTTCCCCCAGTGTTACCGGAGCAAGAGGAGCACTCTCCTGGACTTCCATCATGGGAGTAGGAGGAGAAAATTCTTGAACTACAGGGATGGATGAGTCTTTCTCCAAGTCCGAATAATTTGAAGAAACAATAAGAACATGAGGGGGAAAAGATCCAATCTCAACGGAAAAGACCTGATGAACCACAGATGGGGTCAGATCGACTGATTCCTTGACCAATGGTTGGTCGGGAACATATTTATGAATTTGAATTTCTGGGAGAGTAGGATCAAGCAAGGATGACGCTTGACTGATCGTGGAATCAACTAGAGGAGGACTCGAAGAAAGCTTCTGATAACCAGCTGGAAGGCAGGGTGCAGAAATAGTGGAGTTTTCCAACACTCTCTTGGCGTCATCCATGTACGTACAAAGGTGAATTTGATGATGCCCTTCACACAAGTTACAGGGATAGGTAATCTTTCCATGTTTTTTATGAGTCTTATCAGAACTAGTCGAAGATGTGTTAGCAATATGACTTCCAGAAGCCAAAAGCAACAACGGATGGCCGTTAGACCATGCGTCAAGTACCTTGGGAATGTCAGGTCAGTCTCGAAGAAAATGGTTACCTTTGCAGAGCATGCAAGGGAATTTTACTTTCCGTGGAAGTTTGGATGGTTTCGCAAGGGAAGGTTTCTTAAGCACAGTAGCTGTAATATTAGCCTCTTGCTTATCTGACTTCTTCTTCTTTGCCTTCTTCTTCTTCTTCTTAGCTGCCTGGTTACTGGAATCTAGAATTTCACCAGGAGAAGTAGAAGAGGAGGATGAAGAAATAGGCGAAGAAGGGGAGAGGTCCACCTTAAAAGAAACATGGTGTTGCTCTGGTGGATGAGATGGCTGTACGGTGGACGGAATACTCAGGACCACCGAGGTTGAAAATAACCATATAGGCAAACAAACAGTTAACCCTGGAAGAGACAATGTTGCCATATAAGAAGCACCCACATTCCCAAAAGTAGGAAAGGGACCAGGATTTCCTTTGGAAGGGATTCCTTGGTTAGTGAACTCCGGAAATGTTGCCATCAGAAACAACTTAAAACAACACCCTAAGGAAACTAACTTTAACTAGGAATATTTCGTGCATAGTTATTTTTTAATAAATTGAAATAAAACTCTGTCATTTCATATTTTAAGAGTCGAGAAACAAGAAAAAGGTGACTCTATCACTTTCAGGTTGAAACGAGCATGAAAGGACAAGAGCTCGATGATATTTTCAAATTTATGGAGTCAATAAAGATCAAAAATGACTGCTTAGGTAATCTAGGTAAAAGGGTGTACCAGGTTTCTGTGAACTGCCATATACACCTTGGTTCTAAAATGAAAGAAGAATCAACCAAGGACTTGACGTATGTGCAGGTAGTATCCCCGAATGCTATGTTCGGTGTATCACAGTTACAAGGCGACAGACTCGGCTTCCTATGGGTAAAAGGATTTCAGCCTAAAGGGGTCTCCCTTTATATACTCGATGGTACGGGGAGCACAAGTCCGTACTAGTGTTGTTTGAAGCCAGATGGTGAGCGACAACTGTTAGGTTTAAATATGCCAGAACACATCTCTAACTTAGACCACTAAATGTTTCGTTAAGTTTCAATGTTGCCTTAGGTTAATTGAATAAATTTTAAGTCGATATTGTATTTATGTTTCAATTCCAAGGTCCTACCAAATGTCAAATCTCACAAATCCTTCAATGCAAGCTACATGCCATAAAATACCATTTTTCTCGATGAAAAGCTATCCACGATAAATTTAGGAGTTTTCAAGCGATAGAAAATAATGAGAACACATAGAAGCATCCACTATAGAATCTAATGCAGGCTAATGAAAGCGAGAAATCTTTCCTAGAATGCCCAATTCTAGTTATGCAAAATATTTTCCAATTCCATAATGCAAACAAGAATGCAAACACAAAATATTTTATTATTATTTTTCAATGTAATAGGGAAAATAGTGCACTGAATGACATGAAAAATAAACCTTCACACTAGTTCGAGAATGCCAATGCTAGAGTCGAAGCGAAACAATTCAATTAACTCACAAGCAAACAAAATAAAAACTCAAACCAATGTCACAATCTCTCAAATCAAAGAAAGATGTCGAAACAGACCCATACAAGAAATGTGAGCTATGCTTGGAGTGACATGAAGCAAAATTGGATGAAAGAGGCAAGACTCACTCAAGACTCATTCCACCAAATGCAATCACTCAAAATGGATCCAGGGAGATGAATGAAATCAAGCAAATAACAAAGGTGACTACAAAACAAAAGACCCAAACTCCTACAGGAGGCTCAGCATACTAAAGCACTAGAAAACCCTAAGGTGGTGATGCCAAAAGAAATGGAAAAACAACTGAAGGAAGAAGGCCTTTCAAAGTCAAAAACAATCCCAAAGCCCTCAAATCAAGTCAAGAAAACACCTAGAGACACATTATTGAGAAAAAACTCCAAAAACGGGCAAACCCTAACACCTACAGGAACTGGCACAACTGTCTGGCTGTAATCAGCGCTAGACAGGGGATGGCGTGGGTGATGAACTGGCAACAAGCACCATTGGGTGTGACCGTCAAATTGGAAACTGTGCCAATCAAGCCAACCTTAGAAAAATGAAAATTTTGGAAAAACAGAGGTGAAATTTGATCCTTTGGGGCTGAACAGGGGTCTTAGAATCAACAAAAACAATAATAAAAGGCAAGCTAAGCAGACAAAGACCAAGAAGGAGACCTAATGGACAAAAGAAAAACTCGCACTGATCCCCAGCGGAGTTTCCAATTTGTTAGTGAGGTAAATCCCTTCTATGGACAGAGGCGATCCCGCTACCCCTAGAGTGGGTCTAGCCACAAAAAAGACATGCTATGACATCAATTCCTAGTTAACGAATGGACGAAGACTCGATATACAACTTACTATATATCCTGCACTGTTGTTGTCATCGAAAGAGTGGCTGCCTCTTGCTCCCGGTTTGACAGATCACGATCCGCTCGTTCTCACGCTCAGATACCTACACATACACAAGAAACAAAGAGGATATAAAACATACTATTTCACATCCGTAACATTAATTCAGTCGAATAATACTAAATCAATTACATCAATAAATGGAACACAATGATAGAACTAATACCATAGTCGAGTATATTAATGAAGGGAAGGAAGAGTACAACCAAGCTTCGACGTTGCTGTCTCCTCCAACAAGGTTCCAGTGGAGCACATCTCACAAATCTCATTGGGAATTCAGACGGGGCTCTCTCTATGAAATTCTCCTTGGTCCTACCTTCTCGATAGTGATTACTCAGCTATAGTATCTCTTCTCCAAGTTCAGCTTCTTGGCTATATGTTCAGCTTGCTTTCATAAAGGGAGAAGGCCTGTTTATATAGAGGGAGAGGGAGAGGTTAGGATCCCTATAATCATGGAAGGGAGACCTATCTTCAAGGATTTTTCCATGGGAGGAGGAAACCACTACCTAAAGAGGGAGATCCGTGGCTCATCAGATTAACCACTTCTTGTGACTCATTCCTGAGGTGGTTAAAGGAAACTTCCGCCTCTAATTTGTTAAAAGACATTCCCAAAAAGGCTGGCACGGGCACAAAAAATAGACAGAGATCCAGCTGGCACAACCTCTAGTGTACATCCTCCACACTGGCATGAGGGGTGAACTAGTTACCCACGCCAATGCCAAAACATAGGTTTTTGTGGGCTTTCTGAGGAAATTTTCAACAGAAGAAATAATCTCCTTATGAGGAAGGATGCAAAGAAGGTGTTTTCAGAGTATGACACTTCTCATAGGTCACGGGAATGACCCTCCAATATGTAGGGCGAGGGATTGCAAGGACGGTGACAAATTTTTGTGTAATAGTTCGCAACATTTTTAGAGATATGATCTGTGGAAGTTAGGTCTTTTTCAGGCTCCCGAATTTCATCTCAAAGAGGTTATCGTGGGAAACTATTCATAACTCTCTCTCTGAGCATCGGATTTGAATGTTGTAAAAAGTATTTGCAATTACACAGACTGTGCTTTCATTTCTATCAATTTCAGAGCCAAAGGACGAAATAGTGACACGTGGCAAGTCATACAAGTCTACTCTACTAAACCAGTCCATAATTGGGTCATTGTGGGAGATTGGACATAACTTTGCCTTGAAGAATCCAAATTAGGTCAGACTTGTGACATTTGAAAGAGAATTTAGAGGGCTACCTCAGTTCCAAATTTTAGATATTGAATATCCGAAATCACAAAGGTAATTCAGATTCAATTTCGAGCTCCTCAAAATCAAGAAAAAGGTGTGTATTTAGTTTTTAAAATTGCATAACGTTTGTTTCAAAAATCAGTTTGAAGTGATTCCAAGGGCATATTTTAGAATTTTTATCAGTATTGTTTCTACAATTCCTCAAAAAAATAATTCCATACCCATTAAACCCTCAAAAATATATACTATGACACATGAAGAGGAAGAATTGCAGTATGAGATATCAAAATTATGATACCAAGTGCAACAAATTTCAATCTTACGAAGAGAAACTGAAGATGACATAGATGGTTTAAAATCATAAATAAAGGCTAATTTGGATGGTTTGAAGGATCAAATAATAGCTAATATGGATGATAAATTATTGGAAGATCACATCGAGCATCAACAACAAGTTCCCTAACTCTCAAAGGATAACCCAACTTTGGTGCAGAATCTAATGAAACAATAGGAAGATCAACATCACATCGAAAGAATTTTTGAAGAAATCACAGAAACAAGAACTCAACAAGTACGATCAATTTCATAGTATCTCAGAAAGTGGAAGAACTTTCTCGTAGAAGATTCCACATGGGAAGATGAGAATTTTATACATAAGCATCAAGAAATAATCAAGTGTTGAGGACAACACTTGTTTGAAGAAGAGGGGCATGTTAAGTCCCTATATTAATAGTGTAGTCCCTTATTATATTAGTGTAGCCCCCCTTATTGTTATTGTTGTACGCCTGTAACCCCCATATTATTATTATTGTGCCCTTAAATTATTATTGTTAGGTCAGCTAGGATTACATTGTAGCCCCACTAGGATTATATTGTGGCCCCATGGACTTCTATATATATAAGGAAGTTTTGGTCATTTGTATCATCCAAGAATTTTTCATTCATTTAATGTATTGGAGGTTTCCCCCTCGAAGTGGCTTATTTCTAAGGCGTTTATATCTCTTTTCTTCTATTTTTGGAGCTGGTTTCACAACACTCCGCTCCACAAAATGCAGAGTCTTAGCCAAAATATAGGCCAAGTTGGGATGCGCCCAACAAGTGAAAAGGATCAGGAGGTAATGAGTGAGGGACTGGAAACTATGATTTCACAATGCATAATGGAAAGAGATAGGTAAGTCATGTTTTACACATTATATGAGTCTAGGAGGAAAGGAAGGCCTACTTTCTCACTAAGAATTCAAAATGCATAGAGCTTGAAGGGTGGGGTCTAGGTGCTATAGAATTGAGCATTGAAAGGGGTGAAAAATGGCCCTATCGCTCACTGAAAGTGTGCAGTGCATAGTGGAGGCAATGTTGGTCAAGGCATTGTGTAGAGGAAAATTTCCGGAGGCAAGAGTGACAGGCTAGGAATTGTTACTTCACAGTGAATAGTAGTTGATGGAGAGGAACTAATCATTTCAAAATTGTCTTCTACAAGGGTCCAGAAATGACCTGATTGTCCACTAGAATTGTGCAGTGCACATTGCTAAGTAGGGTTTGTAAATATTCCACATTGAGCAAGTGTAAGTAGAAATATGAAATGAATGTTCTCTGAAGTTTCTCAATGCACATTTTAAGGAGGTTGTACTCTATGATTTCTCAGTGTGAAATTGTGGAAGGGAAATAACACCATTATGGATTACAAATTCAAAATGCCCAATACACTTGGTTGAGACCTAAATATTCATCATGGATTGCACAAATTGTAAGTAGAAAGAGAACTTCAAAATCGACTAACTGTGGGATAAGTGAGACAAGAGACTAAGAGTAAGAGAATACAACAAAACCTGAACATGATCACACACACATATACAACCAAGAACATGACCAAAATATATACAGTGCCCAAAATCAACATTTATATATTGAAATGAAAATAAAATGACACTTATCTCCAAGTGTGGCACTTAAGATATATCTTTATGACACAAGTGTCAACAATAACCAAAAGGTGCTATATGCCATGGAAGTGTGTCCAACGCATGTTCATATGATATAATACCAACTAGTGCAAGAGAGTGCATTTAATATTCCTCTAGAAGGTGTTCCTAACAAGAGATAAGAAACCACATGAAATTGACACATGTAAGAGATAAATTGACACATGTGAAGATAAAAGAAAGCATAATTTACACATGCAAGAATGAAATCAATAAAAAGTAATACATACAAAATATAGAGGAAGCAAAAAAGACACTTGTAGGAGAAAGAGAAATAAAAGTGACACTTGCAAAAGCAAAATTGACACTTGAGAAACTTAGTTGGGAGATGGTGCATTTGTAACCAAGAATTTTCCTTATGCTCTAATAGGGTGATCTCTTGATTGAAATCCTTACATAGGGAGAGCAACCATGAAATTATAGTTAGAGTTTAGGAGTGTGCTTCATGCATGTCAGGAAACTAGGAGTTAAGATTGAATTGACTTCCACCAAGGGGTGTGAGAGTACTAAATTGAAGAAGTACACTCTCATTGTCAACAAGAGTGCACAATCAATATCTGTAGAGGTTTCCCTTACACTTTCATTGGAAACTACACAATCATTGTTAGTGAGAATTGCACAATAACTGCCAAGAGGAACTGCACAGTCACTATCATTGGCAACTGCACAAACGCTGTTGGGAAAGATTGCGAAGTCACTAACTATAGGTACTACAAAATAAATTTTATAAATGATTGCGTAGTCACTATCTTTAAGGACTTCACAATCAGTACCTCTCAACCAAAGATTTGTTATCATCCATGGTTGGAAGAAATGTTCTTGTGAAGACATCAAAATTGGCCATATGAAATCTAGTAGATCAACACTTAGTATTCCTAAAGGAGGAATTGAACAATGTAAATTATCATGACATGAATGGCTTGAAATGAAGGATGACATGATCATAAGGAGGCTCCATAATTTAAATGTAGGAAAATTTTGAAGGGTATTGTAGCCGCTACAAAACTTGGGGACACACTCGAAGAACCCTAGATTATTTGTTTATATCTAAAATTAAGCATTAGGTTTATCCTTATGGAACTATTTTCTCATCCTATCTCACCTTAGCTTCTTTACTTAGGCCAGTTACATATGTAGTCTCTTCTATTCCCCTTGTTAGCTTAACACATTTTATAAGACTAGTAAAACTTCAGTGGTTTCTATTAGGGACTAGAAGTATGTAAATTCCATGAGTTTAAGATTTTTAGAGTTTTATTATCATCTTTGCATTACTCCACTATTATGAGGCCTATTTAGTACCCCGAAAGAGTCACTTCAAGGAATCACAAGCATTGTTTTGCTGCTAGTGAGCATGTTCGATACCGCACGAAGTTTCTTGTTTCACCTTTCTTTGCAAGAAGCCTTTCTCTTCTTTCACCCTTTGTTTATCTTATTAGTTTATGCACATTTTCATTTCAAATGTGTTTACTTATCCAAGTAAGGAAGAGGGATCCTGAATTATTTATGGGAAATATAGGTTGTTCCTTGTTTTATGGAGGCTCTTATACGTATAACTCTAAAATTAATATGCTCGCTTAAGTGTATCCTCCTTTCCCTTCTCTACTAGACAACTGAGATGGCATGTTGAAACCAATCAGTATAAATGGATCCTTTAAGGCATGAAGATCCTATGATATTTACGAGCATCCTAGATCTGCTTGATATTTTTTTTAGGATGAAACTTATTTTTTGTATGTGCATCATTATCCTTAAAATATATATTTAGGCCCAAACAAATAAGCAGACCAAAGATAAGCCAAGTCTTGTTTATTTTCATAGTTTCCCTTTCAACATTTTCCACATTACTATAGAGAAAAACAATAAAGTTTTCATACATGTTCTTATTAAAAAAAATGTGGGAAAAGACAAGAAGGAAAACATGACATGACATAAAACAAAAAACATAAGAAATCAAATTAAAAACTGATAAAGAGTTTGAGGAAAAAAAAACTCAAATGAGAAAGGGAATGCATGAAAAGTTTTGTAATGAAAATTCAAACGTAACTATCATGAAACTAAGAAAAAGAATAGAACTAGACCTAAATCCTAAACTTTCTTAAATTATAAGGACAAGATCATGTGAAATCAAATTTCCAATGAAGCCATAAGAGTTTCCCCCAACCTGCAAATAGAAATGTAATGAATATTAGAACCATTATGAAACAATGTGCAAAGATAAATATGTTTACATGAATAATTTCCACAAAATTTGAAGGTCTTGTCTACAAGCAGAAAAATGTGCTATAAATAATTCTTTATCCAACTTGTAGATTTACCTTGATGATAGGAGCTTGTAAATGAATTTTCATCCATATATTCATTAAGCTCATGATAAAATTGGAACTTATGATTAACAATAGAGCTTTTGAGGTATGAATTTTCTGACTATTCGGCGATTAGATCTTGATAACCCGATCTTGGTCGACAGAAAGAGATAACCTGATCTTGTTCAATAACTTCGTTAAGGTCATGAGGACCTAACATAACCATCGAAAAAAATTGCAGTGCCTCAACTTCTTGACAATTATCGAAATGGTAATATAGTTAATCATAAAAAATCACAAGTTTAATGAAATTAACAAATTTAAGCCAAAATTTGTCATTGGATAGACTAGTGGGAAAATAATTAATGAGATGACAATTGTTAGTACATCAATAAGATCGACCAGTCAAAACATGAAATCCTCTATCATCCAAAGGAAAATATGTGTTTATTTATGGGTTTTACAAATTTTATTTACATCCCTATGAGATATGCATTTTAAAATTGATTTCAATAAAAGGGATTTACAGGAATCGTTAAATCTACATTGAGGATTAAGAAGATTAACTTGAAAATGATAAAAAATCCTTTAGGAGTAATATTAGATCCAATGAAACAATTCTTAGAAAATAATTATGCAAGAGAATTCTAATCTGGCCTATTTCAGAGATCCTATTAGAAATGCGATAACCTGACATAACCATTAACTGAAGTTGAAGTGCCTCAACTTCTTAACAAGAATTTGAACTTTCAAATGTCATATGATTGAATTTTGAAAGCATGGCCAGTTCAACATTTGTGTGAATACAAATATCATCAATTCTTTTAGCAAGATCATTACGAATCATATGGGATTTGTTATAATCAATAGTTTCATTACTTATTTCATAATCATCAAACAAATTACACAATAATGCTCAATAAATGAATTACCTTTTTATTCTTCGCACAGAACCTCATTGCCTTGTGTCCCTTTGAAATTTGGCACATCATATTATGGATCTCCATCTGTTGTTTCATAACATGCATCAATGGATAAAGGAGGGTGAGAAGAAGAAATTTTGATATGAAACTATTCTATGATCTTATCATATTCTAAATAAAACTCATGCATATCCAAGTCTATTTGAGAAATCAAGAAATTGACGAATGAATTTTGGTAGTCATCACCATGTATATAAGTGGATTCACTTTTATCATGGTGATGCTTTCCTAAGCCTTCCTCTTTATCAAGGACTCAAATTTCACTTAAATTCTCACAAGGATTACAATATTCTTGATGAGCTAAAAATGTGGAATGATCATCTGAACATAGAGGTATTTGTAAAAGAGAAGTAATATAGAATGAATCTTCATCCTTTTTCTCCTTAACTTGTGAAATATATACATCTTGTATATGATCACCACTTGAACCAACCAATTGAGAATCAAGGGTATCTGGAGTAAATGGTGATGGGGTGGGTTGACCAATTCAATTGAGTCATAGGGAACCATGAGGTATAAATCATAAAGGTTGAAAGATATTCATTGAAGCGATAATATTTTCAATAAGATCAGATTCAAGATTAATATTATGCACATTAATTTCATCTGGGGAAAGCAAGGGGTTAACCTTTACATTAGGCTCTACGAATATGTTATAAAATTCAAAGCTCCCCTCGATAAGATATTGGTCATGGGAAGTAAATTAGGCTGGAATAAGTGGAGAAAAAATCTGAATTTCAAGTTTTCCAACTTCAAAATCAATACATGTTTTACTCTATTCAGTAAACGAAAAGGAGGAGAAGGAACAAAAGGGACATTGGATTCCTCCTTTAACATTTGAGGTGCCTCATGACTGAATGAGCTTTGAAGACATATTTTGGAATGAGGTTTAAAGATGATTCAGATTCAAATTGTTCAATAGATGCTCAAACAAAATACTGAAACTTTTCACTCATGAAATCTCAATCGACGTCTTCCTCAGGAAACTCATAACAAAGATGAAGAAACCGATCAAGAAAATATTATAACGATTCATCAGATTTCATTCTAATTCTATTAACCCATATATAAACATCTTGAAAATTGTACCTCTTAGAAGCATGATAAATCTCCTTAAATTTTTTTTTGAATGAATGGATAGAAACATATAGCAAGGTATGACACCATTTCATAGTGTGGCCTTCAAAAGTGAGGATGAATAATATACAAGAAACATATTCACAATTCAAATCATGAAAATTACAAAATTTAAGAAATTGAGGTGTACGATTAGCTATATATGTTCCATCCTTGCCACTAAACTTCAAACGTAACAAGCCATGAATTACTTCCAAGGGGATTTAAATATTTCCACTTGTAGAAAAACACCTTAGGCTTATGATTTGGGAAGAATACATTTAAGATAAGAGTTTCAACACAAACTTCACGGGCTCAAATTGTCATATGTATTTCTTTCTAGCACCAAAAATTGTTGACAATACTATATGTTGCCAACATAAGGTGGTCTTTGGTGAGCTCTTGTATTGAACCAAGAGTGTTGCAACTCCCAAGGGCTACTCAACTCTATTTATCAACCCAGGTTTTGTACAAACTTATAGGTGACAATGATATATGCACAACAGATGTATTCCACTCATGCCACCCTCAAATAGGTATTTTGATCAATAGTGCTTCTAGACCATTCCTTATAATTATTTAGAGTGGAAACTATATGTAGATGCAATGTACATCTTCTCCTAACTAAAAAAAAAATGAATTCTATCAATTTTACTTGCAAATGCTATCAAAACAAATCGTGAATAAGTAAGAGCTAACCTACTTTGCAGAAAGGAAATTACATTATCTTTCAATCATATATCTATTTATCAAACCTACTTGTAGTAAAGGAAATAATTTCTCTTGCAAAACCATAAATCAAGATTATATCTACTTTTTAACTAACTCATACTTGCATAAACATTGTTCTATGAATTCTGTGATAAAATGAAAATGACATTTTTGTTTGTGCAGCAAGTGAAAGGAGGGTTTGGAGTAGCTAAAGAGTCTCTAATGGTCATGAAACCACAACTAAGGGTAAATAACATCCTAACCTAAGCTCAAATGGAAACAATGATAAAAACTTGATCAGGAATGAGGATCTACAACTTTGCTACACAAGGCTAATACATGAGCTTTGTATTGCTACAGGAAGCTGTGTAATTCTACAAGAAAGTTTTAGAGTAGGGTTAAAGATTGAAAAAGGTGGTTGGAAGGTGTAGGAAGGTGAATGGAAGTGAGTTAAAATGGTTTAATGGTTACCAACACTTATAACCAAGCTCATAGCCCCTTGAGGGCCTCTTTTTCACTAGAAGAGGAGCTCTTGGTGTTCATGGCATAATGACCTCATAAAACATCATTTTGATGGAATAATTTGGAGTTTGGAAGAGGAAGTGATGAAGTACAAGGTGGAGGTGGCGGAGGTTACCTTTCCTTCATATTCAAACAACCCCACAATCATCACATGCAGACATTCATTGATCATTGACAAAATAAAACAATTAGAAGTGGAAATGAAGAGTTGAATTTAAATATTATCTAATTTATGCTAAAATTATGATCTAACCAAAAAATTAAATTAAAGGATACAAAAAACATATGCAAAGAAACATAAATAATCATAAACATGTTTCCAAGAAATCATAAACAAAATGGTTTTGGCTTGTGGTTGGAGGTCCTACTCATGCCCCCGTGAGAAAGATGAGGCAGAGGATGCAATCATAGGGTTTGATGGAGTATTATTCTATTGAGATGTAAGAAACCAAAAAAAATTCTGAAACTAAAGAAAGATACAAATACAGAAGAGGAACCTAAGCCACTCGGTTGGGCCCAAACCCAAGAGCCTCCACCCTTTGAAACAAACTCAGAAATGGATAAAATAGCAACTTCTCATTATCATTAAATGAAGGTCTAATACATCACATAAGAGTCAAAATATAACAATGTATGAGCTCAATAGCTACCTAGATGAAAAAAACTCGAATCTTAATCAGATATTCTACATCGTCATTTATACAAGAGGGTATCTACCACAAATCCCTACAAAAATAGGAATATTGTCTCTTAAAACTCGAGAATAGTGGAGCTTGACTCCTCATGACTTTCACCTACTTGGTTGCCAATGACCTCGAGTTGGTGAGAGATATCTTGATGTGATCTTGAGCTAATTTAGGGTGTTAAGGAGGTGGAAAATCACCCTACAATATCTCCTTTTTGTCTACTCTGGCCCCCTACATAGAAATTTTCTCGAAAAATGTTCCATTTCCTGCAATTAAACTAGATTAGGCTACATGATATGACAAACATATTTCACCATTCTCAATAAGCATATTATGACAAAAATGTAAATAAATGTGAGAAAGTGATATTTCCAAAGCCGGAGGATGGAATTATGACCATTTATAATGCATTTATTGATGCAACTCATCATCACCACCCCCCCCCCCACCCCCCCCACTGAAATGGATTATCATCCTCTGAGAAACTCATTCATCCATGTTCATCTCTCTCATGGCCCTGGTGGCTTCCATGACATCCCAAGGCACCTCAGATGGATTGCCCTCTGGTGGGTCATTAGAGGAAATTTCGGCCTAAAAGTGGACTTCTAAGGAAAAATAATAAAATAATAGTTAAAATAATAAAATAAGAGTTATTTATTTTGGAATGAAAACAAAAAACTACTTTTTTTAATTGTATTTTCGACTTATCTCCTTATAGGTTTACTCAAGTTTCAAGTTTATACACACATTAGATGCGAAACTAATTTCCACATACAACAAGTGCCCATTATGCATATTCTTTAGAGGACCCACATTGATAAAAAAAATGCATATACATTAAAAAAAATGTGTTAAAACACGTTTTTTTAATGTATCTGCAATTTTGATCAAGGTGGGTCTTATTAAAAGTATGCATAACAGGTACTCATTGGATGTGGAATTTAATTCCGCATCTAATGAGTGTTTAAACTTGAAATTTGAGTAAACCTATAAGGAGATAATCCAAAAACACACTTAAAAAAAGTTGTTTTTCTTATTTTCCCTCCAAAATATTTACATGTACCTCTTTTTAAATTTATATAATTTTGTTTGGTTCTCATATTATGAGATGGAAATTACATGAAAAATTCATGGGCACTTTTAGGCTGAAATTTCCTCTAATGAGAATCCTGCATTGTTTTCTACTTCAATCCACTCTTTCTACTCTATAGATTGGTCTCTTCCTTCATGCAATCCTAGTAGCAAAGGTGGACTAAGTTTCAACCCTATCCATTGGATTCTCATTCTTTGCATAGTTCTTTTATAGAAGGGTGAGTTCTCCAAGGAAGTCTTCATCCTTTTAGGAGAGTGGTATTCTCTATGTTTCAAGCTTCGTGGTAAATCATGCCATCTCCTTTGGAAAGCCTGCAAATTTTCCTCTGCCAACAATCTAGAAGTATCATCAAAATGGAGAATAGCCTAATCCCAGGTTTCAATGTATTTTGGTGCCAAAACAACATCATTTGAAATAAGGCTATGATTTCTCATGAAAGCCTTTGGGCTCATTAGCTCAACTCTAATGTATATGGGTTCCCTCTCTTCTTTTTCTATCACCCTTTTTACCTCTTCTGCTCTTGTTTCCTCACACACTATCCAAGATGCCAAGGCCATTAATTTCATTTCACCTAGTATGGAATTAGGATCCTAATGGTTCATGTCAGTCAGTATGAAGTTATTTATATAAAAATTAGCCATATTTTCTCTATCCCCAATGCTAGCTTGTTTGAAAAAATCAAGAAATTGTATGTAACTTTGAAAAGGCAGAGAACCATGGTGGGCCAGTTTTTTTAATTTGAAATTGTAACCATTTCTCTTTGAGGAAAATAGAATAAGACTTGGAGGGTTATCTAAATTGCAGTGCCTCCATGCAGAGACTTACCATGGTGGCAAGTTGGGTCTCTTTCTCTGGAAAATTCTCTGTCAACCTCAAATTTTATGCTTGTAGTTGTTCCTACACCATAGACTCCCTTTGTCTCAAATCAACTAATTCCTTCCCCGTATCCCTGAATTTTTCCTCCATCAAACCCACATCTTCCACATTCTTTGACATGGAAAATTCCATCCACATGTGGGTCCTTTCCCTTTCTTTATCTAGCTTATAAATAAGTGGGATTTTGAATTTTTTAGAGATGATCCTCCCTCCAATGAATTTCTACAGCTAGGTTGTGCACTAGGATATTGTAGCTCTAAGGAGTCATTTTCTAAAGTTTTTTTGGAGGTTGCTACCTCTTATAGCTTGTTGAAATTTGCAACAAGAAACAATGAAATTGGCATCCAGAAACAACATGAAAGCACCTACACTAGTGTGGGACCACAGGTCAAGTAGTGATGGGTCCTAACGATACGTTAGTGTAAAATTAAATTTATTTAATAAATTGGAAATGTGTTAATTTAATTATCTCTTAATTAAATTGGACAATAAATTATAATATTATCTCATAAACACTTGAAATAGTTAACTGAGTGTGATATACTCAGTTAGCTCATGAATTTCAAGTTGAGGGTAGTTGGTGAGGCATGAAGAGTGATTCTATGTGTTTTAGATTTCATGTTACAGTTAAGTGCATGAGTTTAATGCATGAGAAATTAGTTAACTCAATTTATTGAGTTAAAGTCAGTTGAACTAGTTGTAATTGTTTGTTGAACTAGTGAGAGATCAAGTGAATTAAATCAGATTTAATTCACATGCAGTGATCTACCATGCAACTGATGATTTGCTATTAATAGCTGCATGCATGTTAGTTCCAGTGGAAACCCGGTTGATACAAACGTTAAAGGGAAGTTGACTATCATTTGTGTTATTAGAAAACTTCCCAGATGTAGTTAAAACACCACAGGATTGCCCATGATACTTGCGCATTTGAGAAAGGCTGAAATTACTAAGGAATAAGGATTTCATTCCTCATGAATTGCGTGAGCAAGGTAGGATGAAGACATGCTGATAATTTGCTAAGTACTGACCCAATTTTGTCCAGATCAGTGTGAGACAGTTGTGAGAATGCAGTAGACTCTTGTGAGAAGAGTGCATTGTAATTGTTTCATGATTCCTTGGTGAATATACAATAGAATATAGAGGGGTTTTGAGCAGTAATCTTTCGCTGGAAAAATATATGTGTTGTGGTGTAATTTGCTTCTTTCTTTACTTGTTGTGATTGGTGGTCGTGTTTATTTTCCGCAATTGATTTGTAGAAGGATTCAATATCTAGCTTTATTATATTTCTTGTTCAGATTAAATCCATTGATATACATATGTTTGTATAATTTCTACATGGAATAAACCACTATAGTGGAGAAGAAATTGATTTTGTGACCGAATATAATTCGAATTTGCAAATGTATTCTTGGTGCGATGGGAAAATCAGGATCACGATGGATTTAAATGGCTTGAGATTGGAGTATGCACTCTAGGGAAGCTCTAACTATATTTCATGGAAATATAGGATGGAGGTAGTACTGGAGAACAATGGGTTGAAATAATTCATTGATAATGACTTTCCCAAACCCGCTACAGCATATGCAAGGGTGAAGAGGATATTATTGGAGGGAGTATGAGACCACATTGTCTCAAGTCTCCATGGAAAATAAAATCCATATGAAATGTGCAAGGCTTTGAAATATCTATTTCACAACAACAATGACCAAAAAAAATTGGCCCTGAAGGACAAGCTCAGGTAAATCAAAATGGAGAAAATCGACACTATTCCAGAATACTTGACCAAGTTTGTCCAATGTCGAGATGAGATTGGGAGTGTAGGAATTATTGTCGTGGATGAAAAATTATTGAGCCTATCTCTTCTATTCCTTCCCAAGATTTTGCATAGTTATTAGGACTCTGTCAATGGGAGGGAGAAGCTGCCAAATTGGGAACGACTTTGGCCAGATTTTGTGCAAGTAGAATTCAAGCAGAATACCAGGGATGGATCTTCATCTAAGACAGATGATGAAGAAAATTTTGCTTTGGTTGCTAAGGTGAAGAAGGGGAAAGGAAAGAAATCTTATTCCAAATTTGAGTCTAGAAAAGAATGAAAGAAGCACGACATGTCCAGAGTGAAGTGTTTTCACTGTCATGAACATGTCCATTATGCCACTAATTTTCCACAAAATAAGAAGAACAAAAATGCTTCAGGATATGTAGTTGGTGAGGCTTTGGCCTCACAATTTGAGCTTGACTTCTCTCTCCTTGCATGCATTATTTCAAGTGCAATTGGATCAGTGTGGTACTTGCATAGTGGTGCATATTTCCACATGACGGGAGACAAAGAACTTTTCAGTAGCTTGGAGGAGAAGGACCTCCAAATGCATATCGAAATGGGTGATGATGGGAAGTACAGTGCTACCAATATTGGTATAGTTACCTTCTAGAGATATTCATGTAAACCCTTCTTATTAAAATATCTAATGCATGTACCAGGCTTGAAAAAGAATTTAGGTTCAGTCGCAATGTTGGAGGATAGAGGTTTTTCAGTGAAGGGAAAGCTTTCCTTCGACACAACACCACAGGAAAAGCGAAGAATATTTGGATTCATGTGAAGAATCTCTATAAACTTGATGTAGAGCGTTGCGCAGCATTGATGGGTAAATCATACAAAGTGGTGAGTCGAGATGAGGGTGAGTTATGGCTCAAGATATTGAGCCATCTACACCACAGAGCTTTGAAGGTCGTGTAACAGATTTCTACAGGGCTTCAAAAGGTTACTCTTGCGTAGATAGACACGTGCAAGGGATGTACCATGGGGAAGTGTGAGAAATCCATGGAATTTTCCTTTGAGATGGAGCTTGATTTGCATGCAGATGAGGAACTATTGGTTCCTAAGGATGAACCTCAAGATGTAGAGCAACCACAATATGAGGATGATGGAGTGGCATAAACCAATCATGGAGAGACCTCCAAGAGGGAGAAATTTCAATCTAGATGGGAAAAGGGAGTACATGCAGCTATACCTCTAGGTGTTAGGTGGGACGATGTGAAAAAATAATCCCAAGAAGAAATTTCGGCAAGATTCATTGAGATGGTGCATTTCATGGATCGAAACTGGCTACGAGGGGCCCACAGTATAGAAGTAGTAGGATAATTTAGTTTGATGTGTTCAGATGTGAGGAGGACAGAAATTAGAGTGGCAGGTGTAGGATACTGGAGCGTAGATCAGAGTTGGAAGCAGTGCAGAGTGCCTGGATGTAGATGTCAGCAACATAGAGAGTCCAATAGACATGTTCAGTAGCTAGCAGTAGTTAGAAGACTATTATGACAAATGCATTATATCAATTCAATTGTTTGGAGGCTATTCAGTTTTAGAAGTGTTGCATGAAAAAGTTTCATGTGCGAGAAACACTAGAGAAGTGTTGCATGCAAGAGTTGCATGTGCGAGAAACACTAGAGAAGTGTTGCATGCAAGAGTTGCATGTGAGAACAACATTATAGAAGTGTTGCATGCAAGAGTTTCATGTTGCATGCAAGAGGTGCATGTGCGCATGCAAGGACATTCTAGGTATCAGATCGGGACAGATTGATACCTTTCTTATTGAGAGGGAGTGTTGAAATTTGCAACAAGAAACAATGAAATTAGCATCGACAAACAACATGACAGCACCTACACTAGTGTGGCACCACATGTAATGTAGTGATGGGTCCTAGCGATAAATTAGTGTGTAATTCAATTCATTTAATAAATTGGAATTTTTTCTAATTTAATTATCCCTTAATTAAATTGGACAATAAATTGTAATCTTATCTCATAAGAACTTGTAATAGTTAGTTGAGTGTGAGAAACTCGGTTAGCTCATGAATTTCAAGTTGAGGGTGGTTGGTGAGGCATGTAGAGTGATTCTATGTGTTTTAGAGTTCACGTTGCAGTTAAGTGCATGATTTTAATGCACGAAAAATCAATTAACTCAATTTATTGAGTTAAATTTAGTTGAATTAGTTTTAATTGTTTGTTTCACTAGTGAGAGATCAAGTGAATTAAATCAGATTTAACTCACATGCAGTGATATCCCATGCAACCGATGATTTATTATTAATATCTGCATGCATGTTAGTTCCAATGGAGACCCGGTTGAGACAAAGGTTAAAGGGAAGTTTACTATCAGCTTCGTTATTAGCAAACTGCCTAGATGCAGTTAAAACACCACAGGATTGCCCATGATACTTTCGCAGTTGAGAAAGGCTGAAATTCCTAAGGAATAGGGATTTCATTCCTAATGAATTGCGTGAGCAAGGAAGGCTGAGAATTGGCTAAGTATTAGCCCAATTTTTTCTAGATCAGTTTGAGACAGTTGTGAGAATGCAATAGACTCTTGTGAGAAGAGTGCATTGTAATTGTTTCATGATTCCTTGGTGAATATACAATAGAAGATAGAGGGGTTTTGAGCAGTAAGCTTTCCCCGGGAAAATATCTATGTTGTGGTTTGATTTTCTTCTTTCTTTACTTGTTGTGATTGGCGATCATGTTTATTTTTCACAATTGATTTGTAGAAGGATTCAGTATCTAGCTTCAGTACATTGCTTGAATGGATTGAATCCATTGATATACATATGTTTGTATAATTTCTACATATCTCACCTTCCTTCTATTTTTCTTCTTGCGGCACACTTTTCCCTTCTTCTAGCACCTCCTTCCATTCTAATTACACATTCTTCCCCTCTAATTCCACCTATTGTTCCTCTAATTTCACATTCTTCCCCTCTTGTAGCATATCAAGTCCCTCATGTAGCATGCTTTGTCCCTCCTGTAGCATACTCTATACCTCATGTAGCTTTCCTTTTTCTTCTTCTTGGAGGTCTTTTGGTGTCTTGGGTTGCTTGAAGTGGGTTGGTATAGTGATAGGCATCCTCACATATGCTATAGGAGTCTTTCTTTTGGTGTTTGGAGAGGTGACCTCTTCAATTTTTCCTTCAACTGGTCCTACCTCCTCTTTCTTGCTTGGGGAGTCCTCAATTGTGATGGGGACTTTTGTGGGAGTTTGTGGTCACCCTTTCTTGATTATAGTGCTCTTCCTGGTCTTGAAATATATAGTGTTTTTCCTTGGTATCTTTATTTTGGGTTTAAATGGAGTGCTTGAGGTGGCTAAAGTAACAACTATCTCAGTTTCAATGTTTTCTGGAGACAAACATGTTTTTTGTGGGGATATGTCTATTTCCTTGGGCTTAGTATTCCTCTTAGGACTCAATGTCTCCATTTATTTTTCTTTCCCTTCTTACTTTTAATATTTTTCTCCTTCTACCGCTTCCTCTGCTTCCTCTATTTCCATCTCTGCGTCTTATACTATATTTTTTTCTTCTTCTACCTATGTCCTTGTATCTCCTCTTTTTCTTTTTTTTACCTCCATACCACCAGTGCTATAGGTAGGAGTCTCTCTAGGAGTATCTATTTGGGTCCCTATGACAGTTTCTTTATCCATGTCTATGAATTTGGACCACAAGACAAGGATTCTTAAATTGTTCAAGGTATCCACCACCATTATTTTGATAAGACCATGGTGGGCTACGTGTTGATGCTTTCCCTCTCTTACTTGTTGACTCATTTCCCTAATGGAATGTAGTAGGAAGTATGGCATACTAATTCTCTGAGCAAGAGGCAATTATACCTTGAATATAGGTTCATGAAGAAACCTAAAGTGGTAGGAATACACCACACTCATTTTTCCCTCACAAGCGATGTATTTTATAATATGATAAGCCACCTCATCCCATGGATAAGGTAGTATTTCTCTCCTAAATCCATTTTTGTTCTCAATTTGCTTCTATTTTTTAATGAAAAGGTTCTTTTTGGCAGTGACACTGGTGGTTTTGTCCTCTCTGCTCCATTTTATCCCTAAAGGAAGGGTGGTTACTCTTCTAATTATCTCAGGGCTTATAGAAATAGCCAATCCCCTCACAATAGTAGTTGTATTTTCCTCTAATTGTGAATTCAAAGCCATGGAAAAATCAAAGGAAATTTCATCATCCTAACCCTTTAGTAGCATGAAAAACCCCAAACACTATTGTCTTCTAAAAAATGTTGATCGTAGGAGTGTGTAGGTGGATTATTTTGGTATCTAAAGGCTCTCTTCTGTTAAACCCTCCTCCCACATTCTCTTTATGTTCTTAATTCAGTGAGGGGGATATGTTTTCTTTATGGCTTCAATATCTTATATTTTGATGGTAGCAGTGCGTCAAAGTCCCTTATCAATCCAATTACTTATGCTTCAACCACTATATTTTTCAGAAATACCCTTTAATTTCACAATTATACTACCACTTGTCTGTAAAAAAATTATGATAATTTGCATGAAATATTTGATGGATAACTGATCTATATGGTGAAACTTACTTCTTTCGCAAGTTCTCTGAGGTGAATATGGAAAATTTGGAGTCAATTAGGACATGTGATGCTCATTTCCACCCTCTCATCCCTCCTGTAGAATTCTCTCAACCTCTCCTGTAGAAATTATAGTCTTCCTATAGCACATTCATGTAGAAATAGCAGGTCAAGGTACGAGGCCCCTTGATGGCATATGAAACCCATCCCTTCTCTAAAGTTTCTTGAAATGAGTGATTATGCCAAGGAAAACGAGCCTAGGTACATAATATGTTATTTTGAGTTGGGTCTTGGAGCATTGTGATGCCTTGTCATTCACATAAGATTTCCTTTTAGTATTTTTATCCCCCTTCAGAGAAATCATTCTTCCTCCCCTCGTAATCACCACCCACTAATAGATAGCCTAAATTCTTTGATGTGACATCTCCACATTACATGGGTGGAAAATTAACTTTTATTTCACAAACTAAGGGTGGCCAAGTTAATTGGCCACCTCTAGCTTATTAAAACACCTCCTCTTGAAATTTATTCATTTTAGTCATTCACGCATAGGGAGAGAGTGAGAGACTTCCATGCCTGAGCCTACCTCATGGACAATTTTATAAAGGGACTTGCATGCTAGAGCTAATCCATTGTATTAACACCAAAGGATTTTGACTTGCTTTCTTATTTCCCTGTGTATTTATTCATTTCTTTGTGATGCTTGACTGACGTTCTTGATGTGTGTGTACAGGTGATTTTTGGATGTCCATGCTACTGTTATTGGTGGAGAGACTTCCCGGGAGTGCCATGACTCCTCAAAAGTTGTTTCACATGGTCCCACTATCTCCTTTTATGAAAACAAAACAATATAGTGATTTATGTGGTGATTATACATGTTTTCTACAGGAGGAGGTTTTCTTCCTATAGTAACACATTTCTCTTACCCTTAGGCCTTCAATTTTCATAAGGTGATGATATTAATTTTCAGGAGACCTGAGGATAGTCCTAGGACCATGAGGGAGCAGTGTAGTATTTTGGAAATGAAGATGAAGACCTCTGTGGTTTTGTAAAAACTTTTTGAATAGGTAGGACAGAATGTAGGGTTTGAATGAATTTATTTTTGAATTGGGAAGGATTAGTGTTGGATGTATGGTGGAAAAGGATGAGGGATCCTTCTTCATAATTCTATAGGTCACGAGGCTCCTATTAGGCTATCATTTCCCTCATCCCTCTCTCATATTTCTTATTTGGACCCTCCTGTAGCACCAACAGACCTTCCTATAGCTTTACAGGAGCCTCCTGTAGTAACACAAAGAGGAGGTAAAACTTGAGTTTTTAGTTGATGGTATGGTGGAGAGAGATGGAGATATGAGTGGAGATGATGGAGAGGGAATGAATGGATGGAAGAATGGAGGAAAATTGAAAATTTATTTAACCTATAGCCATAATCTTCCTCTGTGCATAAGCCTACAAAACAATAAAAATATCAACATCCATGGCCTTATCTTGTGTTGTTCTTCCTTTTTTCTCTAATTTTTTTTTTTTTTAATTCAAGAGACATGTAGGCTTCCTTTAATGAGGATTTCAACCTAAACACCTTCCCTAGGTGCCTCAGAGGAGGTTTTCACCTAGGGATATTTATTGTTTTTCTTCCCTTTTCTTTTTTTCTCCTGCATTGCCTTAGAGAGGTTTTCAATCCTAAAGTTGGCCTTAGATGCCTCAGAGAGGTTTTCACGCATGACTTTTTGTTTTTCCTAGGAGGACTGTGAATTGGAATCCATGAGACTCCCAATCATATTGAATTCTCTACTAATTGTACTAATATAATCTGCCTTAGAAATTTGTCTCTTGTATAACTTTAGTATATAACCATTTAAAATCAGAGGGATCCCCTCCTCATCAATGGTTATGACCTAGACAACTCCATTTTCATGAAATTTCTCTATCAGGTATGGGCCCAACCACCTTGTGATAGAGTCATAAAGGAAGGCCTGTAAGGGTCCTGTAATTTATAGAATCTCAAGGTGACTGATTATTATTTTTAGGTATTTCATATTTTCAATAATGTTCCACGGTTGTCATTTATTTCCAATAAAGAAACTGTTGTCAAAAAGGGCATAGAATGCTCATTCTAAGGTTTTGGAAACCCCATTATAGGATAAAGGTGCTCAATGAAATTGTTGTAAAAGCATTTAGAACTTATCCTAATTCCATCTCCCATATGATCCATCTATACCAAATCCATATTTTAGCCTTACCTCACATGCATATGATGGTCTTCGATGCACTTCTCACCCCACTCAGCCTTCGAACTTTAACCACAGGAGGGGGGTCCGAAATGGGCGGTACCCCTTACCACCGTTCCTACTATGTGTCACGCCTCTGATACTTCACACCCACCTGCCGCTCTGATACCACCTACCACTCCACTACCCCCCCTTGAAAACTTGTTTTCCCTTCATTCCAATAACACTACAACCATCGCTAGTCCACGTCTCCCGCCACTGCTGCGTCATGTCGTCCACCGTCGCCACTACTCAACTGCATCACGTCTACCACCGCCACCATTGCTCCATGTTAAAAAACTGACATCCACCACCACTATGCCACGTCCACCTACAAACTTTGATCACCGCTTGTCCACCAGCTCCTACCTGTACAATTTCTCCAAATTTCTTTCCCCTGCCAATGCAATCGAAAAGGGTGTATTGAATAATTTTGATATGTTTTAATGGAAGAAATGGGTTTTTCCATTTTGAAATTCCACTGCAACAGTAACTGACGAAGTAAAGATAGAAGCAGTTAGAAATAGAATGGCCATCATGATAGCCATCACAGCAATCAGATCAGGTCATCCCATAATCATTTCCTCCAAATCAGAGCCAAATGTTAATGTAGTTTTAACGCTTCCTCTTCGATATCACACTAACCATATTCTAGACATTTCACAATCATAATGGACTACTAGAGTAAATGCAACCACAATCTTGGCCAGACTTATCTTATCACCACCTGCATGTTTCCACTTGTCAAATTTTGGCTTGAATGTAATTAATGACAATCATTGTAGTTTTTGGTTAAATACTTCATGTTTTCGAAGTATCAGGAGAGGGGAAAAGATCATAATGAGAAACAGTCCTATTCTAGAAAGTGCTTCACCGAGTTTCAAGTGACTATTTGAAAATTAATACAAGACCAGCTGTTTAGGATTCATGTGGTGTCTGAAACGGTGAATTTTTCTCCTGTTTTTATGTGTTTTTCCATTGTCTTCCTTTCTTAGTATTTCTGAATTGTCATTAATGGAAAACTGTTGTGATCAGTTTAAGGATTTCATACAACACATTGAAAGTATTGATGAAGATCTAGAAGATATGAATGATGAGGATATTTTAGAAGCACTTTATGGATTTCATTCTCAAGTTAATTGTCACGATGAGAAAGAGAAGTTAGTTGAAGATGAAATCAGTCAAGAAATGAAAGTAGATCCACACGATCTCTCTTCGGATAAAAATGATAATTCATCTACTATTTTTTATAAAGCTAAATAAGACATTCAGGATCATGATCAATCTTCATGAGAGAAAGAAAGAAATTGTTGTTTAATCCAAAGACTACCTCCTCCTTTAACTAAAGAAGAAATTAATCAGATTCTAAGCATGCAACCAGCCTCTCAATATTTATGTGATCAAGAGATTAATTCTATTTGTTCTATTGTTGATTTATGTATTGAAGTTGTTCCTCCTAAAGAAACATATGTAGAACAAATTGATGCTGAGGTTTTTTTCAATTCAGAAGAAGGCATGTTGGTACAAGGTACTTTTGTTCATCAAAATGATGGCCTTCAAACAAAATTCAACAATATCGGTCAAAATATATCAGGTTTTCTTGAGGATAGCACATTGGTATATAAGGAATATGCCATATCAAATGCCCATGAAGAATGTGTAGATATTCTCTTTGAGAAGGATCCTGAGCATAACAAATTGCAACAGTCCTAGATGGCTTGTTATTTGAATCCTTAGGACCAAGTATGTTTCCAAGATCCTTTTGCTGACCTATTAGAATCACATAAAGAAGGAGTATGTTAGGTCATGGATGGTTTGCTGCAAAATTCAAGGAAAAAGTTGAACACTTATGTTCAATAATAGTTAAGATGGGAGTGGTCATTTCCTTTTTTCAACATGCACAAGAAAATGAACAAGAATCATTTAATCACTCATTTACTTGACTGGTTACATTGGAAATATGATTATTATTTTGTGGGATAATTTTTTATTACACTAGAGTAGGTAGGTGTGTAAATAAGCTCAGCACTTTGAAAATTTTTCCAATTGTAGTTTCAGATTGCTTTTAGATTTTTAGTTCAAGTGTGTTCCAGACTTCAATTTTCACAGAGTATTAATTTCAACTTGGATATTTTCAGCCACAGAAATTTTGTAGCAGATCAAGTTGCTGATTTGAGATCATCCCAATGGATCAGACCACTAGTCTACGACGTTCTTGACACCTCCTGAAGGAGCTGCCATCCCCAGCTGGAGCCACTATTAGGGTCCTGTAATTTACAGAATCTCAAGGTGACTGATTATTCTTTTCATATCTTTCATATTGTCAATAATGTTCCATGGTTGTCATTTATTTCCAATAAAGAAACTTCTGTCAAAAAGGGTAGATAATGCTCGTTATAAGGTTTTGGAAACACCATTATAGGATAAAGGTGCTCAATTAAATTGTTGTAAAAACCTTTAGAACTTATCCTATTTCCATCTACCATATGATCCAGCTATACCAAATCCATATTTTAGTGCTCAGAGAACCTTTTAACCTCAAAACCTAACACCTTACTGCACATTCATATTACATTATGGTCCTCGCCTCCTTGCATTTCGGCATATCGCATTTGTTGTTTCTCCAGACTATCGATGTGATACAGTAGGAATTTTCCTTTCCATGTCACCCTTTTTCCATCACATCAGCGACCTTCTGCTACCCGACCCCACTCTTACATCCCACGTCAAGATCCCCTCATACTCCAACAATATTTATCCTTGACCCCACCATTACGTCCCATGTCACACCCACCTTTAAAATCCATGCACCTTTCCGCCATATCTGCCTTACCTCGCATGCATGTGATGGTCTTTGACGTTCTTCGCACCCCCCTCGGCCTTCGAACTTTAACCATAGGGGGGGGATCCGAAATGGGCAGTATCCCTTACCACCGTTCCTACTACATGTCACTCCTCTACTACTTCACAACCCCTCGCTCCGATACTTCCTACCACTCCACTATCCCCCCCCCCGAAAAATGCTTTTCCCTCCACTTCGATACCACTACCACCACCGTTGTGTCACATCATACACCGATGTTGCTGCTTCACTGCATCACATCAACCACCACCACCATTGCTCCACGTCGACAAACCAAATTCCGCCACCACTACTCCATGTCCACCTGTCAACTTCTGTCATCGCTACTCCACTAGCTCCTTTCTGTGAAATTTCTCCACATCGCTTTTCCATTCCAATCTAATCTGAAAGGGTGTATTGAATCATTTCGATATTTTTTAATGGAAGCAGTGGGTTTTTTCAGTTTGAAACTCCACTGCAATAGTAACCGATGTAGTAAATAAAAAGGTAGTTACAGACATAATGGCCATCATGACAGACAACACAACAATCCGATCAAGTCATCCAACAACTCTTTCTGCCAAGGTAGAGCCAGATGTCATTGTGGTTTAAACGCTACCTCTTCGGCATCACACTAGCTAGATTCTGGTCATTTCACAATCATAACAGACTGTCAGACTAAATACATCCTCCATCTTGGCCATACTTATCTTATCACTATCTGCATGTTTCCACTTGTCCAATTTTGGCTTGAATGTAATTAATGACAATCATTCTCATTTTTAGTTAAATACTTCATGTTTTTGAAGTATTGGGAGAGGGGAAAAGATCATAATGAGAAACATTATTATTCTGGAAAGTGGTTCACTGAGTTTCAATTGACTATTTTCAAATTAATACAATATCAGTTGTTCATGACTCATGTGGTGTTTGAAATGGTCAAGTTTTCTCCTGGTTTCATGTGTTTTTCGATTGTCTTCCTTTCTCATTATTTATGAATTCTTATTGTAAATCAGAAAATGAAGAATGGGATTTGTTATCTAGGGCACCCTATTCTGGTAGTGTTTACAATAGTCTATTTTTTCTACTGATGCCAAATCGAGGAATTATTAATTTCTCCTTGGTTTCTACTGAACTTTAAATTCTAGTCTAATTGAGGAATCCTTAATTGCTCCTCAATTTCTTCTGGATTCCACCCTTATTTTATCTTCCCAATAAATTTAGTCCTCAAATATCCAAAGTAGTACACATATATTTCCCTGTTTCACTCATGTTTGGTAATTCTGCAAATTGATAACCCAAGCCCTTTGACTCGATTTCCTAATGGCCTTTTTCCCTTGCTTTCCCCACCAAACCAATTTCAAAATCCAAACTCTGAACCCATTAACTAGCCTAAAATGCCAAATCAAACAAATATATATCTAATATAGAGATCACTCTTTGGATCTACAAGGGCTGGATCCTAGGCCCGAAGTGGTTTTGATGTTGGCCCTCTGGGATTTCGTCTTTAGCTTCAGAATTACAGGGAGCTAACAAGGCCCAAACCCCTTCCTGAAAAATATTTTCCTTGATATGATTATCATGCAAGACCTTACTTTGTAATTGTATAACTTTAGTGTTTAGGAGGGCATGCATTATGAACTCATCCAAGCCTTTCTGTTGGAGCAAACTTTCCTATTGTGCACTTGTGATATCTAAATATAATTTGGCTTCCATTCTCAAAGTTTTATACTCAAAATCAATAAATAGTAGATCTTTCTTCCCATAAAAGAAATCATATGGAATGAATATTTTGGTTGTCTTCGAGGTGGTGTTATAGGCCCAAGTGGCCTCCACTAATATGGTTGCCCAATATTTATTGTTTCTACTCACCACATTTTTTTAGGATGCTCTATTAGTAGCCTATACTTTCCCATTTGCTTGAGGGTGATAGGAAGTAGATGTTTTGTGCTTGATATTATGTTGCCTTAGGAGAGACTCAATCAAATGTGATGTGAATTGAGCTCCTTTATTAGTGACTATCTCCCTTGGATACCAAAATTTGTAGAAAACATTATCCCTTTACAACTCATCCACTTTTTCCTCTATTGTTTCTTTGACAACCTTTGTCCTAACCCAATTTTTCAAACAGTCATTGCACACAATAATGTATCTTCTCTGTCTTGATGGTGGATCAATTGGCCCAATGAAATACATGCCCCACTTTTAAAATGGCTCTAAGGACACTTGAGGTTGTAGAGGCATCTCATCCCTGGGTGTGGGTTTCCCCATCCTCTAGCACTAATCACATCTGTTGGTATACCTTCTTGCATCTTGATGGAGAGTGGGCCCATAGTAGCAAACTTGTAGAACTTTGAAGGTTGTCCTCTTAGTAGAAAAATGATCCACACAGAGCCCATCATGATATTCTGAGAGGATTTCAATGACTTCCTCTTCCTTGAAGCATCTCCTTAAAACATGATTCGGTCCCAGTTTGAAAATATTACCACCAATCCAAGTGAAAGGGGATCTCTTTCTCACAATTTTTCTCTTCTCCCTGAATGAAATATTTGGAGGAAATATCCAATCAACCAAGTATTTGGATATGTCAAAAAAATAGGGAGAGAGTACTGAGATAGAAAAAAGGTTCTCATCTTGAAGTTGATCATCGACCATCCCTTCATCATTTGTAGGAAAATTGAGTCCAAACAACAAATCCACAACTACATTTTCTTTCATTGTCTTATCAATGATAGTCAAATAATTTTCTTGTATCAGTAACAACCACCTAATAATTCTATCATTCACATTAGGCTTATTCATTAAATATTTAATTGTTACATGATCAGTGTGCATAGATGTTTGGTATCCAGTGATATAGTGTGTGAATTTATTTAAGTAGTGTACAACAACTAGGTGCTCTTTCTCAGTGATAGTGTAGTTCAATTCAAACTTAGACATATTTTTACTAATGAAGTAAATTGCATAGGGAAACTTATCATCTACCTGTCCCAAGGCTGCCCCCACAGCTTTTTTGATTCATCAGTATGAATATGAAAAGGTAGAGCCCAATTTGGACCCCTAAGTATGGGTGCAATGGTGAATTTCTCTTTTAAGATATCAAGGAAATCTTGAAAACTATTTGTCCAATAGAAATATGAGTCATTGGCCAACAATCCAAAAAATGGGACAGAAAATTTACTAAAATCCTTGATTAATCTCCTATAATAACCAACCAAGCCCAAGAAAGTCCTAACATCTCTTTTTTCTTAGGGAAAGGACCCTTTTTGTGATAGAAATCTTGTTCGAGTTGTATTTGTTCCTAAGATATGGAGTGGTCAAGGAAAGCCCCGTGCTTCATCAAGAATTCACATCAGGGCTCAAGGAGAGATGTATTTTTATTCATTTCCTCAGGACTTTACCCAGATTAGAGAGGGCCTCCTGGAAATCATATCCATAGGGGGTGAAATCATCCTTGTATATTTTCACAGAGTCATGGAAAAGCTTATAAAAGATGATCACAAATTCTCTTTGAAAAGTGGCAGGGAATTTCATAGTCCAAATGGTAGAACTCTATAAGAAGAGGTACCTCAAGTACATGTAAATGTATACTTTTCTTGGTCTCTGAGGCTGATGTGGATTTGGTTGTAGCCACTGAATCCATATAAGAAATAGAATAATTTCTTCCCTACAATACCATCTAGGACTTTGTCAATGAAGGGTGAAGAAAAATGGTCTTTCTTGGTGGCCTTTCTCAGTTATTTTTAATAAAAATAGATCCCCCACTTCCCATTCTTCTTTGAGACTAATACTAGAGGTGACACCCATTCACTATCTAAGATGGGGTATATAAACCATGCATCCAACAACTTTTCTATTTTTTCCTTCACAATGTCCTTCAAGGATGGGTTCATTATCCTCTAGGGTTGGCACAAAACATTTCATCCTTATTTGATGCAAATATGGTGAGTATATATTGAGGGATTCACCCCTTTCATTTCTTTACAGTCCCAAGAAATATCATCTAAGTGCTCTCTCAACATCTTGCATAATTGTCATTCTTCTTTCGTTGAGAGAGAGGGATTGATATTTAATGTTCTATATGGGACAAAAGCTACAATTTTTACATGTTCAGGGCCTCAGTCAACTGAGCATAGCTCATTCCAAGGACTACTTTCATATTTTCTCACAATTTCATCAAGTGGAATGGTAGTGGGGGGTTGGTTCTAAAGGATATGGTCAATGAGGTCATCTTCATCGGGTTTCCCCCCTTTGATAATAACATCTAAGGTGCAGATTTGGTATAGTGTTTCATGATACACTTCCTCTTCTTCCTCATCCTCTAGCCATAAAGGTAGATAATGTTCAATAGAACGTTGAGCAGGTGGATATAATTTCATTTTTTTCATAAGGCCCCATTCTAGATGGTCATGTTCCCAGACCTACAACTAATATAGGCATAAATTTTTTCCAACCAAGGTCTTCCTAAGATAAGAGGATAAAAATTAAACTTGTTTTTGGTTTGAAGTACTAGGAAGTCAGTTGGATACTCCCAAGAGTCAATGGAGACCATAACATCCTCAACAAATCCCTCAAGAGATATTGTGGATCTATATGCAAGTTGCAGCACTGTAGTGGTATTTCTCAATATTCCTTGGAGGTTGAATTTAAAAATGGTTTATTTAGTCATTCCATCGATGGAAGCACAATCATCAATCAGTGTATGAGGGATAATGATACCATCAATGTGCACATCCATAACTAAAATTTGAGGGTCTAGATATTTCGGGAAAATCACTCTCCCCGACATCAAATCAAATAGTTAACCAACAACATTGATGGTGGGGGTGTCTCTATTCTTGCTCCCAACATTTTTGAATAATTTCTCCTTAATAAGATTATTATAGATGGGAACATCCTTAATATCTTTGTGAAGGTGTATATTTACACACAAATTCTTCAGTTCTCCCAAAAGTTCAATCTTTTCTAGGGTGTGCTAGCTAGGATGGATCAATCTCTTAGGAAAAGGAGGTGGATTTACTTGAGGGGTACTCTCTTCATTTTCCTCAAGCTCTTCAGTTGGATATGGTGGATGGTTATCTGTGAGCACTCTCCCATACCTAAGGTTAATCTCTTGGATATCCACAGCATAGGTAGAGTAATATGTATCTCCACTGTAGACTTTTTGTGCTTGTTTTTTATTCGGGTTTAGATTAGGTTGAGAAGGAATATAAGGTTGATTAGGTGGACCTGGATGATTGAGTTATGTTTGAGGTTGGGATGGAGGCACTAAAGAAGGAGGTTGATTATTTTGAGGCTTCCAACCTTGTGATGGGTTGCTCCACTGAGGAGGACAGGAAGGATATGTGGTCCATGATGTATGAGTGGAGGGGTACCAAGGCTACATAGGTTCATTTTTATTTTAATTGTAGTAATAATAATTCGAACCTTGCATGCCTTGTTGGTATGGCTGAGGTCCTTAAGGCCTCATTTTTTTGATGAAGAATATTTTCTCTGGATCACCTTCCACCCCTTGGTATACAAATTTTAGGACTAGTAAGAAAGAGAATTTGTCAGTTGCATCGTTTTCTTCACATACTAAGCATACTTCTTTGACATTCATTGGAAATTCATTACTAGGGTTTCTTCTAGTGTATCTAGGGGATAATATAGCTAGGGATATCTTTGCCTCCTCTTATTTCCTTCTGATCTGCATGGTATCCATTTGCAATGAAAAGGTATGCAACATTTCACTCTTGAAATCCTCCAACATGTTCTCTATCTCACTTTTTATGGATGAGGTGGAGGAAGAGGTATTGACCAAGCCTTGGTTACTTCTACCCTTCTTTCTGATTTCCCTAGAGTGGTTTTTTAACACATTTTTGATGTCATCATAGGAAAACTGATAGATATCCCTTCTAGATAGCATGTTGAGGGTCTTCAACACTTCCTAACTGATCCCTCAAAGCAGAACTAACTTGAGTGATCCAAGATCAAGGGTGCAGTTGGTCGTCCTATAATTAAGTTGAAACCTTCCTCTTAGTCTTTCTAAAGATCCATTAGGCCCAAGGGTCATCTTAAATATTTCTTCTTTGGTTTCTTTGGACCTAAAATAATCTTTGTACTTGTTATTGAAGGACTCCTGCATTTCATCCTAGGTAGTGATGATGCCCCCAAGAAGCCCATGAACTAGCACAAGGCTGCATCCTTAAGGGTAGAGGTTAACAACTTCAAATTTTGTTCATATGAGGCATAGTCATAGGTCCTACAAAGAACAAAAAATTCAAACATGAAGGTATCAGGGTTTTTAGACGTTAGGCCATGAAAGTGTGGGATGGTTTTAGGGCTAATGTTCTTCATCCTAGCCTCCCCATTGGTTTCTATGATGGGAAATATTACATTATTTATATTCTCATCCATAGATTAGATAGTTGAAGTACATTATTATTCTTCCCCAGTAGGTTCTTCAAAAATTTCAAGGTGCTCACCTAGAGGTTATACTGACTCGCCTACAGTCAGAGAGGGAAGCTCCTAGTCACTGAAGAAGAGTGTAGGTTGACTTTGTGAGGATTTCGAGGTTTTTGGTAGAAATTTTCCTTAGTTTTCCCTACTCCTATGAGCCATGAAACACATTTTTTTTTCTCACTTTTTCAAAATTGTATGCAAAACAAAAAGCAGAAAATAATTCTTAAGCAAAGACATTCATCTACTTAGACACCTCCCAAGAAATGACATGAAAAAGTGATGAGCCTTGGTATTGCACTAAGATTTTTACAACTCCCAATGGCTACTCAAATCTATTTATTAACCTGGGGTTCATACAAACTTAGATGTGATAGTGTTATATGCACAATATATGGATTCCACTCATGCCACCCTCAACTAGGTCTTTTGATCAATACTGCTTCCAGACCATTCCCTCTACTGAATTAGAGTGAAAAATAGATGTATATGCAATGTATAACTACTCCTAACTTAAAAGAACGAATGCTATCAATTTCACTTGCAAATTATATTGAAACAAATCATGAATAGGCAATAGCTAACCTACTTTACAGAAATGAAATTACACTATCTTGCAATTATTTATATATTTATCACACCTACTTGCAGTAAAGGAACTAATTTCTCTTGCATAACCATAAATCAATATACTATCTACTTGTTAACTAACTCACACTTAGATAAACATTGTTCTATGAATTCTGTGATAACATGATAATGACGTTTATGTTTGTGCATCAAGGGAAAGGAGGGTTTGGAGTGCCCTATGAGTCTCTACTAGTCATGAAACCACAAGTAAGGTTCAATAACATCCTAAACTAAGCTCAAATGGAAACAAGGATAAAAATTGGACCAAGAATTAGGACCTACATCTATGCTACATGAGGCTTCTACAAAAGCCCTGTATTGCTACAAGAAGCCCTATAATGCTACAGGAAGGCTACTGAGGCGGGTTAAAGAGTGAAGAAATTGGTTGGAAGGTGTAGGAAGGTGAATGGAAGTGAAGGGAAATGGTTTAAGGGTGACCGACACTTCTAGCCAAGATCATAGCACCTTGAGGGCCTTTTTTTTCACTAGAAGAGGTGCTTTTGGTGCTCATGGAAGAATGACCTCATAAAACATAATTTTGATGGAATAATTTGGTCTTAGAAGAGGAAGTGGTGGAGTCCAAGGTGGAGGTGGTGAAGGTTCCCTTGCTTGCAGATTCAAACAACCCTACAATCATCACATGCAAAAATTCATTGATCACTGACAAAATAAAACAATTAGAAGTGGAAAAGATTATTTTAATTTGAATATTATCTAATTTATGCTAAAATTATGATCTAACCAAAAAAATAACTTCTAAGCTATCAGAAAAGTATTCAGAGAAAGAGAACGAATCATAAAAATGTTTCCAATAAATCATAACAAAATGTTTTTTCCCTGTGGTTGGAGGTCCTTCTACTCATGCTCCTATGAGAGAGATAAGGCATAGGCTACAATCACAGGGTTTAATGGATTATTATTCTATTCATTTGAAAGAAACTAAAAAAAAATTGAAACATAAGAAAGATACAAGTACACAAGAGGAACCTAAGCCACTCGGTTGGGCCCAAACTCAAGATCCTCAACCCTTTGAAACTAACTTAGTAATGGATCAAATAACAACTTCTCATTAGCATTGAATCAAGGTATGATACATTTCATAACAATTAAAAGATAAAACTCCTGAGCTCAATAGATACCTAACTAGAAACAAAACTTGAATCCTAATTAGCTCTTCTACATGTTCGTTTATACAAGAGGGTAGCTATAAATAGCTCCCTAAAACAAATAGGAATATTTTCTCTTGAAACTTGAGAATAGTGGAGCTTGACTCCTCATTATTTTCACTTTTTTGGCTACCAATGACCTCGAGCTAATGAAAGAGATCTCGATGTGATATTTGGTTGATTGAGGGATTTAAATAGGTGGACAACACCCCTACAATATCTCCTTGTTGTCTACTCCAAACCCCTACATATAAATTGTCTCAAAAACTGCTCCATTTCCTGTAATTAAAATATATTAGGCTACATGATATGAAAAACATATTTCCCCCTTATCACTAAGCATATTATGACAAAAATGTAAATAAATGTGAGAAGGATATAGTTCTAAAGTTGTAGGATGGAATTATGACCCTTTATAATGTACCTATTGATGAGCCTCATACGTCTCCCTAATATGAAGTCCCAACTAGACCTCACACCATTTGGGATAAGAGCCCCATATGGAAATTTGGCCCAACCATTTTTCTCCTTAGATATTTTCCCTTGCTGTAATTATAAACACAAGATATTATAAAAAATTTTAGATAAGCAAGTAAGTTGACATTATGAAGTATAAAAGTTCAATGTATATAAGGTTCTTCCACAAAAGAAGTATAAAGAGTGAGACTTTATGAGAAAAGTGTTATTATTATTCTAGTAAATACAGTTAGGAGAAAAAAAGGAATTGATAGTTAACTCGTGAATTATTTAACATAGTAACAATGATCACAAAATTAGGTAACAACGCACATTCAACAATATGTATACCAAATCCAACGAAATAGTTCATTTTGTTTAGTATGTATGAACACAAACATATACCACAAACATTAAAAGAATAGTCTTACAACATCCACAATACATGCATGAAAGTGTGATTGATATAGGAGCTTTGAATATTAAGTGAAAGTCCCAAGATACACAATTACAATGATGTAACACTAGCCCCAACTATGTAACATTAAGCTACTACTTTCTCCTCCAAACAAGTATCTTCTCTCCTATGCCAAGATAGATAAGCCAAGGTGAAATTCCTTTGCTTGAGATATGAGGGTTTATTTATAACAAATAAGGTGACCTTTCACTTCCCATGAAATGCCATTATTTGGTGACTATGACATGAGACATGATTTTAATGTATTGATGTGAGGTTCCTTTCTTTATTGTTATGTCTTCAACTCTTCCTGATGGATCTAAATTGTCCTTGATCTTTGCCCTCCAAAGGGTTTGGATATGTATTGGAACCTTCTCAGTCAACATTATTTTCCATCTCTTTGTCATGGTCCAAGATTCCTTTACTCATGCATGATGATATATTTATGTCTCACCTCCATAATTTTCTTCCTTTAACATCTCCTTGATGTCCACCTTGAGAAACATCTTACTATGTTGAGACGAAAATACCTACAAGTGAATTTTACTGATGACAAGATAACATCAGTCCCAAAATCACCTATTGTATATTATTTTCTCATGTGATATGTTTACTATGATGGGATAGTGAACAATAAATAAGATATTAGCCTTCTTTGGAATAGTGTATGGGATAAGGAGGTAAGGAATGAGGGATTGGACACTATGATTCTACAATGTGCAGTGGCAAGAGAGATGCAAGTCATGGATTTCACATTAGGTGATTCCATGAGGCAAGGAAGGCTTTCCTATTCATTGATAATGTGTAGTGCATAATTATTGAAGGGAGGGGTATAGGTGGTATTAATTTGAGCACTAGAAGGGATGAAATATGACTCTATTTCTAACTAAAAGTGTGTAGTGTATAGTGGATAAAATCCTGGTCAAGGCATTCCACAAAGGCACATTTCAGGAAACAAGAATGTCAAGATTAGGCATTGTAACTACGCAATGTGAAATAGCTAAAGGATAGGGCTTAAACATTATCCAACTGGCTCATGAAAGGGTCTAAAAATGACCCAAATTTCAACTAGAAGTTTGTAGTGTGTAGTGCTAGGTAGGGTTGGTTGAAATTATGGATTGGAAAAGTGTAACTAGAAATATGAAATGATAGTGCTCTTAAGTTGCTCAATTCATAGTTGAAGGATTTTTTCCTCTATTATTTTGCTCTAAAGTTTCTCAATGTGTAGTTGAAGGAGTTTTTCCTTCATATGATAGATAGGACTAACTAACTCAAGGGAGTGCACTAGATATTCCTCTATAATGTGTGCAAAGGTGCTCTTAAAAGATATAAGAAAGCACATGAAAAAGACACATGTAATAGAAAAAGTGACACATGTGAAAACTGTTGAAAATGCAGCAAGATGATGGAGCTTGGTGAAATGAAGTCGCCTTCATCAAGTGGGCCCGCAGGCAAATTCTGGCGCAAAAATCTATTTTTAGACTATGTCTATTTTTAGACATATGGAGCATGGTTCGGGGATTCAAATGAGATTTTGAAGTATGTGTCATGTTGGTAAAAATAGATGAGACTTATTTTTGAGGTCAAAGAGGTCGAAGTCTATTTTTTAGACTCCATTTCCTTAAAAGGAAGTCAAATATTATTTACCCTTAATAATATTTAGACTATAAAACAGCCAGCTTTACTTTCGAGCACTTCAATTCGAGCTACAGAAGTGGCTCATGCATCTGACAGAGGAGTCACGTGGTTCCCAAAGGTTTGATGGCATCATGCATGGTTGACTTCAGTTGGACTTCAGTGGTAGAAGTTTGGAGGAGTTAATGAGACAGCTAGTGGAGTTGTGTTCTGTTTATTTTAGTTGAACTAGTTGAGATTAGTTTAAACTAGCAAACCAATTAGTTATGAGTGGAGTGAATTAAATATTATTTAATTCATTAATTAGTAACTCATTATTCAACTCAAGAACACATCAGTTCACTACAGTGCATGATCAGTTCAGTGAAGACCAGTGAAAGAGGTAGATGAAAGGGTGGAGTTAGCTATCGCCAGACTATAACCTTCTATTTGCAACACACGTATAGGTGGAGTAAGCCCATGAGGATCAGCAGCTCAGCCGGTGGTTTATCTATATAAAGAGGCCATCCCATAGCATTGAAACACGCAATAGATGCTAGGCAATTGGTGGTGAGTTTTGAACCAGTAACCTGTTCAAAACTGAGCTAGATTGCGGGTAACTGTATGAGAAAGTACCGAGTACTTGTGAGGAGTATTGTACTGAGTTTGTTACTTGATTTCTCCATTATAATATACACAATAGTTGCGGGGTTTTCAGCTATAAGCTTTCCCCATACATACTGTGTTAATGTGTATGATGATTTGATGTGTTATCGCTTGATTTTATTTCCGCATGTGTGATGATCTGAGTTGATCTGAGTGGAAGAGATTATGTGTTGCATATAAATTCGAATTGTATGTGATCAGGATAGTCTCGGTGGATAATTAATCATTATTCAGCAAATTTCTACAAAAACAAAAGAAATAAAAATCGACACATGCAAGAATAAAAAAAAAAAAAAAAGTGACACTTACAAGAGATATGGAAAGAAAAATTGACACTTTAAAGAGCAAGAGAAAGAAAAAGCAGCACTTGCAAAATAAAAAATGACCATTGAGAAACTCACACAGGAGATGATGCATTTGTAACCAAGAATTCTCCTTATGCTCTAAGAATGCACAAAGGTCCAAATGATGAATGTGAGAGTGACCTCTGGAATTCAATATTTACACAGGGAGAGCAAATATGCAATTAAAGTTACAGTTTATGAGTATGCTCCATGCATGTCAATAATGTAGGAGTCAATATTTAATTGAATACCACTAAAAGGTGTGATAATATTGACTTGAAAAAGTACACTCTCACTATTAACAAAGAGTGTGCAATCACTATATGCATAGGGTGCCATTAAACTATAAATTAAAATTGTGCAATCATTGTTAGTGAGAACTATGCAATCATTATTGAGAGGAAATGTGCAGTCACTGTCATTGGCAACTATGCAATCACTCTTGGGAAGGATTGCAAAATCACTAACTCTAAGGACTTCACAATCACTTTCTCTCAACTAGAGATACATTATATTTCTTGCTTGGAATAAGTGTGCTTGTGAAGACATAAAAACTAGGCATGTGAAATCAAGTAGATATATATTTAGAATTCCTAAAGGAAGACATGAACAACATGAATGAGCATGACATCAATGGCTTTAAACAATGGATGCAATGATCATAAGGAGGCTCCAAAATGTAAATGTAGGCAAAATTTGGAGGGTGTTGTTGCAGCAACAACAACAAGCTTATGCAAGTTTTTGTGGAAATTAGATTATGTTTGACAACATAGACATGATGATTAAATCCTTGGTCTCGAATTCCTGTAATTATATATATAATCCATTTATTTCAAGTGTTTTCATACATAATTCTATTTTTGTTAATTATGAAAGTGAAAACATAGTTAAATTGATGCATTTGACATTCAATGCTTATGCATGGATTCTTAGTGATTCAAAGAATATTTTAACATATGCAGGGTTTCCTTGTATGGTTTTAGAGAGGAAATGATATAAATGAGAAAATATGCATATTGAGATAGCCTATATCCCATTTGAAAGTGTGAAATATTTGGAATAAGAAAACAAAATATATGTGAGTCTAGTCTATTATTTAGTTAATAAGATGATGCCTACTTAATAAATGCATATAAGTCATGTCGTGCATCCAATTTTAATACATTGGCATTAATTGAAGTATGGATATATTGAGAATTTTGTTTTCAAGTGCGGATTTATGGATTTATGAATGATATTATTCATAGTTTAAATAATATTTATGTGTTTATGGATATATGCTAGTAGTTGGAAATGCACGAAATCCAAATATTTTGTTTAATAAGTTGGATTTATTCATATTAAAATATTACGTGCTTATTAGATCTTTATTTTTTGGTGGTTTTCCACATAAGAAACTAGAATACTAAAAAAACAATATATAATTTAGCCAAAATTTCATAGAGTTTGCTTCAAAAATTTGAATAACCTTGTGTCCCTAGGAGGGTATAAAGCTCCTAGTTTTAGTCTTCAATTTAATTATAATCCAAAAAATATACTCTATTTATTGAAAATTTTCCTTCTATATACCAAATGCTACCAAAATACCCAATCAAGATTGCCAGATATATTAGATAGAAAAACAATTATCTGGAATAACAACATTCAATAATTAATTTTAGGTGTAGGTGTCCACCTTGATGGGGTTGTAGCATTTTTTGTTGGCTTTCTCTATGAAAGGGTTGGGACTACCTAGATTTTCTTTACATGGGATATAATTTGATAGAATTTGATCCATGAACTACCACAAATATTCTAATGGACAGTTTGTCACAACAAATCTACTCAAATATATTTGAAAATATGAAATCTACATTGTGAGGGTTAATATTTCCTTAGATTAAAGGATTCATTAATTAATATGTTAGGCTTATTAAACAAATAAAATATGAAAAATAGAGAACAAACAAATAAAACTTACAAACCATAATGAACAAGATATGATCTAGGAACCCTTATGAGAGGAATCCTGACTAGAATGTGAGGTTGCTCTACTCTCTCTTTATTTTAATGGAAATGGATGTAAATCAAGACCTATGTCCCATGGGTTACTATAGTACACAATCCCTCACTATTTTTTCTCTCACTCTCTATCCACTTTGTTCATATACGGAACAAAATGCACTCGAATAGAATGGAAACCCATTTTCGTCCTAGTGGTATGGTTATAACAGAACCTGATAGCCAATTAGGGGTTAAATTTGACCCATTAAACTCTCAATATGAGTTAAAAATGTCCATTATATATAATTCTTCATAGTTCCCAAGTGTCTAGCCCATTTTTCATGAGTAGTGGGGGATGACGTGGCATCCTCTCAAATTATGGTGATCAATTTCGATAGGTCAACTTTTGGAAGGCATAAATTTCTCATATTAGCTTTGACTGGAGAAATTATTATGTCATTAGAAAGGAATGAATGTGTATATTATGGAATATCATTCCAAAATAAGCTTGAGACAAAAAAAATTATGTCATTTAAGGCCTCAAATTGGTTCTTGGATTTTGTAACCCAATATCTTCCAAACTAGGACCACTAGTTAAAATGACCTTGCAAATTGATTCCTCCAAGTTTTCCACTCTAAAAGAATAAATATGGATGAAAAATAGTATATTAATCTAATATAGATCATACCTCCATATATTTTAATGATTTTTGTCCCCAACATATTTTAGTAAATGAGTTGGGGAAAATATTCCTCTACCTTCCCTTTGGAGTACCATTTAGCCTTGCTTGGAAGCTATCATTTCAACCCAATATTCCAAAGGTCATACTACCCATGTATTGTAGTTGTACACCTCTTATGCAAAACTATATCCTTTTTGAACTCTTCCTTAGTATCTGGTGCTAAGTCCTCTGAAAAATGGAGGACCTGGTTCTTATGGCAGTGTGGGTGCAGGCATTAAGGAGAGTTGTTCAAACTTTTGTACAATATTTTCTAACTCAGGAGGAATCTGATCCCGATATCCCTTTTTACTCTCTGTCATCAAAATTTATCAAATTGTTGATAAAATTAAATAAATACCTTCAAAAGAAAAATGTCCCTTCTATCCTTAGAAAAACATTATAACACACTTTTGTAACAATCCAAAGAAAAAATCACCTTTTCCCTTATAACAATGTTAGCCCTTTGGAAACATTTAAAACCCACTTAAGCCAATGTTTAAAACTCTTCGGGAGTATAATAATTTTACTTTTCAAACAGTGCCTTAAACCTTTCGGAACATAATATTATAATGTGTTTTAAACAACGTTTAAAGATCTTTGGAACAAATATCCAAATCTTCGGACCTTATAACATTAAAACCATCGAAATGATTGTTTAAACTCTCGGAAATGTAATGTTGTAAAGTATTTTAAACAGTGTTTAAAACCTTTCAGGCCCACATATCCGGATTTCAAATGTTTAATAAAACTCTATTGCAATAAACTTTGGTCCATACCTTGCTTAAACCTCCACATGAGTTCCGATGCGACCACCGTCGGATTTCCATAGACCTTGATCGGATGGATATCACGTTGATTCGACCCCCGGCTTTTAACGGTCAAAACTTACGCGAAATGGGCAGTGTTTTGGTTTCGACGTGTCACAACACAATACAATCACGTTCAAAACAAAGAAAACTACTCACCCTCCGAAAGCGATGTGAACACAGTATAAGTGGTTTTCCCAAACCACTTAACCTCAACTTTGATTTAAATCACATTTAAACAAGATTTCTGTTGTTCCTTGTTTAACTTCAACAGATTTCTGTTGTTCCTTTTGATTTTCCCCAAACCTTTATACACAAAGTTTAAATATCTTCAATTTATACACAGAGAGTATGAATTTAAATGGGTTTTCAAGAACTAAACCTCTTTTTCACATAGAGACTAATGTAAATTCAATTTTCACTCAATGCCTACACAGAAGACATATATATCAATGAATTTTCGAAGGTGAAACCCTCTGGGGATTGCCAAGTATAACAACAATTTAAGCAAACATTGCAATTTTATTAAAAATAAGCCAAACCCTCACAATCATTCTTCTACGGCCAATTCTGAATTCCTCCTTTGCTGAGGTTACATTTATAGGTTTTTTACATAACAATCGACCTCCTCTTGAGGATCGAATTCTCAAATTTAGACAAAATCCTAATTACATAATATCTTCCTAGATTCTATCAACTGAAGCTGAATATGATGAAACAAATCTAAAGCTGTTCAATCCTCCTAAATACTAGTTCAATCCTATCTAATAAATCTGGAAATTGACAGCTAAAGGTACCAACACCTTTGCTTGGAATTTTATTTATTTATTTTTGGAATAATTAATGAAGTATTTTGTCTCTAAGAATCACGCCCCTCTATCAGACTACTGAGGACAAAAATATTCATGGGCTCCTGTCCATGAGCTCCTCCACATAATTGTCCCGTTTCTGCAGCATGGTTTCTGTCATCCAGGTAGCATCCTCAATTGGCTAATCCTTCTATTTGATCAAGTATTGAAAATACTCCTATACCCTGGTTTTCTTGAACACTTTCTTGTCTAAGATCCTCTCTGTTTGTAATGGCTCTGCTGTGGGTAACTTTTTTATCCAGTCAATATTTTCTCTGTCTTCTGGTCTTTCATCTGTGCCACCATCTTCATATCTATACAAATCAGCAACATTAAATATTGGAGATATTCCAATATCATATGGCAATTCAATTTCATAGTTATTTGCAGAAAACTTTCTCAATATCCTGCATGGTCCTATCTTTTTTAATTTTAACTTGTTATACTACTTATTTGGAAATATTTCTTTTCTCAAGTGTGCCAAAACCAGATCACCAACTTCAAAATTAACTTCTCTTCTACTCAAATCTTCTATGTTCTTGTACTTAATTCTACTGTCTTGTAGCTATTGCTTTACCTGTTCATGTATTTCTTGTATTTATGAAGAAAAATATTCTCCATCAACACTTCTCATTTCTGCCTTTCCCATGTTCCTCAACTTAGAGACTCCTCTTGGATGCATCCCATAAACTATATGGAATGGAATCTGTCTTGTACTTCTATTAGGTGAATCATTATATTCATATTTTTCCTGTGGTAAAATATGATCCCACTGTTTAGGATGTTCTCCTACAAGACTTCTCAAAATATTACCCAAACTTCTGTTCACTACTTCAGTCTGCCCATCAGTCTGACAGTGATAAGCTGAGCCGAAACTTAGTTTAGTACCAAGCTTCTTCCATAATGTTCTCCAAAAATGACCAAAAAACCTTTTATCTCTATCAGAAACAATACTTTTAGGTAACCCATGTAATCTAACAATCTCTTTGAAAAAAAAATTGGCAACATGAGTAGCATCATTGGCTTTATAACATGGAATAAAATGTGCCATCTTTGAAAATCTATCAACTATAACATAAATTGCATCATTTCCTCTCTGTGTCTTAGGAAATCCTAAAACAAAATCCATACTTACCATATCCCAAGGTTTGTCTGGAATAGGTAATGGAACGTACAAACCTGCATTTTGACTTCTCCCTTTAGCATATTGACAAATTTTACAATTCTTCACATACTTTTCCACTTCACATCTCATCTTCGGAAAAAAAATAAAAATGACTTAGCTGCTCATAAGTCTTATCAACACCAAAATGTCCAGCAAGTCCACCACTATGCTTCTCCCTGATTAAATTTTCTCTCATGGAACAATTTGGTATGCACAACTGATTTATTTTGAACAATAAACCCTCTTGCAAGAAATAATATAACCACTGACTTTTGTCTATCAGAACAACATTACAGCATGCTTCAAATGCTTCTTTGAAATCCAAATTTGTTTTATAGATTTCTTTAAGAAAATCAAATCCTACCACTTCAATTTGACTTTCTTGAATAAGGATGCTTTTTCTACTCAACACATCAACTACCTTGTTTTCTTGACCACTTATATGCTTCAAAACAAAGTTAAAACTTTGAAGATATTCAACCAATTTTTCATGTTTTTTATTTAATTTAGGCTGCTGCATAATATACTGTAAAACATGATTATCTAAATATAGCACAAATTATACAGACATTAAATAATGTCTCCACTTCTTCAACGACTGTACAATTGCATAAAAATCTTTGTCATATGAAAAGTACTTCCTTCTTGTCTCATTCAGTTTCTTACTGAAATATGCTACAGGCCTATCTTCTTACTTAATACAGCCCCAATAGCTTCTCCACTAGCATCACACTTCACTTGAAAAGTTTTTTTAAAATTAGGAAAAACTAAGACAGGTTTATCAGTTATCTTTTTCTTCAAAAACTGAAAATTTCTTTCATCTTCAGCAGTCCATTTAAATGGTTGTTTTTCCTTCTTTATGGTTTCAATGATAGGTGCATTAATCTTGCTAAAATTGCTTATGAATTTTCTATAAAAACTAGAAATTCCATGGAAAATTCTTACCTCAAAAACATTTTTAGGTGAAGGCCACTCCACAATTGCCTTTACCTTCTCTGGATCCATTTTTAGTCCTTTAGCAGAAAAAAAAAACCTAGATATACCAATTCTTCTTTCATGAATGAACATTTTTTTAAATTTATTAGTAATTTCTCTTGATGTAACTTCCTTAAGACATAATTAAGATGTCTCAAGTGTTCTTCCTTTGTTTTTCTGTAAATTAATATATCATCCAGATATACTATTGCAAATTTACCAATAAATTCCTTTAATACTTCATTCATGAGCCTCATAAAGGTGCTAGGTGCATTTGATAAACAAAAATGAATTACCATCCATTCATACAATCCCTCATTTGTTTTAAAGGATATTTTCCATTCATCACCTTCCCTTATCCTAAGCTGATGATACCCACTTTTCAAATCTAATTTTGAAAAATATCTTTCTCCACTCAAATAATCCATCAAATCTTCAATTCTAGGTAAAGGAAATCTATACCTGATTGTCATTTTGTTGATTTCTCTTGAATCAGTGCACATTCTCCAACCTCCATCTTTATTCAGACTTAACACTATAGGTACTGCACAAGGACTCAACCTTTCTCTGATCAAACCTTTGTCAACCAATTCCTGCACTTGCTTTCTGATTTCTTCATTTTCTGTAGGAGTCATTCTGTAAGCTGCTTTGTTTGGAAGATTTGATCTTGGAATGAAATATATTTGATGGATGATTCTTCTCATAGGTGGTAATTCATCAGGAAAATCACCCACATTAATATCACAATAACTCTCCAACATTTCTTGAATTTCAATTGGCAAATCAGAAATTTTAGTAGAAGTAAACACTACCTTAGGTTTACAAACTAAAGAAAAATTTTCCTCATCATCTTCAATCTACTACAAGTATTCTTTCCCACTCAACAATAAATTCTTTGGATCAGAATTTTTGCTTGATGCATCTCCTTCTTCCATAGGTAACATTGTTTGATTCATACCATCCTTGAAAAACTTGTAAGTGTTTCTCTTCCCATCATGTACTGCTGCTCTTTCATACTGCCAAGGTCTACCCAGCAATATGTGACACACATCCATAGGCATCACATCACATGATTTTATATTTTTAGCTGCCCATCTACAATTCTATTTCAAATTGTTCCTTTACTGTCAGCTGATGTCCCTTCTGAAGCCATGACACCTTGCAGGGTGTTGGATGTTCGCTTGTCTTCAAGTTCAACTTCTCCATCACCTCTGTAGAGACCAAATTATCTATATTTCCACTATCAATGACCAATTTACAGTATTTCCCTTGAACTTTGCACACACTTCTGAACAAAGTCCTTCTCTGTGCTGGTTCAACAACTTCCTTTGTTTATTTCAACAAAACCTTGTTAACCACCAAATATTCTCCCTTCTCTGGCACAATTTATTTCTCTATTTCAGGTAACTTTGCTGCTTCTTCTCCAGTCTGAGCAGCAATTTCATTTCTTTGGCTTGTCCCCACATTCTCTTTCTCTGGACATTCATAGGCTCTATGTCCCAATTTTTTACATTTGTAACAACTCACTTCTCTTCCTCTACTTCTGCCTCCTCTTCCTCTGTAAGGACTCCTTCTGCCACTTGCATCACCTTCTGTGGGTGCATGCTGAGGTGGGCTGCTGCTAGTTCCATCTCTTGGTATTGTAGATCTTCCTCTACCACCTTGACTTCCCTTCCCTTGGAAAGTACCTCTTCCTTTGGCAGATTTCTTTCTCAGGAGTTTTTCTTCAGCTTTTAAGGCCATCTGGTAAGCCTCTTCTACTATCTTAGGAGACAATATACTTATCTCATCTTGAATCTCCATTCTGAGACCATTTATGTACCTCGAAATCTTCTCTGTTGTATCTTGGATTTGTCCTGCTCTTATGCTCACTTTGTAAAATTCTTTTGTTTATTCTTTCACTGTCATTAATCTCTGTCTAAGATTTTTCATTTGTATAAATAATGAAAGCTGATAATCACTAGGCAAAAAATTACCTCTCAGCTTTGCCACCATTCTATTCCAATTCTTGATTGGCTACTTACTAACTCTCCTTCTCTCTACTTGCACTCCATCCCACCAAAGTGTTGCATGGCCTTGCAACCTTGTGACAACAAATTTAACTCTCTTTTCTTCACCCATCTCTTCATAGTCAAGGCATTTATTCATCTCAATGATCCATTCTATCGACTCTTCTGGATTCAATCCTCCTGCAAAATCTGATACTTCAAGTCTAGGTCTAGATGTAGAGCCTAAAACTGATTTAAAGAATATCATATCAGGAGTAAGCTCAATATTTTCTTCTTCTTCTTCAGCTTCAGGTTCATTGAAATCTTCAGGATCTCTCAGGTGTCCTAAATCAATTGCTTCCAATCTGGCTTGAATCTGCTGCATAGTCTCCAGTACTTCTGCATTTGCAACTGGTCTACCTCTTCTTCTACCAGTAGCACCTCTACCAATTCTGACATCCATGCTAGATTTATTTTTCTGACTCTTGGAAGCTTTTTCAATATCTGAAAAATTCTTTGAAGACTGCTCTAATACCACAAATTATGGTAGTGTGGGTGCAGGCGTTAAAGAGAGTTGTTCAAACTTTTGTATAATGTTTTCTAACTCAGGAATCTAATCATGATCTCCCTTTTTACTCTCGGTAATCAAAATTTATCAAATTGTTGATAAAATTAAATAAATACCTTCAGAAGAAAAAAGTTCCTTCTATCCTTAGAAAAACATTATAACACACTTTTGTAACAATTGGAAAAAAAAATCCCCTTTTCCCTTATAACAATGTTAGCCCTTTGGAAACATTTAAAACCCACTTAAGCCAATGTTTAAAACTCTTCAGGAGTATAATAGTTTTACTTTTCAAACAATGCCTTAAACCTTCTGGAACATAATATTATAATGTGTTTTAATCAACGTTTAAAGATATTTGGAACAAATATCCAAATCTTCGGAACTTATAACATTAAAACCATTAGAATGACTGTTTAAACTCTCAGACATGTAATGTTGTAAAGTATTTTAAACAGTGTTTAAAACCTTTCGGGCCCACATATCCAGATTTTAAATGTTTAATAGAACTCTATTGCAATAAACTTCGGTCCATACCTTGCTTAAATCTCCACATGAGTTCTGATGTGACCACCGTTGGATTTCCACAGACCTTGACTGGACGGATATCACATTGATTCGACCCCCGGCTTTTAACTATCAAAAATTATGTGAAATGGGCGGTATTGTGGTTGCGACGTGCTGCAACACGATACGATCGCGTTAAAATCAAAGAAAACCGCTCACCCTCTGAAAGCGATGTGAACACAGTGTAAGTGGTTTTCCCAAACCACTTAACCTCAAATTTGATTTAAATCGCAGTTAAACACGATATATGTTGTTCCTTGTTTAACTTCAACATATTTCTATTATTCCTTTCAATTTTTTCCAAACCTTTATACGCAGAGTTTAAATATATTCAATTTATACACAGAGAGTATGAATTTAAATGGGTTTTCGAGAACTAAACCTCTTTTTCACACAGAGACTAATGTGAATTCAATTTGTGCTCAATTCCTACACAGAAGACATATATATCAACGAATTTTTGAAGGTGAAACCCTTCGGGGATTTCCAAGTATAACAACAGTTTAAGCAAACACTGCAATTGTATTAAACAGAGGCCAAACCCTCACAATCATTCTTCTACAGCCAATTCCGGATTCCTCCTTTGCTAAGGTTACATTTATAGGTTTTTTACATAACAATCGACCTCCTCTTGAGGATCGAATTCTCAAATTTAGACAAAATTATAATTACACAATATCTTCCTAAATTCTATCAACTGAAGCTAAATATGCTGAAACAAATCTAAAGTTGGCCAATCCTCCTAAATACTAGTTCAACCCTATCTAATAAAATTGGAAATTGATAGCCAAAGGTACCAACACCTTTGCTTGGAACATTTTTTTGGATTTTTTGAATAATTAATGAAGACTTTATTCTCTAAGCCTCATGCCCCTGCATCAGGTTATCTTCTTGATCAAGCATGGAAGACTCATAGAGTTTATAATTTTCTAAATTTACCACTAATTAAATGCACATGTATGTGGTATACTGAGTCTATATGAATTTTCTCCCACCTTATCTAGTATCTAAAAAGGACCATATCACAGATTCTTTATTTTCTTTCTAGGATCTCACTTTCTCTCCTTGTTCAACAACAACCATGCGTTGACTCCCACCTTGAATAACCTGTTTTCTCTATGACAATCATGCTCGACCTTGAATTTTTATTGTGAATTCTACAATTACTCCTATACCTATATATGGATTTGCTTGTTATTATCAAAAAAAATTATACCATTGAGGAATCCCATGTAATAGCCTCCCTCACTTCTCCTTTCTAGCCATGTGGAATATCCAAAGGGGAAGGCAGAAATATGAAGAAAAAAAATCAAATGGGGATTCCCAATTCAATGGGGATTTGTTATAAGAGTGTTGTATATATGTCATATTCTCATCCCAAGTCTTCAAATGATTTTTATCGTAACTCCTTAAAATTTGTATGAATGTATTTTTTATTATTATTTTCCCATATGTTTGTAGATGGAATTTTGTATACCTATTCAAATTCATGTCCATATTCTGCCATAATGTATTGCAAAATGTATTGAGAAATATTGTGCCCCAATATGAAATGATGTTCCTTGGTATCCCAGAGTGCACCAATACTTATCTAAATAACAAGTTCATTACTTCTTTCCCATTGATGGTCCCTTTATAAGGCATTAGAACAAACATCTTACTAAACTTGTCAATTAAGATGAACATATATTCATGTCCCTTCCTGGTTGCTGGTAAAACACCAACAAAGTTCATGGAAATGATTTCCTAAGGATGAGTGGGTACATTAAAGGCATGATATAGATCATGTTTCTTATTACTTGGCTCGTTGGTACAACAAAGCATGCATTCTCTTATGAATCTATCTACCCCTTCTTACATTCTAGGCCAATACACTTACCTCTACAAGTTGGAAACTATCTTCCCTACACCAAAATACCCTACAACATCGGAAGTATGAACCTATTTAATTAGCCACATTCACTCACCTTTAGAAACACATAAATCATCTAACTTCTTGAGTAACCCATTATGGATTCTGCAATTGATTGTGTTATCACCATCGTGCACATTCCTCTAGCTTTTAAATTGTTGAAACACCCCCTTAAAATCCTCATTTTTTATGTATGCTTCTCTCTATATTCATCATGGATGAACGACTTCATGTGCATTAAAGTTTCCAAGGCTATGATATTTTATGTGGGTGTCCTTAAAATCATGTCAGCCAAATTGTTTATGTTTCCCTTCTTGTACTTAAACACTAAATTAAATTTCTATAAAAACACAATGACTTGCAATGCCTGGTCTCCATAACTTACTTTGGGCCAGCATGTACTGTAATGTTTGGTGATATATGTGGATTACTTTCTGCTTTCCCATTAGATAGTGTTTCCACTTCTTCATAGCTTGCACGAAGGCATATATATCCTTGTTGTAGGTAGGGTAGTAGAGAATTGTCTCGTGAAATACTTCAAAATGGTATAACATATGTTTTTTTCCCTACATCAAGACAAATCCCATAGTGTACCCAATTTTATCTATCTCTACTTTGAAGGGATACTATAAGTTCGATAACTAAAAAACCAGTTCTTGACTGATCCTCTTCTTTAACTCCTCAAAGGCCCTCTTCTAATCCTTTCCTCAATAGAAACTCTCGCTATTTTTTATTATGGAATAGAGTGGTGTTGTTACTGCTAAAAAGGAGGTTATGAATTTCCTCAAGTATCGTGTTGCCCAAACGAAACTACTGAACTCAAAAAAATTATTAGGAAACAACCATTTCATGATGGCCTCCATATTGGTAACATCTATCTTCAACTCTCCTCCAGTTATTATTGATGGTTTTGAAACATCATTTAGACATTATCCCACAAGATCATGCTAATTTTACTAGTGTTGGAATGATATACTCACCTAAATAATCCATGCTAATTTGGTTGGGTTGTGCTAATTTAGCCAGTTGTGAATGGCCTAAGGCAATAAATCTCCCATGGGATCGTGATGATTTTACTAATGGAGATCAATTTATTTACCCATGGGGCCATGATGATTTTTCTAGGGGTAAATGGACCAAGGTACTCACATTTATAGCTCTAGGGTGGAGTGATCTATTTTAGAGAGTGAGTTTGAATTATTTATCTAATGGGGTTTTTACCAATTAGTGGTGTTAAAAATTCTAGTCTAATTTTGAGTTTCATGTAGGTGCCATAAGTGAAGGGGTGAAGAGCCACCTCTATGAGTTTCCACTCACATTAGAGCTCTATATAAATATACAGGCATGTGAGAGGAAATTGAATCAACATATCAAGCTCATTGATATTTTCTAAGTAGAGGAGAAATTCAGCTAAGGAGAAATTTGTTGGAGATCATCATTTCTATCTCTCTTGTTCTGGCCACATGTGTGAGAGAAGAACAATTTTGACCATCCACAAATGTGAGACAGAAGGTGATTTTAACATGAATCGACCGAGTTGTTGACCAAAATGTTTGATTAGATTTTGCAGGCTACACATGTGAGACATTTCCTTTTTGACCATAGGCTAACCACATGTTGCATGTTCGGGTTTGATTGCAAACTGAAAGCATGAATTTTCTTTAGATTTGAGTGTGGGTCTGATTTTTTCCAAGGTTGAGTTGACCACATAATTTGACAATTTGACCAGCATTGAATTTTGGTTACTAAGTTGAATAGTTTGACAAATGTTGACTTGGAGTTGTTTCTAATAGGTTTATATCATATTTTGACTTAGATATTGGCACAAATTTATAATTTTTAAACCTTGCTACAAGAAAATTTCTCCTTAACAAAATATTTCAAGGTTTTCTTCCAAGCTTGTGTTTCCCACAATAATAAATTATTTCTTATGTTGTGCATGTTTGCCTTTCTTTTATATTTACTATTTCCACTACATTTAATATTTATATTTCCTGAGTATAAGTATTCGTTGATAGTAGTGGCATAAAAATACTATTTGAAAATTATTTGGAAGTAAATTATTTGGTAGAAAATTGTATTATATTGAATTTATCATAGACTTTCAACATGGAATCAGAGCTTTGTTGAATATAAGCCATTGAATTTAGCTTAAGAGATTATATTTAATAGCTTGATTGGATTTTATATCTCTTTTCAAAATTCTTCCAGGCATCGGAGTAGAATACAGGTTGGATGGTGCCACTAATATAAATTATTGGAAGACCAGGATACTTCTTTTCTTAGAAGAAAATGAGCTTCATGATCATGTGAAGGACGTCATTCTAGAGCTAGAGGGAGCTAAGGATAAATCTAAGTATACGAAGAATTAATCCAAGACTAAGATAATCTTGATATATTCCATAAATGACCACTTTATTCCTCTTGTTTTCGATTTGAATACTGCCAAATAAGTATATGATTCTCTAGTTGGATTGTTTGAGAGAAACAACACTAACAAGAAACTAACCTTGAGGCATGAACTACATAGTATCATGATGACTAGATCATATTTATTTTTCTCTTACCTTATGAGAGTCTCTCAGTAGAGAGATGAACTTAGATCCATTGGAGATACCATTGATTATAAAGAGCTTGTTACAGTCACGCTCTCAGTGGATTTCCTTTCTCATGGGATCAATTTTTTTAGCAAATTTTTGCATGAGATAAGATTCCCAAGTTTAATAAGCTATGGACTGATTATATCCAATAAGAGGCTAGATTTTTGTCCAAGAATAACTTGCAGAGACCTCGAGATGAAGAAACTAAAGCCCTTGTAGCTCATGCAAGGAAAGGAAAAGGAAGAAGAAATTTTGGAAAGTATGAAAATAAAGATAAAAGTAGAATACTAGCTATGGTTATACATCAAAAGAAGAAGAATATGTCAAAGATCAGGTGCTTTAGTTGTCATAATTGGATCACTATGTGTCCCAATTTCTTGATAAGAAAAGGAAGGTAAAGAAACATGCGTCAAGAGTCGATGTTGAAGGCAATGATGATGAACATCCACGATAGAAGAAGCCAAAGGAACATTTCTTTACCTCCACTCTTACAAACACTATTATAGATGGTGGTGATGTTTGGTTGGTGGACAGCGGAACTTATAGGTACATGACATGTTTTTTATATTCTCTCGCAAATTTTACATAGAGGGATTCAAAATTGTAGGTGGAACTTGGACATAAAACCAAGTATGTAGTGAAAGGAGTTGGATTAGCATCATTTCATATAGATTCTGAAGATTGTTTACACATTAAAGATTTTTTTTGTACTAGGATTAAAGAATAACATGCTCTCTATATTAGTGTTGGAAGATAGAGGTTAAAGTGTTTAATTTGTAGATGGGAAGGTTCTTGTATGCCCTAAGAGCTAAATCATAGACTTAGTATAAGTGATCGGTGCTTGATAGGTAGGACTATAAAGAATTAAGGATGGCCAATCAAGGAATTGGTACATGATAATATAATTTTATGTGAGTTATTGCATCGAATATTTTGTCACCTGCATTACATGGCTTTGGAAAAATTGAGGAAGATGGTTACAAGTCTTCCATAGTTCCAGGTAGAGGATTATGGTGTTTGCAGGGGTTGCGCACTTGGAAAAAATTCCAAGGGATATTTTCCAAGTAGTGATAATAGATCCAAGGGTATATTGGATCTAGTGCATTCATATATATGCAGATTGATGACAATTCCATATTTGGGAAGCTACTTGTATTATGTGATGTACATTGATGATTTATCTTAGAATACTTAGATCTTATTCATCAAGACCAAGGATGAGGTGTTGAATAGGTTCCAAGAAAGGCTCAGGTAGAGAACTTGATAGGCAATAAGATCAAAGTTTTGAGTTTAGATAATGGAGGAGAGTATACTTCTAGGGATTTTAGTGATTTTTGAAAGGAGGGAGGGATCAAGAGGGAATGGATAACTCCTTACAACCCTCAGTAAAATAGGTTTGTAGAAAGGAATAACAATTCCATTGTGGAAGTGGCAAAGGCAATTATTCATAATTAATATCTACCCATGTTATTATGCGTGGAGGCGTCTAAAAAAAATATTTGTGTCCAGAACAGGTGTCCTAAGTAGATATTGGAGGAAAATAACCTTGAGGAGGCATTCATAGGAGTGAAGCCAGAGATCATTCATTTAAGGATATTTGGTTTTACAGTATACATTCACATTCCCAAGGATAATATGGAGGAGCTAGAACCTTATGGAAATAAGGGTACTTTTGTCGGATATAATGATACTTTGAAGTTCTACATGATTTACATTCTAGGATAATGTCAAATTGAGGTTAGTAAGGATGTTACCTTTAGTGAGGAGGAAACATTAAATAGGTCCAGAGAGTCCCACATGGAGATCAATAGTGAGGAACACGAGGCTTCGAAGGATGCAAGTACATGTCCCTCTATTGCAGTCGATCATCCTTCAAGCTATCAAGAAAAATTAGTAGAGCTAGTAGAGCTATTGGGTCTACCTAGAGATGTTTTTGTGACCAGAAAGAGGCCAACATGGCTTCATGACACTTTGCAGGATGAAAAAGGGCATGTATATCCCTATGGTACTTTCAAGGAGAGTATATGATTACAAAGGAACTCAACTTATATGGAATTTATGAGCCATGCCACTGATTTTGATCCTTCCAGTTATGAGGAGGCAACATGCCATCACGTTTGGAAGGATGACATGATGGAGGAGTATCAGTCCATCATGAATGATGTGTGGACATGGTGTCAAGACATGAGGGGAAGTCAGTAGTTACTTCCAAGTGTATCTATACTACCAAGCATGAATTATATGGAAACATCAAGAAGTACAAAGAAAGGTTTGTGGCAATAAGGTTCCCCAAGAAAGAGGGAGTGAACTATGAGAAGATGTTTTCTCTAGTTTCCAGGTACACTTATGTCAAGACTATTGTTTCTATTTCTTCTATTATGGTTGGAGATTACATCAGATGGATGTAAATACCACATTCCTCAATGGTGTGATTGAGGAGGAAGTGTACAAAGAGAAACCTCGAGTCTTTGAGATACATGGGAAGGATTCCCATGTCTACAGATTAAAAAAGGATTTGTATTACTCAAGTAGGAACCTAGGGCATGGTACTCTAGGATTAATGGATACTTAATGATTTTTTTCTTCACTAAGAGTGATACATATCTTTACCTTTACTTCATGGTTGTTTTTTGTGATCCTTTGATATTCGTGATGTATGTTTATGATATGTTCCTTACTAGGGAAGAAAGGATATCACTAGGTACCACAGGGAGTTTTCCTCAATGTTTGTGATGAAGGACCTTGGCTTGATATATTATTTATTGGGATTGGAGGTGTGGAAAACATCAGATGAGATATTCCTTGGACAAGGGAAGTACAGCATTTATATTTTGAGGATATTTTACATGATGGACTACAAGTCCATGGATACACTTATGATGAAAAATCTAAAGAAGATTATGATTACGTGAAGAATTGTGGTTTCGGAAACTACTTGCAGGACTATTTGATAATATGTTAGAGATGAAAGTGGTACATTATGATAATCAAAGTTGTGTTAAGCTTTCAGAGAATCTAGTATTTCATGATAGGTCAAATAACATTGAGATAAAATATAACTTCATCTGATACATGGTGCAGAATGGAGTCGTGAAGATATAATACATATCCAAGAATGAGTAGAATGCATACATTCTCACCAAGCCCCTATCTAGAGAAAAGTAAGCATACTTCAGAGAAAATATTTTCATTATGTAGAATATCTCCCTTGATGAGAGGGAGTGTTGATGTATTTGTAGCATCGGGTATACATTCTCCCACGGGGTCATGCTGATTTCTTAGTGGGGGAATGATATAGTGACCTAAAGAATCCATGTTAATTTGGCCACACCATGCTAATTTCGTAAATGGTGAATGGCCCAAGGGCATACATCTCCAATGGGTTCATGATAATTTGACTAGGATGGATTCATAAATTTACCCATGGGTCCATGCTGATTTGGGTAGGGATAAATGGCCCATGATACTCACATTGCTAGCTACAGGGTGGAGAGATATATTTTATAGAGAAAGTTTCAATTATTTATCTAATTGGGTTTATACCAATTAGTGGGGTTAACAATTCTAATCTAATGTTGAGTTTCCATGTAGGCTCTATAATTGAGGGGTGGAGAGAAACCTCGATGGGTGTCCACTCATATTAGAGATCTATATAAATAGACATATATTATAGGAAAATAAATCAATGTAGAAAGCTGATTGATCTTTTCTAAGTAGAGGATAAATTCATCTAAGGAGAAATTTGTTGGAGATCGTCATTCCAATCTCTCTTGTTCTATTTGCACGTGTGACATAAGGATGATTTTGACTATCTGCACATGTGAGAAAGAAGGCAATTATGACCATGTCTTATTGGTTGCATATGTGAGATGTGGATTGTTTGACCACAGGCCACCCATATGCCACAAGTGCATTTTTTATCATGGGCTAACTACAAGGCATGTGTTTGGATTTGACCATAAGTCTAAGTTTGACCAGGGCCAAGGTGACTGCATGATTTGATAGTTTTAATAGCATTGAATTATGATTATTTTTATTTGTTTGGCCAAAATTAACTTGGATTTTTTTTCACTAGGTTTGATCGGTATTTGGAATTGGATATTTGCACTGATTTCTAGACAAATTTATATTTTTTAAACCTTGTTGAGAGACAATTTCTCCTTAATAAAATATTGATGGGTTTTCTCCCAATGTTGGGTTTCCTAGGGTAAAAAATTATTGTCTCTATTATGCCACAACTGTGTTTATCATTATCTTTACTATTTCCGTTGCATTTATTATTGAGATATTTTTAGTATAATTATTCAATGATAGTAGTGGAATAAAATTATTGTTTGAAAATCATTAGGAAGTAATTGTCTCATAGAAATGTATATTACATTGCATTTTTCATAAAATTTCAAAACCTATCACATAACCCAAATACACAAAAGAATATTGTGCAAACTCACACTTCTTGAGATTTTCCAACAACAAGTGCTTCTTTAATGTATCTAGGAATTACATCAAATGTGATATGTGCTCCTCCCAAAGAAGCACTATATACCGATATATTGTCCAAATATACAATGACAAATGAATATCTAAAACGGTGTAAAATATCATTCATTAACCTCATAAACATAGTTAGTGCATTGCATAGCCTAACTGACATGACCAACCACTCATACAAACCTTTCATGGTTTTGAAGGAAGTCTTTTAGATATCTTCTTCTCTCACACCAACCTGGTGATATCCTAACTTAAGTCAATCTTGGTGAAGTATTTGGATTTCTGCAACTAATCCAATAGATCATCTATTCTAGGTAGGGGGTGCCTGTTCTTGAGCCTAATTTTGTTTAACACCTTGAAATCAATGCACATCTTCCAAGTCCATTCCTTCTTAGGTACAATTATAATGTGTGACTCACATGGTAAGGTACTTGGATAAATAACACCTTGTTCTAATAATTGTTGCAACTTATTCTTCACCTTGTTTACCTCTATATCAAAATTCCTTTACAATCCTTGGAAACAAATAGCTTGAAAAGAAAAATATTTCATGATGAAATTCCCTTTTGGAACACATTCCTTCATGCCTATAACAACTCTTCCAGTTGTGTTTATGTTCCTTAGTACACACATCTATCACGCTAATCTATGGCATAGATTAGGACATGATATTTTCATCAATCTGTGTGTCCCTAATCTTAGTAATAAATTACAAGATGTAGGTAACTAGGATAGATTATTTTTCACATCTAAGCATAAGTACTAAAGTCGACTAACAAAATCTAAGTTGTAAAATTCTAAAAGAGTAAGTTAATGAAGCATGAAACGACATTTACAAAGGTAAACTTAATCTAATCAAACTATTTTAAAAGTAAGAAAAACATACTTGAAATCCATTGTATGATTTGGCATGCACTAAGGTCCCAAAACACTGGTTAACCCATAGTATTCTACAAGATCATGTTCAACAGATTTGCAAATTTTCACACTAAAATTAAATACTTGTAAATGAGAGGAATTGGAACATTGTTTTAAGAGGTTTAGTTTGGTGGGTTGGTAATGCACTAGGGCCTTTTTTGTTGGTGACAGAAGATAGACATGCTAGTAGTATTTTATTAAATCTAGTAAACTTAACCTAACACTACTTGAGAAGTTAAGAGTACACTAGTTCCTGTTATACAAGAAAATACCTCCTCGTCAACTCATAGGAGAAGATCATCTTTTTTATTTTAATACACCCAAGTTTTAGCCCTTTTGAGGCTATAACACACCCTACAAGACCACACAAAGCATTTTAATGTTGGCCATAGGCTGAATATATAGATCTAATGTTGTTTCATCCATATAATTGTCTAATATTTATGCTTTTTATGCTTATGTTGCAATGATTTTGGTTATGGTTTCTTGTTGATGTATTTAAATATACCTTGTTTCTTATTTTCTATTGTTTTGACTTTATAAATTCTATATGTTGTAGAGATCACATTTTTTCACTTTGTGTGCAAGTTTTACTCTTGGAGCTAGTTGAGGACCTTTCTTAACCACAATAATTGTTACAGTGGATCTTTACGAAAGGATAAGCATGTTATCACTCACTTTATCTTTGTCAATTCCAATTTATTACTTGCATTATTGGATACATCCAACCATGTTATAGTAGATCCCTTGATCCATTTTCCTAAGGTTTTGAGAAAACCTGAGAGGATTTCATTTTTTTCATCTAAGCTTAGATCCCTATAGCAGAATTGGAGACTCCACTGGGGATTGTTTTATTCCCAGTTTATTTTCTACCTACTACATCTTGAATATCTGGTCTTGTTTGGTCTTGTCAGCATTGAATTCTTGTGATTTACATGTTTTCCTGCTAGTTTCATTGGTCTTAGTCTCTGTTGTGACCTAGTTTTTCTTTTTTCTTAGCAAATCCATTGTAACACTCCTTCCAATTTATTTCAATTTTTTTTAACACGTGATTACTTTGTGCGCAATGTGTTTCCCTAGTTTTTAACGCCCTGTGTAGTCTATAAACTTATGTTAGTGTCCTAAATCTCTATTTTTCACCCAGTTTGTGGATTCCATTGTTTAAATATTTGCTTGTCTATTGGTCCTTGGGTGTGTATTGCCTGAAAGTTTGATTCTTCTACTTACATCCATACAAATTTGTTTTGAAAAGATAACTTAGTTGCAACATTGAAAAAAGAAAAAGGAAAAATTACTTTATGTTTATTTGGCTTGTTTTGTTCAAGTTTGAATTTTTGCATATGTTTTTAAATTTTAGAAGTTGCATTAGGATTGTTTATTTTGGAAAAAATGTTTATTACTCTCTCCTTGTAAAATCTCTTTCTCATAGAATTCAAATTGAAAAGCATATTTTCTGCATGGTTTGAGTCAATTCTCATAACTTCATATGTCAACATCCTTCCAAATACATTAGTAATGTACCTTTAAAAGAAACCATGTAATAAAATTAATCAACGATTCTTTGTCACAGGATAGCACACATTAACTTAGGTTAGGATCTTGGGTTCGTAAGTATACTCACCAAGGCTGCAAAACTAAACTAGTGTCATTAAAGAGTGAAAATCCTACTACACTCGCATTGACTGGGACCACTCCTCTAACACAGGTGTTAAGCATGAGACAACATCATAGTGTGAGATAAGGTAGCCCTTCGATTACATTTCGGTGGTTATTCTATGTACTAGGGATCCTTTCGAGGATTTCAGAGTTGAGTCAGGGACTCGAGTATCCTACCCACACAACATACTATCTACAATCATAATCACAGTCGAAGGTGTTTGTGATTTGAGGTAAAGAGTAGTGGCCATAATCCTAGGGAAATACATAAGGTGCTTGGATTGGGTCGGCTTGGTACCTAGAGAAACAAGCCTACTTCGTCTTTGGTTTTTTGGGAGGGTACGTTTCTTCATTAGATTGCTTGGCCCCTTCTTACTAAGGCTCAAGAAAAGCTCAGGGTAATCATAACTGCCTCATTTTGACTAGCTTTCTCTTATAGTCCTTTCATCCTAGGTTCCATCACCAACTAGTTATGAGTATCAAACAAAGTTTGATTTCCTACTAATCTCATAGATTTTTTACCATTTTAGGTGTTTATATGTTATTTTTGTTACTAAGATGATATAAAAGCGTTACTTGATCAAATATTTTCTTAAATCTATATTATTCATTGTGGGAATTGTTACCCACCACCTATGCGTAGTGTATAGGGGAGAAAACTTTTCTCCTATATGGTCCTCAACCAGCAGCCCCTTGAAGCCACCAGATAGCTCGATGTGCCATTTTCTCTGCTACCTTAGCCAACCATGTGGTCCCTCAACCACTTGTCATGAATGTATGTTGGAAGGTGGGTCATCCAACCCCAAAGGTATGGCTTTTAATTGGTATAGTTGAGTAATTTTACTTACTTTTCATGGGCACTTTTGGGCATGAATTGGTGGGGGGATTTGGTGGAAAGAGTTGGTTATGATTGTTTTGTTGTCTCCACTACCCAATTTCATGGTTTCCCTTGTATCCTAGACCTGTGGGATCTCCTTTAGTGACCATATTGCTTTAGGGTTGGCACTACATGGGAAATACTGATTTTGGTTATGTGGTTCTGCTTCCCAATATCACCTACATAACTCCCCTTCCACTCATTTTAACCTCATTCATATATTTTCCCATCCAAGTCCACATGTGTTTCTTGAGTCCACATAGGGTTAGCCTCCCCCTCCCCTTATCCACACCTTGGGTCGGGCCTAGAACGATGCCCCAGAGGTTTATGGAGCTAAAACTAAAATCAAAGGTATAATTTGGCCGCTCTTAATAGGAAATGTACCAAAAAATGCATAATATGGGCAGGAAATACAAATTTATGGCATGGGAAAAGGCAAAACATGAGCTCTACCCCTTTATCCATGGGCATCACCCCGGTTCCTATGGGTCGTAGATGAGCCCTCTCTAGAATTAAGGAACCCATGATTGTCCAAACCCATTGTGGGAAATGAAATGCCCCACCTTAACAGGGTATTCACTACTAAATATTACCCATCATGCTGTCATCCCCTAGAGCCCCGAGCAGTTATGAAGACAAAATCAATAAAAGGAAAATAGAAAATGATGAAGGGTGGAAAAAAAAGGTCGTAGTAACCCATGTACCATGATTTTATCCCTCCTACACTTAAATACCCAGGTGTCGGCTTCCATTATTTTTGCTACCCTAGATCCTTAACATATGGTCTGTATTTTTTCCCTAATCCCCACTTTGTTCCATATCATTTTCCACCTACCATTTGAGGGTTGTACCACGGACATGTCACCCCCTATAGAGCTTTAAACCACATGATAAGGTACTTGGATAACCCCCTATTGAGCTTGGAGACACTTATACATACCAAATCCCACTATGGAAGGGAATGCCACCATGAAGTGCCCTATTGATTCCATGACTTGTAAGTTTTTTTACTTTATTATTCTAATGATTTGTTGTATTGGAGGGAAAAGGGGCACATTGGATCTTATGCAGTATTGCAGGTGGGTTCCCATTTGAGGCTTGGTATTCCTATATTGGGTCATATCCCTAGTCACATTGGCACTCTTAGGCTAAGTGTTGAGATCCATGAGCCTCCACCATAGCCGAGATTTATTCATGGATCCCGAACAATGTTCATTGATTTCTCATATTCCACTTTTTCGGTGAGGATGAGGCAGTTGTTTCACCATGCCCAACTGGCTCCACATATGCACCATCCATTTGGAAGATGTTCCAGGGTCCGAAGCATTGTTCCCCGCTACAGAGTTTCATCATTCTATCCCTTACATATGGTCTATAGACACTTCCAATCCATTTTGAGACCCATGATATTGACCTTCTGCCCCCACACCCATTTGGGAGCACCAAAGGTTTTTGTTTAGAGAATAAGGGGCCAACACCTTCTCCTCTACGATGGGAGTACATTTCTTCATTATGGCACCTTTTGGACTTCATTAGGACTCCTAAAAGGCCCAAAAACTCACTTTATTGATCATTCGACCCTCTTGAGAGGATTATTCATGTATTATTGAGCTATTTTATGGGATTTTCACTAAAAGTTATTGTTATTGTGCACATTATTTTATTTTAGGGGTTAAATTAGGCCTACTTCGCTAAATCGAATTCATTAAGAAGTGTATAAATAGAAGTGAGGTGAATCATTTGTATCATCATCACTTGGATTTGATCATTCTCTCTTGTAAGATTTTTTCTATTCTCTTTGGTGGACGAAATTGGATGGATGGATGAATTGTGATGTTTGTATTTCTTCGTTTTTTCCTTGGAGCTTCTATATTGGCATATGATGATGATTGGATATAATTTTTCTCACATGTAAGTGCTATTTTAATGCTAATTTTTCTTTTCCTTATGTTACATGCATGTTGCTGGGGATTTTTTCTATACTAGGTTAAAATTTGTTGCTTTTCTTATGTGAAATGTTGGAAATTTGTCTTTTATTAGTGTTGTGTTATGTCATGGGCCATGTTTGAATAAATGAATGTTCCTAGAGACATTTTGTTGAAATATTATCTTGATAATTCATTACATATTGCATAATGAAATATAAATACCCTGAAAAAAAATTCCATTCCCTAATTTCCATGCAAAAATTTTGTATAGGCCTCCTTGACTATGGGAATCCATTCCACCTGGTTCACCTACTTAGCCGGCTCCACAGATGCACCATACACTTGGAAGATGTTCCAGGGTCTAGAGGATTGTTCCTCGCTACAGAGCGTCATCATTATATCCCTTACATATGGTCTACAGGCACTTCTGATCCATTTAGAGAGCCATGAGGATGACCTTATACCCCCACACCCATTTTGGAGTACCACGGGTTTTTGCTTGGAGAACAAGGGGAAAACCCCTTTTCCACTGTGATGGGATTTTGTTTTCATTATGTAACCCTTTGGAATTCATTAGGACTCCTTAAAGGCCCAACGACTCACTTTGTTTATGATTTGACCCTATTTAGAGGCTTACTCACGTATTATTGAGCTATTTGTGGACTTATCACTAAAAGTTATTGTTATTATGCACTTTATTTTATTTTAGGGGCTAAATTTGGCCTAATTAGATAAATCAAATTCATTAGGAAGTGTACAAATATCAGTGAGGTGAATCATTTGTATCATCATCACTTGGATTTGATCACTCTCTCTTGTGGGATTTTTTCTATCCTCTTTGGAGGGTGAAATTGGATGGATGGATGAATTTTTGTGTTTGGATTTCTTCGTTTTTGTCTTGTAGTTTATATATTGGCATATTATGATGATTGGATATACTTGTTCTCACATGTAATTTATATTTTAATGCTAATTTTTCTTTTCCTGATGCCACATGCATTTTTCCAAGGATTTTTGCTATACTAGGTTAAAATTTGTTGTTTTTCTTGTGTGAAATGGTGGAAATTTGTCTTTTATTAGCGTTTCATGATGTCATCAACCATTTTTGAATAAATGAATGTTCCTAGAGATTTTTTTTTTAAATATTGTCTTGATAAGTCATCACATATTTCATAATGAAGTATAAATACCTTGAAGCAATTACACATGCCCTAATTTCCATACGAAATTATTTTATACGCCTCCTTGCCTAAGTGAATCCATTCCAATAATTTAAATATATTTGACTCCATTTCCCCCAAATAATTAGGCATTTGTACTCCATAGGTGATCACCTTAAGGCATATTTTTCTCACCTTATCTCTTTCTTTGTAGGGCTAACCTACGTAGGTCACCTAGGGCATCAATTATCTGACAATCGAGCCATCCAAAAACTTATATTTTTGTTCCACAAATGCATTGAAATTTTATCTAGAGGCCCTCCAAATTTGAAGCAAATTCGATAGTGGGATCGTGTTATATTGCAAGCCCTAGCTCAAGGAATAATTCTTGCCCTAGGTTTCCCTTGGCTAGTGACCTCATTGGGAGTATTGCATCAAATTCAAAGAAAATTTCTCCTTTAATCTGTTTCTCCCCCTTAATTAGGTAAAGCACACCCATGGTTAATTAATTCCATCCCTTTGACCTAACTCTAGGTCCACTTAGCCCGCTGTGGTCCCACAACCTTTCAAATATAATTCCGCAAATACCACTTGGGATCCAAGTTTTCACAAGGATTTTAGGGTCTAAGAATCTCCTTTACAAATCATATACTCAAATCCTAGCCCTTGGAATTCTCCTAAGCTCTTTGTAGAGAGCCTTTCATATTGATTTCCAAGTAATCTAGCCATATATTTGAGCCTCTCTTGTGAATAGGACTCTAGGATCACTTTTTCATCCCATCATTGATCCATTCATATTTTTGATCCTCATTATACTAGGTCTCCTCCCACTGGTGAAATTTCATAGAGAGAAGGGATCCTTAGCTGAGGTGATAGTGGGATATCACTCAATGTTTTCCCTTGACCTAGTAGTTTCCCTACAGGACCCTCTCCGAGGAGCCCTGCTAATTTGAGAAATAAAATTTTGGCACCATTGATGAGGAAACGAAACATGTGCTTTGTTCCCCATGCAACATACTAACATACCATTAGTGGAAAATATTTTAGAAGAACGAAACCCTAGTTCTTCATTGAGCTTTAAAGTTAATGCGTATAGGGTGAAGAAAACATCTATCAAGGCAATTTTAATTACCCTGGTGACTCTATTTTGATCCTAATATGGAAAATCATAGAAAATGGAATATCATAAAAGAGATATTAATATTGGTCCTACATTTGCAAAACTCACTGACCAAGATATTCAAAAATGGCAAAAGAATCTAGATAAATATGCAGAATCTTGTCAAAATGTATTGGAAGGTATCAATTTGGAACTCATGCTTAGGATTCATAGGTTGCAACAAGTGAACCTCTACATAATAAGGTATACCTATGAGAAGGATCCTAGTCGTATCTTTGACTTTGGTCACCTAACCTGTGCTTTGAATATTTTGACTGACCTAATCAATGACAAAAATTATTGCCAGTCACAAAGCCCCGTAGAATTTGATCAAGGAAAAAAAAGGTGATCAAGAAAGTGGGGATGATGAGAAAACAGAATTAGAAGCCAACATAAATTAGGTGGGGAAATTCTCTACTAAATATTATGAATAAATTGATCCTAAAAGCCTCCATATCACGCAAGAAAAGGTGGATGAATATAGTAGGTCATCTAGGGCATTATTAAGGGAATGTAATGCTAATGAAGTATTCTTCCATCTACATGACGAAGAGGTGAAGCTTCATAATATGAAATGTGAATATAAAGAAAACCCTACCATTTTTCTCCTCCTTGAGACATTCTACCAAAATCATGTACCAAATACCTTAGCTATTTTTCTTCAAGAGAAAAGGGAAGAGGAGAAGTCTTGCTTCCTAGCTAACCAAGATGAAGATAACCTTGAGGAACTAGCTGATAAGAAGGAATATGAGTCTCTGTTGGGTCCACATAATGAACATAATGATTTTATGAACACATGTGTTATGGAATATGAGGCTATGAAAAGTAAATTTGAGGTTGACCTTACATTTCTCAAGGATATCACTCACGACGACTCTCCATTTGAAAGCCTTGAGGAAGGTGATCCCATGAGATACTTGGAAGATGACATTAGAGATTATTTCCATATTGAAACGGGAAAATGGGATATTTTTAGGCCTTAATTTGATTATGATCCCATTTATTATATCAACAAAGAGGATGAGGATGAGGTGGGTTTTCCCTTTCTCCAAAGAATTATTTATGATGAAATTCACATCGATGCCCTTGGGAAGGAGAATTGTTAGTTTCCCTTGCATGAAGAAGGGCAGTTGGAAGTAATCGATTCTCATTTTAGGGAAAACCCAATATTTGAGGAAATCAATAAGGCCCCTACCTATGATTATATATTCAAATCAGTTGAGACTTTAAATTAATGTTTTGGTGAAGAAAAATATGTTGAATATTAAACTTTTCCATCATCTTTTTCTTTTCCTCTTGTTCATCACTTTGAGTCTTCGTAAAGTGATTCCCTCACCCCTTGGAATATAATATCAAGTGAGCATGATCCATTTACCCCTTTTGAGTATAATGTCAAGTAAGAGCCCCTCGTTGACTAGTATTTGTCTCCCTAGACACATCCTCATGATTATGATCACTTCAAAGCATTTCCTCTCCAATGTGGTCATCAAAGTGAGCAAACTATTTGTTGCACTCCTTCCTTCCCTTACCCTTTATCCCCCTCTCATCATGACCTTGTGTCATCTGCAAGGTATAATATTATAAATAATGATGGTGATATGGATTTCCTGAGATTGATCCTACATTCCACCATTTTGTACTTAGAGGGAAAGCCATAAACTTCTATATTTTCTTGTTTTCCTTCTCCCAGGGTTCCTTTTTATCTCGAATAGAGATCATGTTTTCCCACCTCCCACCCAATTCACCCACAATGTGATTATGCTTGCATTCGCTTTGGTTTTACTTTCATGAGTAATCATACTGATAGGAATATGTATATTTTATCTGATGATATTTTGGTCGCATTGGCTTTATGATTACACTTAGTATTAGCATTTCTATATGAATATTAGGTATGATGCATTGCATGCTTATTTTTCGCATTAGAACTAATATCATATGATATTATCATGGTATATTAGCTGCATTTATATTAAACTTGCATATTTTTACTTTCATGTTGACATTTACAACCTAATACTAAGCATGGATGATCATAAGACACCACAAAAACATGCTACCCCATGTGATTTGTTAATATGTGCAGGGAATAGGTCTGCAATACCAAGAGATTTCTCGTGTTCTCATGACCTCCCGTTCAAGTGGTTTTGTTCACTTTCTCAGGAGCTCATATCTCAGTTGGAGATAGATGTTACCCACCACCTATGGGTAGTGTATATGGAAGAAAATGTTTCTCCTAGATGGTCCTCAATCGGCAACCAACATCCCCTTGTAGCCACTAGATAACTCAATGTATCATTTTCTCTTCCTCCTGAACTAGCCATGTGGTCTCTTAAACACTTTTCATAAATGTATGTTTGAAGGTGGGTCTTCTGACCCCAAAGGTATAGATTTTCATTGGTATAGCTAATTAATTTTCCTTACTTTTCATGGGAACTTTCAGAAATGAATTGGTGGGGGAATTCTACAGAAAGAGTGGGTTAGGCTTGTGTTCTTGTCTCCGTTGTCTAATTTCATGGTTGTCATTGTATCCTAGTCATGTGGGATATCATTTAGTGAAAATTTGGCTTTATATTTGGAACTACATGGGAAATACCGATTTTGGTTGTGTGGTCCCACTTCCCGATGCCACATTCATGACTCCCCTTCCACACATTTTAATCCCATTCATATATTTTCCCATCCAGATCCACATGTGTCTGCTAGGTCCACATAAGGTTATCCTCCCCCTCCCCTTGTCCACACCTTTTATTGGTCCTAGAATGATGCCCTAGAGGTTGATGCAGACAAAAAGAAAAGAAAATTAATAATTTGGCCAATATCAATAGAAAATGTACCACAAAAGGCAAAATATGGTTGGGACATACAAATTTAGCACGTGGGAAAAAGCCAAAACATGAGCTCTACCCCTTTATCCATGGTCATCAGCCTAGTTCCTATGGGCCCTATATGAGCTCCCTTTATCAGTAAGGAACCCATGATTGTACCAACCCCTAGTGGGAAATGAACCACCCAACCTTAAGTGGGTATTCACTAATACATATTATGCATCATGCTCTCATCCCTTGGAGCCTCGAGAAGTTATAAAGACAAAATAAATAAAAGGAAAAAGGAATATGATGAAGGGTGGAAAAAAAAAGGTCGTATTAATTCATGTGCCATGATTTTCTCCCTCCTACACTTATATACCCAGGTGTGGGCTTCCCTTATTTTAGCTACCCTCACTCCTTAAGCTCCTTAACATGTGGTCTGGATGTTTTCCCTAACCACCAATATGTTCCATATCATTTTCCACCTACCATTTGAGGGATGTACCTCAGACATGTTACCCCCTCTAGAGGTTGAAACCACCTAATAGGGTTCTTGGCTAACCCCCTACTGAGTGTGGAGAAACTTGTACATACACAACCCACTATGGAAGGGCATGCCACCATGAAGTGCCCCATTGATTCTATGACGTGTAAGCTAATTTACTTGATTATTCTAATTTTTTTTTGTATTAGAGGGCAAGGGAACACATTGGATCTTATGCAAAATTGCACGTGGGTTCCCATTTGAGACTTCGTCCCCCAATATGGGGTCCTAGCCCTCCAAAGGGCCACATTTTTCTCTCTTGTGAGATTTTCGCTATTCTCTTTGGAGGAAAAAATTAAATTGATGTATGAATTTGGATGTTTGGATTTCTTAATTTTGGAAAGATAGGATGGAGGTAGTACTAGAGAAAAATGGGTTGAAATAATTCATTGATAATGACATTCCCAAACCTGCTACAACATTTTCCGCAAATTTTGATTCTTGGAAAAATAAGGTTGCAAGGGTGAGGAGGATCTTATTGGAGGGAGTATAAGACCACATTGTCTCAAGTTTCCATGGAAAAGAAACTCCATATGCAATGTGAAAGGCTTTGAAAGATCTATTTCACAACAACAATGACCACAAAAAATTGGCACTGAAGGACAAGCTCAGGTAAATCAAAATGGAGAAAATCGACACTATTCTGGAATACTTGACCAATTTTGTCCAATGTTGAGATGAGATTGGGAGTGTAGGAATTATTATCGCGGATGATGACTTCTTGAGCCTAGATCTTCTATGCATTCCCAAGAGCTAGCATAGTTATCAAGATTCTATCAATGGGAGGGAGAAGCTGCCAGATTGGGAATGACTTTGGTCAGATTTTGTGCAAGAAGAATTCAGGAGGAATACCAGCGATGTATCTACATCTAAGACAGGTGATGAAGAAAATTGTGCTTTGGTTGCTAAGGTGAAGAAGGGGAAAGGAAAGAAATCCTATTCCAAATCTAAGTCTGGCAAAGAAGGAAAGAAGCATGACATGTCCAGAGTGAAGTGTTTTCACTATCATGAACATGTCCATTATGCCACTAATTGTCCACAAAATAAGAAGAAAAAAAATTCTTCAGGATCTGTAGCTGGTGAGGCTTTGGCCTCGCAATTTGAGCTTGAATTCTCTCTCATTGCACGCATGGTTTCAAGTGCAATTGGATCAGTGTGGTACTTGGATAGTGGTGCATATTTCCACATTACGGGAGACAAAGAACTTTTCAGTAGCTTTGAGGAGAAGGACCTCTAGATGCATATCGAAATGGGTGATGATGGGCAGTATAGTGCTACCGAGATTGGTACAGTTACCTTCTAGAGACAGTCAGGTGAACCCTTCTTATTAAAATATCTAATGCATATATCAGGCTTGAAAAATAATTTAGTTTCAATAGCAATGTTGGAGGATAAAGTTTATGATGTTTTTTTCAGTGAAGGGAAAGATTTCCTTTGACACAACGCCACAAGAAAAGCCAAGAATATTTGGATTTGTGTGAAGAATATATATGAAATTGATGTAGAGCATTGTGCAGAATTGATGGGTAAATCAGATAAAGTGGTGAGTCGAGATGACAGTGAGTTATGGCTCAAGATATTGAGCCATCTACACCAAAGAGCTTTGAAGGTCATGTAGCATATTTCTACAGGGCTTCAAAAGGTTACTCTTGCACAGACACACACATGAAATGGATGTACCATGGGGAAGTGTGAGAAAGCCATGCAATTGTCCCTTGAGATGGAGCTTGATTTGCATGCAGATGAGGAACTATTAGTTCCTAAGGATGAACCTCAATATGTGGAGCAACCATAAGATGAGGATGATGGAGTGGCATAAACCACTCATGCAGAGACCTCCAAGAGGGGTAAATTTGGAGCCAGATGGGAAAAGGGAGTACATGTAGCTATACCTCCAGGTGTTAGGTGGGGCGATGTGAAAAATTAATCCCAAGAAGAAACTTGGGCAGGATTAATTGAGTTGGTGTGTTTCATGGATCGAACCTGGCTACAAGGGGCCCACAGTATAGAAGTAGTAGGATAATTTATATTTATGTGTTCAGATGTGAGGAGGACAAAAATCAGGGCGGCAGGTGTTGGATACTGGAGCTCAGATCAGAGTTGGTAGCAGTGTAGAGTGCTTGGATGTAGATGTCAGCAACACAGAGAATCCAATAGACATGTTCAGTAGCTAGCAGTAGTTAGAAGACTCTGATGAAAGATGAATTATATCAATTCAGTTGTTTGGAGGCTATTCAGTTCCAGAAGTGTCGCATGAAAAAGTTTCATGTGCGAGAAACACTAGAGAAGTGTTGCATGCAAGAGTTGCATGTACGAGAAACACTAGAGAAGTGTTGCATGCAAGAGTTGCATGTGCGAACAACATTAGAGAAGTGTTGCATGCAAGAGTTTCATGTCGCATGCAATATTTTCACATCACATGCAAGAGGTGCATGTGCGCATGCAAGGACATTCCAAGGTACCGGATCGGGACATATTTATACCTTTCTTGTTGAGAGGGAGTGATGAAATTTTCAACAAGAAACAGTGAAATTGGCATCCAGAAACAACATGATAGCACCTACACTAGTTTGGGACCACATGTGAAGTAGTGATGGGTCCTAGTGATACATTAGTGTGTAATTCAATTTATTTAATAAATTGGAAATTTGTCTAATTTAACTATCCCTTAATTAAATTGGACAATAAATTGTAATCTTATCTCATAAGAACTTGTAATAGTTAGCTGAGTGTGATAGACTCGGTTAGCTCATGAATTTCAAGTTGAGGGTGGTTGGTGAGGCATGTAGAGTGATTATATTTTTTTTATAGTTCACGTTGCAGTTAAGTGCATGATTTTAATGCATGACAAATCAATTAACTCAATTTATTGAGTTAAAGTCAGTTGAACTAGTTGTAATTGTTTGTTGCACTAGTGAGAGATCAAGTGAATTGAATCAGATTTAATTCGCATGCATTGATATGCCATGCAACTGATGATTTATTATTAATAGTTGCAAGCATGTTAGTTCCAATGGAGACCCAGTTGAGACAAAGGTTAAAGGGAAGTTGACTATCAGTTTCGTTATTAGCAAACTGCCTAGAGGTAGTTAAAACACCACATGATTTCCCATGATACTTGCGCAGTTGAGAAAGGATGAAATTCCTAAGGAATAGGGATTTCATTCCTAATGAATTGCATGAGAAAGGAAGGCTAAGAATTGGCTAAGTACTAGCCCAATTTTTTCCAGATCATTTTGAGATAGTTGTGAGAATGCAATAGACTCTTGTGAGAAGAGTGCATTGTAATTGTTTCATGATTCCTTGGTGAATGTACAGTAGAACATAGAGGGGTTTTGAGAAATAATACTTCCTCAGGAAAATATCTATTTTGTGGTTTGATTTGCTTCTTTCTTTACTTTTTATGATTGGCGATCATGTTTATTTTCTGCAATTGATTTGTAGAAGGATTCAGTATCTAGCTTTAGTACTTTTCTTGAATGGATTCAATCCATTGATATACATATGTTTGTATAATTTCGACATAGCTCACCTTCCTTCTATTTTTCATGTTGTGGCACACTTTTCCCTTCTTCTGGCACCTCCTGCCATTCTAATTGCATCTTCTTCCCCTCTAATTCCACCTATTATTCCTCTAATTTCACATTCTTCCCCTATTGTAGCATGTCAAGTCCCTCATGTAGCATGCTTTGTCCCTCCTGTAGCATACGCTATACCTCCTGTATCTTTCCTTTTTCTTATTTTTGGAGGTCTTTTTGTGTCTTGGGTTGCTTGAAGTGGGTTGATATAGTGGTAGGCATCCTCACATATTCTATAGGAGTCTTTACTTTGTTGTTTGGATAGGTGACCTCTTCAATTTTTCCTTCAACTGGTCCTACCTCCTCTTTCTTGCTTGGGGACACCTCAATTGTGATGGGAAATTTTGTGGGAGTTTGTGGTCACTGTTTCTTGATTATATTACTCTTCCTGGTCTTGAAATATATAGTTTTTTTCCTTGGTATTTTTATTTTGGGTTAAATGGAGTGCTTGAGGTGGCTAAAGTCACAACTATCTGAGTTTCAGTGTTTTCTGCAGACAAACTTGTTTTTTGTGGGGATATCTCTATTTCCTTGGGCTTAGTAGTCCTCTTATGACTCAATGTCTCCTTTTCTTTTTCTTTCCCTTCTTACTTTTAATATTTTCTCCTTCTACCTCTTCCTCTTCTTCCTCTATTTCCATCTCTACGTCTTATACCATATTTTTTGCTTCTTCTACCTATGTCCTTGTACCTCCTCTTATTTTGTTTTTATCTCCACCCCACCAATGCTATAGGTAGGAGTCTCTCTAGGAGTAATTATTTGGGTTCCTATGAAGGTTTCTTTATCCATGTCTATGAATTTGGACCACAAGACAAGGATTCTTAAATTGTTCAACGTATCCACCACCATTAGTTTAATAAGGCCATGGAGGGATATGTGTTGATGCTTTCACTCTCTTACTTGTTGAATCATTTCCCTAATGGACTGTAGTAGGAAGTATGGCATACTAATTCTCTAAGCAGGAGGCAATTCTACCTTGAATATAAGTTCATGAAGCAACCTAAAGTGGTAGGAATACACCACATTCATTTTTCCATCACAAGAGATGTATTTTAGAATATGATGAGCCTCCTCATCCCATGGATAAGGTAGTATTTCTCTCCTAAATCCATTTTTGTCCTCAATTGGTTTCTATTTTTTTATGAAAAGGTTCTTTTTGGCAGTAACACTGGTGGTTTTGTCCTCTCTACTCCATTTTATCCCTAAAGGATGGGTGGTTACTTTGCTAATTATCTTAGGACTTATAGAAATAGCCAATCCCCTCACAATATTAGTTTTATTTTCCTCTAATTGTGAATTCAAAGCCATGGAAAACTCAAAGGAAATTTCATCATCTTAACCCTTTAGTAGCTTGAAAAACCCCAACCGCTACTCTCTTCTAAAAATGTTGATCGTAGGAGTGTGTAGGTGGATTATTTTGGTATCTAAAGGCTCTCTTCTGTTAAATACTCCTCCCATATTCTCTTTATGTTCTTAATTCAGTTAGGGGGAGATGTTCTCTTTATGGCTTCAATATCTATTTTGATGGTAGCAGTGCATAAAAGTCCCTTATGACTCCAATTACTTATGCTTCAACCACTATATTTTCAGAAATACCCTTTAATTGCACAATTATACTACCACTTGTCTGTAAAATGTTTATGATAATTTGCATGAAATATTTGATGGATAACTGATGGATATGGTGAAACGTACTTCTTTTTCAAGTTCTCTGAGGTGAATATGGAAAATTTGGAGTCAATTAGGACATGTGATGCTCATTTCCACTCTCTCAGGCCTCCTGTAGCATTCTCTCAACCTCTCCTGTAGCAATTACAGTCTTTCTGTAGCACATTCATGTAGAAATAGTAGTTCAAGGTACAAGGCCCCTTGATGGCATACAAAGCTCATCCCTTCTCTAAATTTTCTTGAAATCAGTGATTATGCCAAGAAAAATGAGCCTAGGTACATAATATGTTATTTTGAGTTGGGGCTTGGAGCGTTGTGATGCCTTGTCATTCATACAATATTTCCTTTTTATATTTTTATCCCCTTTCGGAGAAATCATTCTCCCTCCCCTCATAATCACCACCCACTAACATATATCCTAACTTATTTGATGTGACATCTCCACGTTACATGGGTGGAAAATTAACTTTTAGTTCACTGACCAAGGGTGGCTAATTTAATTGGCCACCTCCAGCTTATTAAAACAACTCCTCTTGAAATTTATTCATTTTAGTCATTCACGCATAGGGAGAGAGTGAGAGACTTCCATGCCTTAGCCTACCTCATGGAAGATCTTCTAAATGGATTTGCATTCTAGAGCTAATCCATTGTATTGACACCAAGGGAGTTTGACTTTCTTTCTTATTTCCCTGTGTATTTATTCATTTCTTTGTGATGCTTGACTGAGGTGCTTGATATGTGTGTAGAGGTGCTTTTTGGATGTCCATGTTGCTGTTGTTGGTGGAGAGTCTTCTTGGGAGTGCCATGACTCCTCCAAAGTTGTTTCACATGGTCCCACTCTCTCCTTTTATGAAAACAAAACAATATAGTGCTTTATGTGGTGATTATACATGTTTTCTACAGGAGGAGGTTTTATTCCTATAGTAACACATTTATCTTACCCTTAGGCCTTCAATTTGCATAAGGTGATGATATTAATTTTCAGTAGACCTGAGGATAGTCCTAGCACCATGAGGGAGTAGTGTAGGATTTTGGAAATGAAGATGAAGACCTATGTGGTTTTGTAAAAACTTTTTGAATAGGTAGGATAGAATGTAGGGTTTGAATGAATTTATTTTTGAGGTGGGAAGGATTAGTGTTGGATGTATGGTGAAAAAGGATGAGAAATCCTTCTTCATAATTCTACAATTCATGAGGCTCCTATTGGGCTATCATTTCCCTCATACCTCTCTCATGTAGCTTATTTGGGCCCTCCTGTAGCACCAGCGGACCTTCCTATAGCTTTACAGGAGCCTCCTATAGTAACACAAAGTGGAGGTAAAACTTGAGTTTTTAGTTGATGGTATGGTGGAGAGAGATGGAGATATGAGTGGAGATGATGGAGAGGGAATGAATGGATGGAAGAATGGAGGAAGCTTGAAAATTTCTTTGACCTATAGCCATAATCTTCCTCTGTGCATAAGCCTGCAAAACAATAAAAAATATCAACATCCATGGCCTTATCTTATGTTGTTCTTCCTTTTTTCTCTATTTTTTTTTTTTTAATTCAAGAGACATGTAGGCTTCCTCTAATGATGATTTCAACCTACATGCCTTCCCTAGGTGCCTCAGAGGAGGTTTTCACCTAGGGATATTTATTGTTTTTCTTCCCTTTTATTTTTTACTCCTGCACTGCCTTAGAGAGGTTTTCAATCCTAAATTTGGCCGTAGATGCCTTAGAGAGGTTTTCACGCAAGACTTTCTATTTTTCCTAGGAGGACTGTGAATTGGAATCCATGAGACTCCCAATCACATTGAATTCTCTACTAATTGTACTAATATAATCTGCCTTAGAAATTTGTCTCTTGTATAACTTTAGTATATAGCATTTTAAAATCAGAGGGATCCCCTCCTCATCAATGGTTATGACCTAAAGAACTCAATTTTCATGAAATTTCTCTATCAGGTATGGGCCCAACCACCTTGTCATTAATTTTCCTTTAAAATCCTTGAACCTAGAGACATAAAGGAAGGCCTGTAAGGGTCCTGTAATTTACAGAATCTCAAGGTGATTTATTATTATTTTTAGATATTTCATATTTTCAATAATGTTCCACGGTTTTCATTTATTTCCAATAAAGAAACTATTGTCAAAAAGGGCATAGAATGCTCATTCTAAGGTTTTGGAAACCCCATTATAGGATAAAGGTGCTCAATGAAATTGTTGTAAAAACATTTAGAGCTTATCTTAATTCCATCTCCCATATGAGCCATCTATACCAAATCCATAGTTTAGCCTTAGCTCTCATGCATCTAACAGTCTTCGACGCACTTCTCATCCCACCCAGCCTTCGAATTTTAACCACGGAGGGAGGGGGGTGTGTTCCGAAATGGGCAGTACCCCTTACCACCGTTCCTGCTATGTGTCACGCCTCTGCTACTTCACACCCACCCACCGCTCCGATACCGCCTACCACTCCACTACCCCCCACCCTAAAAAACTTCTTTTCCCTTCATTCCAATACCACTACAGCCATCTCTAGTCCACGTCTCCCATCACCGTTGCATCACATCGTCCACTGTCGCCGCTACTCCACTGCATCATGTATACCACCGCCACCATTGCTCCATGTTGAAAAACTGAAATCCACCACCACTGTGCCATGTCCACCTACAAACTTCTACCACAAATTCTCCACGAGCTCCTACCTGTGCAATTTCTCCACATTGCTTTCCCCTGCGAATCCAATCGGAAAGGGTGTATTGAATAAGTTCTGTATGTTTTAATGGAAGCAGTAGGTTTTTCCATTTTGAAACTCCACTAAAATAGTAACAAACGAGGTAAGGAAAGAGCCAGTTATAAATAGAATGGCCATCATGATAGCCAGCATAGAAATTAGATCAGGTCATCTCGCAATCGTTTCCGCCAAAGCAGAGCCAAATGTCAGTGTAGTTTTAACGCTTCCTCTTCGGGATCACACTAGCCATATTCTAGTAATTTCACAATCAAAATGGACTACTAGAGTAAATAAAACCACCATCTTGGCCATACTTATCTTATCACCACCTGCATGTTTCCACTTGTCCAATTTTGGCTTGAATGTAATTAATGACAATCATTGTAGTTTTTGGTTAAATACTTCTTTTTTTCAAAGTATCAGGAGAGGGGAAAATATCGTAAGGAGAAACAATCCTATTCTGGAAAGTGGTTCAATGAGTTTCAAGTGACTATTTGCAAATTAATACAAGACCAGCTGTTCAGGATTCATGTGGTGTCTAAAATGGTGAATTTTTCTCCTATTTTTATGTGTTTTTCCATTGTCTTCCTTTCTCAGTATTTTTGAATTGTCATTAATGGAAAACTATTGTGATCAGTTTAAGGATTTAATACAATACATTGAAAGTATTGATGAAGATCTAGAAGATATGAATGATGAGGATATTTTAGAAGCACTTTATGGATTTCATTCTCAAGTTAATTGTCATGATGAGAAAGAGAAGTTAGATGAAGATGACATCAATCAAGAAATGAAAGTAGATCCACACGATCTCTCTTTGGATACAAATGATAATTCATCTACTCTTTTTTATAAAGCTAAATAAGACATTCAGGATCATGATCAATCTTCACGAGAGAAAGAAAGAAATTGTTGCTTAATCCAAAGACTACCTCCTCCTTTAACTGAAGAAGAAATTAATCAGATTCTAAGCACGCAACCAACCTCTCAATCTTTATGTGATCAGGAGATTAGTTCTATTTGTTCTACTGTTGATTTATGTATTGAATTCATTCCTCCTAAAGAAACAGATGTGGAACAGATTGATGCTGAGGTTTTTTTACATTCACAAGAAGGCATGTTGGTACAAAGTACTTCTGTTCGTCAAAATGATGGCCTTAAAACACAATTCAACAATATCAGTCAATATATATCAGGTTTGCTTGAGGATAGCACATTGGTATAAAATGAAGATGCCATATCAAATTCCCATGAAGAATGTGTAGATATTCTCTTTGATAAGGATCCTGAGCATAACAAATTGGAACAGTCCTAGATGAAGCTTGTTATTTGAATCCTTAGGACCAAGTATGTTTCCAAGATCCTTTTTCTAACCTCTTAGAATCACTTAAAGAAGGAGTATGTTATACCATGGATGGTTTGCTGCAAAATTCAAGGAAAATGTTGAACACTTATGTTCAATAACAGTTAAGATGGGAGTGGTCATTTCCTTTTTTCAACATGCTCAAGAAAGTGAACAAGAATGATTTAAGCACTCATTTACTTGACCGGTTACATTATTAATATGATTATTATTTCATGGGATAATTTTTTATGAGACTAGAGTAGGCAGGTGTGTAAATAAGCTCAGTACTTTGAGCATTTTTCCAATTTTAGTTTTAGATTGCGTTTCGATTTTTAGTTCAAGTGTGACCCAGACTTCAATTTGCAGAGAATATTAATTTCAACTTGGAGATTTTCAGCCACAGAGCTTTTCTAGTAGATCAAGTTTCTTATTTGAGATCAGCCCAATGGATCATACCACTAGTCTACGACGTTCTTGACACCTCCTGAAGGAGTTGCCATCCCCAGCTGGAGCCACTATTAGGGTCCTGTAATTTACAGAATCTCAAGGTGACTAATTATTCTTTTCAGATCTTTCATATTGTCAATAATGTTCCATGGTTGTCATTTATTTCCAATAAAGAAACTTCTGTCAAAAAGGGAAAATAATGCTCATTCTAAGGTTTTGGAAACCCCATTATAGGATAAAGGTGCTCAATTAAATTGTTGTAAAAAACTTTAGAACTTATCCTAATTCCATCTACCATATGATCCAGCTATACCAAATCCATAGTTTAGTGCTTAGAGAAACTTTTAACCTTGAAACCTAACACCTTACTGCACCATCATATTACATTGTAGACCCCACCTCCTTACATTTCGGCATATCGCATTCGTTGTTTCTCCGGACAGCCGATGTGATACAATAGGACTTTTCCCTACCATTTCACCCTTTTTCCATCGCATCAGGGACGTTATGCTACCTGACCCCACCGTTACATCCCACGTCACGATCCCCTTATACTCCGACATTCTTTATCCTCGACCCCACCATTACGTCCCACGTCACACCCACCTTTAAACTCCCCGCACATTTCCACCATCTCCGCCTTACCTCGCATGTATCTGATGGTCTTTGACGTACTTCACACCCCCCTTAGCCTTCAAACTTTAACCACGGTGGCGGGGGGGGATCCGAAATGGGTGGTATCCCTTAGCACCATTCCTACTTCGTGTCGCTCCTCTACTACTTCAGAACCCCCCACTCCGATACTGCCTACCACTCCACTACCCCCCCCCCCCTCTGAAAATTTATTTTCACTCCACTTCGATACCACTGTCGCCATAGCTACTCATGTCTCCTGCCACTGCTGCGTCACGTCGTCCACCGCCACTGCTGCTCCACTGTGTCACATCAACCAACGCCACCATTTCTCCAGGTCGACAAACTGACTTCCGCCACCACTATGCCATGTCCACCTATCAACTTTCGTTATCGCTGCTCCACTAGCTCCTTCCTGTGAAATTGCTCCACATCGCTTTTCCATTCCAATCTAATCTGAAAGCGTGTATTGAATCATTTCGGTATTTTTTAATGGAAGCAGGGGGTTTTTCCATTTTGAAACTCCATTGCAATAGTAACTCAAATAGTTGTTAGTCATCAGTATTTTTCACATGTTAGTGATGACTATATACATAGCTGAGTTTTCTAGAAGCTGTTTTTCATATGTCAATTTGTCATCTAGAAAACCCTCATAAAACTTTTTTCGCCCTCCTACTTTTCAGTCCACCCATGTCAAAGTCAAAACCTCATTATCACTATCCTATCTAGCTTTAGCCCAACTAGTCTACCCATCAGCTCTAAAAGGAAAATCCAAGTCTGTTTCAAAAGCCTCCCCTAAGTTAAGAAGTGGCGCTTTAAGGCATTTTACCCTTGGCAACCATCAAAAAGCCAAAATCCTCCATCTGATACAGACTAGTCATGACAGACCTCCCACTCTGCAAATGAAATTGATAACAGCTCTAAGTCACGCCACTTACACACCCCTAGGTCTCAGCACTGCATAAACCACAATCTCAAGTTGATTATTAGGTGTTTACAGTGTTTTATGGATTTTGCAAAGACAGGAAATATAACATCATCTCAGAAGAAATTGCTTGAATCTACATTTAGAAGAACAACTGCTTCTCAATGTAAACATGAGCCTAAGATATATCTGCAAGACAGAGAGTGACTCATCAAGACCTTGCAGCTTCCTTTCAGCATGAAATCACAGTATAGGAAAGACACCACTGTCAAACAGACTGGTAATTTGTCATGGCCAAGAACCTCCTTCATCTACAAGCAGAGGGTTAAGGCGCCTCCTTCATCTACAAGCAGAGGGCGCTGGCCATTATTGACTTTAATGATTGCAAAAGCACAGGCTTGCTTTTCACTAGACAGTAAAATAGTGACTCTAGTTTTTCTGAGTGTAAGTGATGTTCATAGCAGAGCTAGGATCTGAAGTGTGCAAGAAAAGGGAAAACAGAGTTTTGGTCTTGTAAAGGAAGTCATTTGAAATTTTCAAATCATATGAATTGTTAAAACCTTGGAGAGACATATCATTGGTGAAAACAGTTCTAATCATAAGCAACCTGCTGTTCCAACAAAACCAAATTGAAGAAAAGTTGACAAGTCATGTCATTACACAGGCAGAGGTAAAAGTATCAATGTTTTCAAGTTTGTTTGCTTACCATCATATCCAAGAAAAACCCTTGTCAGGCAGGCTTATCAAACAATCTTCAGATACTTTTCCAAGTGAAGGGCCTCCTTCATTCATGAGCAGATGGCCAAGTCATTGACTGTTTTTAAAGACTGATTGGTCAAAGATGCAGTGGAAAGAGACAAAGAAGGAAAGAAAAAGTCATTACACAAGTAACAGATGGTGTTTATGTTTCAAAAGGTATTGGTTTTCCTACTCATAGGGAAATGTCTTTCAAACTATACCTCATAGTGGACAGGAGACAATTTGAATATGTATGCCATTGTTACAAAAAGGGGCAGTTTCCTTAGGAGAAGGGGTCAAACATCACCTCACTGTCTCATTCCAAGAAGTCTAAAAGAGTTCCTTTCAAGTAAACAGAGAAATATAGTATGAATGGATGCAACTAAAATATGGCACTTACCATCAAAGGAGGAGCTTATGAATCACCTGGAAGCAGAAACTATCAACCAAGTTGGAAGAAGACAGACCGCCTCCTTTTAAAATGACAAAACAGCTTTCAATGCTCTTCGACAGATCTTGAGTGGTTTTTCCTTGTTAAAAATATCACCAAAAGTGTCAAGCAGTGGACAGATTTGAACCTTGGAATGATTCTATTACAAAAAGAAAGATCATTGCACTGGTCAAAGGAAATGATAATTGTGTTTCAAAGGGCCCTGTTCTTCCTGGTTCATAAATTTCTCCTTTCAGATATACATCACAAATGATGGGAGGCAATTCCAGATTAGTTCCCAAAAAGACATTGTAAATAGGTATACAAGTTTATGAATAGGCAAGGGAGATCATGATATACGTTTCAAGTCCTGGAACCCGGTAAAAGCAATGTGAACACGCCACTGTCCAATGAAGGGCCTTTTTCCTATGAACAATGTGTCAAAGGTAATAACAAAGCCCAGGTGATTATGATTGTTTTTTCACCTCCAAAATCAAAGAGAACATCAGTTAAAGGCACACTTATAACCCTCACACAGCTCAGAGAAGTTTTCCTCATACAAGTGCAGAAGGTTAAAGGGCAGATTCTTATCTCCATAAAGGAAACATTTCTTTAAGAGAGAAACAGTCAAAGTTTCAAAGGACATATTTCCCCAAAAAGATTATGTCATTTCGAGAAGGGAAAATAGGCTTATAAAGAGGTTATCATCGCCTTTGGGTTCTGTTCGAAAAAAAGAAATCTTGTTTCATTTGCAAAAGAAATAAGGTTTCAAGTATGGGTTTAAAAACAAACGTTTTTCAAAATTTGTAAAAGGAGAAACCCTCTCGAAATCAAATCAAAGGGGCTGTTGTTTTTCTTTACTTTAAACAGGGGTCAAGGTTGTTGCCTTTTCATTTTGAAATCTCTCAAACTTCGAGCAAAGACCCTTTGATTGCCCTCAAGCTCAAACAAAGAAGTTCGAAGCAGTTGAAAAAGTTTGACACAGATTCTCTGCGCGATGCGCCTGTAAGTTTGTGCTACACACTCAGAAGGGAATTTGCACAGGCGGTCAATGTGTGCGCGATGCGCTTGTACGTGTGCGCGACGTGCCTGTACACGGTGCCCAGCCAACCCGACAGGCCACCCGGTTGGCCAGTTGCGCGGCACTTTTTCATATAAACGTGCCGCGCACATTTCCGACGATCAACGCCTCCTAAACGCCTCTAAAAGTTGGTCCAAAGTACTCAAGGAGATCTGTCATCAAGTTTTAAGGTATTTTATGTGCCCCCCTTGCTATTTGCAAAATGTCAAGTGGTGAAAAAGAGTAGAAAATCACTATATGAATCGCAGTCTTAAGTCTTGTGGGTTTGTTTGAAACATGAGTTTCTGCTATGGTTGTGCTGGTTGAATGATGAATAACCCGAATGGTAGTTTCCCTCTCAAGTATTTCAAAAACTTATAAATTTCCCTCCAAACAGTTGTTAAACTGTACAAACAGAGCCCAAAAAGAGAAAGCAGAGTTGTTAAAGGGCTAAACAGTGGATTTGGGCTGAGTAAAGATATACTACAGTTGTTATTTCGTTTGATTAGCACTAATGTTCTGGCAGTAAATATCATGAAAAGGACAAAGACTGTCCTTTGACTCAGGAAGATTATATTCTTTTACCTTTGTCCGCAGGAGAAGGTGCCATCCACTTGTGTTTTTTGGTATCTTGTGTATGACATTGTGAGTAGTTGTTGATTGATATACAAGGACAAGGAAGGGTGTGATTTTGAAGGGACAGGGTTTCCATATTAAACAGGAGTTTTGATTGTGGGGAAGAAATAAGCTGCTACAGCCTCTGTTGAAACTATAGAGCTTGTTTAAATTCTGTCACCTTGTTCCATAACAGTGAGATTGAATGTATGCCCACACTGGAGGTTGACCATGTATGTGGTATGATTTTGTTTGATGGAGTGACATACCAATAGAGGATAGTAAAGGGTAATAAGAAAAAAGGGTTCTTGTTAAAGAGCAGTTTATTGGTTGAAAGCTACAGGGAAAAGTTGCTTCTACTTCTCACAGAAAGGACAGTTTTCACTGTGTAGTTTGCCTGACTGTCTTTTATTCCTCAAAACTTATTTGATAAGTTGATATCCATATAGAGAAAAGGTTTTTCTAACAAAGCCAAAGGTGTTACATTGTTAAGAGATCTTGTTTATTTTGCAAAGAGAAGACTCTTGCAGGCCTTGTTGAACTTTTTGAAGCATTTTCCAAAACTATTGTCACCTGGGCACATAAAACTGTGACATTGACTGTCTGGTCATACTAAAGGTTGATTGCACCATATGTAAGTTTGTTGAGTGATTGGCACACTTGGAAGGGCGGGTTTTGAAATGATTGGAAAAGTACACCATTGATCCAAGGTACAAAAATGTGTTTTTAACCTCCAAACATCACAAAGCAAGGAAATTTTGGCACTGTAAACATCTTTCTTCCTAACAGTCTGTCCTTCATTCCACTGTATTATTTCTTACTGAAAAGTTTGTTGACTGAGATACTTTCAAGGAGGAAAGCCACTTTCTGAAAGAGCAGGGGTTTTTGTATTGTAAGGAAACTTGTTGCAATCATCCAAATTACATTGTTTCTCTGTCAAGATAGTGAATTGACATAGTTTGGCTCCAAGAAGGCAGTTTACACACAGTGAGGCAGTTTGTTTCTTCAAAAGCACATTTAGGTCAAAATGCCTCCAAGGCAAGACAGCAGAAGTCGTCTGCATAAAATATATGATCCAATCTCTACAGAAGAGGTTAATGCTCATCCATCCATCCTTTTCAACTTCCATGAAGTAGGTTGTCTAGACTTCTGCCAGAAGATACAGGAGGTCAAAATTTTTTCGCCATTAACACACCTATGCGCCCTGAGGTTCCAAAACAAGCATTTCCAGGTAGCGGACCTTGATTTCAAGTTTTCTCCAAGATCAGTGTCCAAGGCCACCAAGATTCCATATCATGGCGAAAAATGGTTCAAACAGGCCCATCTTGACTTAGAAGATTACAAGCCTTTCATCAAGCCTGGGCATAGAGATGCTTTCACTGCTATTTTCCCTTTTTCTTATCTTCTTGACAGCTATGCTCCTCTTATGAAAGTCATAATGAAATATTTTACTTGTGAAGGGAGGTTTGATCGAGTTTATGCCTACCATGTCCGACTATTGATGCATTTCACTAGAAACAGGAAACTAAATCTCCCTTACTTTTTATACAAGAGCATCGAGAAGATCTTTTCCATCATTCTCTGATCAAAATTATCATCCTACACCAGCTAGAGAAAAAGGAGGTTCCATGGGATGTATTCATCGGTCACCCAGATTTCTCTACTGTTCCTCCTATCCATACATCTCCCACTCAGTCGATTCATCGCTCTATACCTTTTTTCCAGCAGGCCTACTCCTAGAAGGCTCAAAATTACCATTGAACAGTCAAGACAGCAGGAAGAAGGAGAAGGGAGTAGACATCAAGAAGAGAAAGGTCATGAGCAAGATGAAAGGGATGAAGAGAAGCAAACAGAAGATGATGAACAACAGGTATAAGAGGAAGAGCAGCAGCGTGATATTGGAGGACAGGAACAACAGCGTGGGCAGGAAATCGAGCCACATCTTGAGCCACAAAATGATCAGGAAATCCAAGCACAGCAGCAGCTTGATCTTGGGGAAAAAGGGCAGCAGTTTGAAACACCAAATGAATAAGGCATTGAAGTAGAACAACAAGTTAATGTTGGCGAACAGGGGCAGCAAATGGGACAGCAAGAAGAAGACACACAGCAGCCACAAGGAGAGCAGCAGTGTCAAGAGGATGTCAAGGGAAAAACAGTTGTCTCCTCCTACCAAAAGAACAAAGCCCAACACAACAAGTAAGAAAGGGCCTACGGCTGCCACTCAAAAAATGACAAAAATTGTCCCTAGCAAAAGAAAATCGCCCAAGAGGACACCCACTAGCATGCCAAGGAGGAAAAGTGCAAGATTGGCCTTCAAAGGGAAAAGCAAGGTTGGAAAGAGTCAAGAACATGAAGGAGCATCAGCTGTCATTCCAATCCAGAGTGATGACAGCGATAATGAAGCCCGCCTTCTTGAAAACCTCCTAATCCATAAAGAGGGGCAAATTGAGACATTGGAGAATGATCTTCAACGGGCAAGGAACTTCAACTATTTCTTGGAAACCCAAAACAAACAGATGAGTGTTCACACAACTGTTCATGAAGCACGGGCGATCAAATACAAAAATGAAGCAGCTAAGGCGCAAGCAAGGATAGAAGAACTCATTGGTGATTTTGATGAGGAAGAAGAGAGAGACCAGCCTAGGCGGAAGAGGCCTAGGACCATAGGGCTTAAAAGAGCCTTGGAAAAGAAGAAAGAAGAAGAACAAGCCCATCTCCAAGCCTTTCCTCTCACTGCACTCCTTGAGCAGGAAATTGAAGAAAACAAAGAGGCATGGCTTGAAAGAGCCAACAAACACTTGGAGATGAAGCTTGAAAGGGCGAACAGAGATCTAGAGCTGCAAAGGAAGAGGACACATCACTTTCAAAAGTTGAATCAGTTTGCCCGGCGCAAACTAAAGGCAGCCCAAGAGAAATTGAAGAAGGCAAAGGGGAAGCGCCCGGCACGGAAAGAGGAGAAAGGCACATCAGCACTTGATATTTTGGCCTCAGCTTCAGGGCATGTTGCTAAGGACCCTCGAGGGTCATGCATGCCAATTTTGGGCCCATTTCGACAACTTTTTGTTTTTTGGCATTTTTTGGGTTTTTGGTCGAAAACTCATAATTTCGCCATTTCAGTTTGAGGATTTTTCAAGGGAGAAAGATGATACCAGTTGATGCCATAATTCTATGAGCAGGTCCCCAGTGATTTTCAGAGCATTCGGAGATCATTCGCCCCCTCAAATTGGCGAAAAATGCTCACTTTTTGCACATTTTGCCCGTCATATCAGCAGTCTGCTATTTCCTGGCTTTTTATACACAGGTACAGTTTTGGAGGACTTCCGGGCATCAGATTGAGGTGATTTCAGTTGTGCCAGAAAGTAGACACAGAAAGCTTTCCAACGAGCTATCATGAGCCTCGTTTTGACACCGGGAAGGCTGCCATTTGTCTCCAGCAAGTCAGGGGACCTTTTTCTGATATAAATTTGAAGTATTTTTGCAATTTTTGAACCTCAAAAATCTACTTTTTCCAAATGTGCGTTTAGCTATTTTTACACTTGGAAAATGATGTAAAGTCAATATAATTCCCTTTTTTAGCAATTTTTAGATATTTTATGAGATATTTTTGTGCCTTGGGCTTTGCAAAGCCTCAAGGACAAGTTTAGATATTTTGATTAGGCCAATGGGATAGCTAGTTGCACCATGAGGTTTTCCTCACTTAAGCCTATTTATTCCACAAGGCTTCATTGTAAAACAAGGCTGAACTTGAGAGAAGAATCAATATATTGGTCATATGAGCTTTGAAGAACATATTTGTGTTATGATTTTTGGACTGCCTCTTGGATGCTTTTGATGAATGATGAAGGATTGGTGATGGATTCCATGACATGGTAGAATGGTATAGTGTTTCTTGCTTTGTTGTTGTCTTCTAGTTTTCATTCATGATACATGCTTCTTGCTGATATAGATCAGTAGAGATTAAGTTTGAGATATGCCCATGGAGGCACCTCAAAATTCCTGAATCTTCATAGCTTTTATGTTTTCTTCTTCCGTAGTTGTATTAAAGAATTCTTAACTGCTCTTTAGTAACTTAAGGATATTGTTGCTAGTTTTATTTATAATTTCTATGCATATTGAGTAGGATGTATGGTGTGCCCTGCTTACCTATGACTGTCTATAGTTCTGTCCATAAAACTATCTCTTTGACTGATTGGCCTATCATCTTGTTGAACCAAGGAGGCCTAGTCCCGATCTAGCCCTTTGCCTAAAACTATGAAAGCTTGTTTGTCAAAGTACCCAATAACCTAAAGACTATGTTTAGGCATTCCGGCATAGTATTTTGAGTTGTTAGTTCATCTTAAGTGTTTTCCCCAAAGTCTGATAGCCATTTCCCAAAGTTAGAGGGTCTTATACTTCTATGCATGGCTGGAATGTTTGTTTCGATGTGTTGATTAGTTTATAGTCACTGCACTCCTTGAGCAGGAAATTGAAGAAAACAAAGAGGCATGGCTTGAAAGAGCCAACAAACACTTGGAGATGAAGCTTGAAAGAGCAAACAGATATCTAGAGCTACAAAGGAAGAGGACACATCACTTTCAAAAGTTGAATCAGTTTTCCCGGCGCAAACTAAAGGCAGCCCAAGAGAAATTGAAGAAAGCAAAGGGGAAGTGCCTGGCACAGAAAGAAGAGAAAAGCACATCAGCACTTGATATTTTAGCCTCAGCTTCGGAGCATGTTGCTAGGGACCCTTGAGGGTCATGCGTGCCAATTTTGGGCTCATTTCGACAACTTTTTGTTTTTTGGAATTTTTTTGAGTTTTTGGTCGAAAACTCATAATTTCGCCATTTCAGTTTGAGGTTTTGTCAAGGGAGGAGGATGACACCATTTGATGTCATAATTTCATGATCAGGTCCTCAGCAATTTTCAGAGCATTTGGAGATCATTCGCCCCCTCAAAACGGCGAAAAATGCTCACTTTTTGCACATTCTGCCCGTCATATCAGTAGTCTGCTATTTCCTGGCTTTTTACACATAGGTACAGATTTGGAGGACTTCCAGGCATCAGATTGAGGTGATTTTAGTTGCACCGGAAAGTAGACACAGAAAGCTTTCCAACGAGCTATCATGAGCCTCGTTTCGACACCGGGAAGGCTGCCAATTGTCTCCAGCAAGTCAGGGGACCTTTTTCTGATATAAATTTGAAGTATTTTTGCAATTTTTGAACCTCAAAAATCTGATTTTTCCAAATGTGCGTTTAGCTATTTTTACACTTGGAAAATGATGTAAAGTCAATATAATTCCCTTTTTTAGCAATTTTTAGATATTTTATGAGATATTTTTGTGCCTTGGGCTTTGCAAAGCCTCAAGGACAAGTTTAGATATTTTGATTAGGCCAATGAGGATGGAAGTTGAACCATGAGGTTTTCCTCACTTGGGCCTATTTATTCCACAAGCTCTCATTGTAAACAAGGCTGAACTTGAGAGAAGAATCAATATATTGGTCATATGAGCTTTGAAGAACATACTTGTGTTATGATTTTGGACTGCCTCTTGGATGCTTTTGATGAATGATGAAGGATTGTTGATGGATTCCATGACATGGTAGAATGGTATAGTGTTTCTTGCTTTGTTGTTGTCTTATAGTTTTAATTCATGATACATGCTTCTTGCTGCTATAGATCAGTAGAGATTAAGTTTGAGATATTCCCATGGAGGCACCTCAAAATTCCTAAATCTTCATAGCTTTTATGTTTTCTTCTTCCTTAGTTGTACTAAAGAATTCTTAACTGCTCTGTAGTAACTTAAGGATACTGTTGCTAGTTTTATTCATAAGTTCTATGCATATTGAGTAGGATGTATGGTGTGCCCTGCTTACCTATGACTGTCCATAGTTCTGTCCATGAAAATATCTCTTTGACTGATTAGCTTATCATCTCGTTGAACCAAGGAGGCCTAGTCCCGATCTAGCCCTTTGCCTAAAACTATGAAAGCTTGTTTTTCAAAGTGCCCAATAACTTAAATACTGTGTTTAGGTGTTTCGGCATAGTATTTTGAGTTGTTAGTCTGTCTTATGTGTTTTCCCCAAAGTCTGATAGCCATTTCCCAAAGTTAGAGGGTCTTATACTTCTATGCATGGCTTAAATGTTTGTTTCAATGTGTTGATTAGTTTATAGTTACATGTTGCATGATTAAGGGTTTTCTTTACCATGTTTATGTTATCTATTAAACCAGTGATGCTTGAAACTCTTTGTTATTCACAAACTTGATGTCCATTTACTCCATTTTTCCCAAGGATCCTTTCTACCTTGAATCAAATCGGCCCTACAGCATCCTTGCATCATCATCTCATAGTTTCCTTGACCTTTTTGACCCCATAGCCCAGTTGATCTAACTTCTTGTTACCCATTTTATATCTTTGATCAGTTTTATCCCTCACAAACTTAAAAACAAAAAACAAAAAACATACTTCATAACTAGCCTAATATCAGAACACCACAAGAAAACACACCGATATCTTTTATATATAATAGAGAGAGCCCTCTCTGAGTCCGGGAAGGCTAGGTCTTTGGGCTCCAAAGCTTGGTTTGATGTTACATCGTCATTTGGCTCACCAATCGGCCAAATCACGGGACCCTAACATAATGGCGATCACGGTGGGACTCTGAGTAACAAAAAGCTTAGTTCCCTCATCTTTAGAGACTTTTGAGAATACTAGCTGATTGACTTATCCCACTGCTCACTAACATAGTGACACTCACAGTAGGACCTTCCGAGTTACTGACAATCTAAGTACACCTTAGTAACTCCTGAAGTCTCAATCAAGTTTAGTAAACTTAGATATTGTCTGTAGAGTAGAAAATAGCTTTTTCACCATCTTAGAAAAATGATGAGTCAGTTATAGAAAACTCTTCCAAACCTCGAAGGCACATAAAACTCAAAAAACCCCAAAACACTCCCTTAGATTGGTTTTTGTTAATATTGGTGGTGGACCATACACACATATCTCAAAACAACCAAGTTCCACCTGGCGACTCCACTAACCTCTAGTAGGCCTTACTATTTTACCGAACTCTAGGTTACTATCTGATAGACCTATCCCATCACTCACTAACATAGCGGGAGATGGTGGGACACTGAGTACATGATAGTCTAGCAAACTCTTATAGACTCTTTGGTCCTTTAGATACTTAAACAAGCAAGCAGCCCATAGACCCATTTAGAGTAAACTCTTTTTGTTCTCGTCACCCTAGCAAAGTGTTGAAACAAGTCTAGGATACTTTAACAAACCATAGGCTGCACATAAATTTAGAAAATCTAAAAAAATATTTCCAGATTAGTTACCGGTGGTGGACCATAGCTATCTTCACAAAAACAACCCAGTTCCACCTGGCGACTCCACTAGTTCATCCCTTTTATTTTGACCATCCTTCACCTTAGTAGAACTTTAGAGAGACCACTCATCCAAAACATTCACCAATACCATTCTCTCTAAAACTCTAGATCCAAAATCTGGCTTCACGAAGAATCAACACCAGATCCCATCCAGACCCAAACCCCCCTATCATAGTAGATGACCCAGAGAAGATTCTGTGGCAAGCTTCCGAAACTGACCATCTAGCTACTGGTAGATCCATCCGTAAAACAAGATCAGTACCTAAACATCTCACTATCCTACCAGATTCACCTTTTGAATTAGAGTCATCAAAAACTCTTCTCAGAAGCAAATCATATAGTAAGATAAACTTTGACGATCTTGAAACCCTAGACCAATCACACAGTCATATGAGAGAAGCCTCACCTTCCACCCCCCCCCGACTTTCAGCTTCTTCATTACTTTGGCTCCCACCATCCCAGCTCTTCTCAAAACCAGATCACTAGCCCAAGTTCATCCGCCACTCCTGTTCAAACCACCTCATCTCATCCCACTAGTCCTCATCTTGTACATCATCCATTAGCTCCCGTCATGGCAGCCTGGTATGCACCTTTGGTGTTGCCACCACCTTTGGCTCCTCTCCCAAATAAATATCAAGACAAAATCCCACACTTTACCGGAGAAGACACCACCACACCTCAACAACATATAAGTAGGATGATTGATGCTTATGAATACTTGGAGGTACAAGACGAGACCGTCAGAATGAGAATATTCGCCCAAAGTCTTGGTGGTGAACCCAAAACATGGTTCAAAAGCTTGACTCCAAACAGCATCCACAACATCCCAGAACTACATCAAATCTTCAGAAATAGGTGGGAAATCCAAAGGAACCCTATTCAAATCCTGTCAGAATATAACAACCTAAAACGGGAAAATGGGGAAAGTGTCCAGGCATACTGCACTAGGTTCAATAGTGTGTATAACACCCTCCCGCCTCACTTCAAACCCCCACTTGGTTTAATCTTGGCAAAATTCCCCGAGGGTTTTGATCCAGACATGACATATCATCTGAGAGACAAGGATCCCCCTACCCTAGAGGAAATGCAACAAATAGCCATAAAAATAGAAGCCAACTTAGCAGAAAAAAGAGCCAGGACTAGATTAGAAGGAAAAGTCCCATATAGAGATAAGGTCTCCACTTCATCTCCTTCCCTAGATCCTAGAATAGATGGCCTGATCAAATCCATGAAAAAGATGTGGGAAAAAATGAGTGAAAAAGTGCCTCCTAGGGACAACCAACCAAACCCTCAAAACCGGAAACAAGGCTTTAGAAAAGATCAGTCTCAAAATAAACCAAGAGGAAATGATCAGCAGATCAGACCATCCTTCAGTGAGAATTATGTTGATGAAGAGAATAAGGATACCGCACCCATTGATGAAAATCATTGGAAACTCATAGGTTCTGATAACTAGAGTAATGTTTACCTCACAGCAGAAGAGCAAGAGTTATGCTCCCCAAGTCAAGACGAAACCGGCTATGAAGATCTCGAAGATCCTGCCATATATTTTCAGAATGCCATTATATAAGCTCATAGGCAGTATAACCTTAGAAGCAAAAAAAACCAAGACCACTCCAAGAAGAGTAGCCCTGACACTGCTAAAACCTCTGACACTATCCTTAAAAAAGCCATGGATAGCAACAAAATTATGGCTAAGAAAATTGACCAAAACAAAGATAAAGCTATTCAAACAAGTCTTAGCTCGGATACTCCTAGTACCTCAACAAAGACTCCCGAGGAAACTGTGTCAAACAAGGTCTCAAACCAGAATCAACAAATTAAAAGCATAGAAAAGGTCATGTCCGAAAAAGCTGAAACAAATCTGCCCAAACTACAAACTCCTTTTAGTTTCGAAGGGGAAGTTTCCGAAATAAAAATTACCATACCCCTTACCGAGCTAATAACTGTAGATAGGTATAGATCTCAAATTTTCAAAGTTTTTGACATAGGGAGCAAGGAAAATACTTTAAATCTAACTGAAAACAAACCCGAGCTCTTATCCGGCCCGAAAATAGAAGGTCAATACCAAGAAGGATCTGTTTCTCCTTCCTATGTGAGCCTGAACATACGGGACAAGATATTACATAATGCCATGTTAGATTCTGGTGCCTCCCATAACCTCATGCCTAAAGCAGTCATGGAAAACCTGGGACTAGAAGTAACTCAACCTTTGGTAACTCAAGCAGTCATGGAAAACAATACTCCCATTTTTTCCACTCATTCCAATTTAGATTCTTTTATCTTATACAATTAAAGTGATATAAACAAGCAGATAATCGAAAAGGAAGAAGTTCTCAAACCATCAGAAATGCATTTTCCGTTACTAGATGCAGAAACTAATAACCAAAACTTCTCTGATCTTTCTCCTGTTAATCTTACATATCATAAGTCAGAAAATAGATTTGTAAATCAAGTTGAAGAAAAGCAATCTGGCAGTCCAATGTACATGGCTGGTGACATTACTTATGTTAATGATTCTCAAATGTTTGATCAATATGTTGACTTATATGATTTCCAAACAGAAGCTAACTTTGCAGAAGATTCAATTTTTTATTTTCGGGAGGAAGCTCAGTTTCATAAACTTGAGAAAACTGAGCAGCCATTACAGGTCATCTATAACACTGATAAGGAGAGCCTTGAGAGTTCAGAAGTAAGTGAAGAGTCTCAGACTCTTGACTCTACTTCACTTCAGTCCATCAAATATAGCATTCACATAATTAGAAATCAACTGTTTTTCAGCTTTGACGATGAGGTTGAGAAGGATGATGAAATTCTTGAGCAGGTTATAAATAAAAAGTTTTTTCCTGAAATGGTTGAAGAAATCACTTTGGACAGGGAATCTTCCTTAACTCCAGATTTGCAGCCACCAAGTTCCATTGAGTTACAAATTGCATATGAAGAAGTAGAGGCTGATAAACACATGAGAGTTGTCACACTGTCCTTTCAAGATAATTTACCATCAAAGTGTATCCTTGCTCATCAACCTGATAACCTTCACACAGTGTTCAGCCCGCCCTATCAAAACACATCAGCTTGGCAAGAAAACTACACTGCAATATGTGATGAGTCTGACATTTCAAGTGATCAGGAGCAAAAGGAAGAGTTGCTTTACCGGGAGAGTCCCAAATATAGTCAAGTGGAAGAAAGAGTAGTCCTGAATGAAGCCTATATCTCAAATCCTCTAGATCAGGTATTATTCCAAGATCCATTTGTTGTTTTCCTCGAGAAGTCTGAAAGAGTAATCCTGAATAAAGCCCATATCTCAAAACCCCTAGATAAGGTATTATTCCAAGATATATTTGCTGTTTTCCTTGAGAAGTCTGAAAGAATAATCCTGAATGAAACCTATATCTCAAATCCTCTAGATCAGATATTATTCCAAGATCCATTTGTTATTTTCCTTGAGAAGTCTGAAGGAGTAGTGGGTTCTATCATGAACATTTTGCTGCCTAGAATGGGGAAAAACTTACACACTATTGTCCGAAAACAAACCGAGTGGGATTGGCCTTTTCATTATTCCTGCATCATAAAAGAACTAAACCAGAATGACCCATGTGAGCATCTACTTGACTGGTTGCATTGGAAAGAAGAGTTCACCAAGTGTATGTTGTGTACAGTTTAGGATAGAATAGATAAACAACAGTAGAAAATAATCTCAGCCTTGTGAGCACTTTTTTCATTTGTAGTTTGTTTGAAGAAAAAGTGAAAAAACAGAAAATACAAAAAACAGTGAAAAGTAGAAAAAGAGGGTAGTTTCTAAAAAGCAGTGGTAAAGCCCCATGTTCCAAAAAAAACAGTCCTTCGGAAAGCGCGCAAGTCTAAATGCTGCTACTAGTACTTCAATGTCTTGTTCAGATATCTAGCCTAATCATAGCTGAGCATGTTTAAATTTATTTGCTGATAAGTTAGTGAGTGAAAAAGATGGTCAACATTGTGTAAGATTGACTTATCACAGAGTATAGATTAGGGAGAGATTCTGGTTCCACGTGCCTAAAATAGAACCAAAGAGAGAAGCGAGGGATGAAAAATACAATGTACATCTTAGCCCCGCTTTGTCTAAATTTCCTTTATGCAGAATAATATTTGTGTGCAGCTTGTCTTTTATGCCGCAAATGCATGACAAATCAGACTATCTAATCCTGATTTGATCATTTTAAATTTCTAGTTTTAGATTAGAGAAACAAAATCCTGTCAAACTGCTTAATCTTGACAGTCAATCTAGCATAGGTAGAGTAATGAAGGAGTTCATCAGTTTAATCTGAACTCCCAGCAGATATAAGAGTAGAAATAGATAGGTTCATTTTGCAAAAAGAGAAATATACATTGTCAAAGGGCTGCTAGTTCAAATGCGCCAAAGAGAAGAAAAAATGTTAGGAAAGATAGTGGGGTAGGTAGAAGTGTCATTGATGTTAACCATGCTGTCACTTTTCAGAAATAGCATCAAAGAAGGGTGAAATTTTGCGCCAATGGATAAGGCACTGGTCTTCATAAGCCAAAGATCTGAATTCTGGACACCTCCTGACGAGGAGCTGCCCTCCCCAAATGGAGCCACTGTTAGTCATCAGTATTTTTCACATGTTAGTGATGACTATATCCATAGCTGAGTTTTCTAGAAGCTGTTTTTCATATGTCAATTTGTCATATAGAAAACCCTCATAAAACTTTTTTCGCCCTCCTACTTTTTAGTCCACCCATGTCAAAGTCAAAACCTCATTATCACTATCCTATCTAGCTTTAACCCAACTAGTCTGCCCATCAGCTCTAAAAGGCAAATCCAAGTCTGTTTCAAAAGCCTCCCCTAAGTTAGGAAGTGGCGCTTTAAGGCATTTTACCCTTGGCAACCATCAAAAAGCCAAAAGCCTCCATCTGATACAGACCAGTCATGACAGACCTCCCACTCTGCAAATGAAATTGATAACAGCTCTAAGTCGCGCCACTTACACACCCCTAGGTCTCAGCACTACATAAACCACAATCTCAAGCTGATTATTAGGTGTTTACAGTGTTTTATGGATTTTGCAAAGACAGGAAATATAACATCATCTCAGAAGAAATTGCTTGAATCTACATTTAGAAGAACAACTGCTTCTCAATGTAAACATGAGCCTGAGATATATCTGCAAGACAGAGAGTGACTCATCAAGACCTTGCAGCTTCCTTTCAGCGTGAAATCACAGTATAGGAAAGACACCACTGTCAAACAGACTGGTAATTTGTCATGGCCAAGAACCTCCTTCATCTACAAGCAGAGGGTTAAGGCGCCTCCTTCATCTACAAGCAGAGGGCGCTGGCCATTATTGACTTTAATGATTGCAAAAGCACAGGCTTGCTTTTCACTAGATAGTAAAACAGTGACTCTAGTTTTTCTGAGTGTAAGTGATGTTCATAGCAGAGCTAGGATCTGAAGTGTGCAAGAAAAGGGAAAACAGAGTTTTGGTCTTGTAAAGGAAGTCATTTGAAATTTTCAAATCATATGAATTGTTAAAACCTTGGAGAGACATATCATTGGTGAAAATAGTTCTAATCATAAGCAGCTTGCTGTTCCAACAAGACCAAATTGAAGAAAAGTTGACAAGTCATGTCATTACACAGGCAGAGGTAAAAGTATTAATGTTTTCAAGTTTGTTTGCTTACCATCATATCCAAGAAAAACCCTTGTCAGGCAGGCTTATCAAACAATCTTCAGATACTTTGCCAAGTGAAGGGCCTCCTTCATTCATGAGCAGATGGCCAAGGCATTGACTGTTTTTAAAGACTGATTGGTCAAAGATGTAGTGGAAAGAGACAAAGAAGGAAAGCAAAAGTCATTACACAGGTAACAGATGGTGTTTATGTTTCAAAAGGTATTGGTTTTCCTACTAATAGGGAAATGTCTTTCAAACTATACCTCATAGTGGACAGGAGACAATTTGAATATGCATGCCATTGTTACAAAAAGGGGCAGTTTCCTTAGGAGAAGGGGTCAAACAACACCTCACTGTCTCATTCCAAGAAGTCTAAAAGAGTTCCTTTCAATTAAACAGAGAAAGATAGTATGAATGGATGCAATTAAAATATGGCACTTACCATCAAAGGAGGAGCTTATGAATCACTTGGAAGCAGAAACTATCAACCAAGTTGGAAGAAGACATACCACCTCCTTTTAAAATGACAAAACAGCTTTCAATGCTCTTCGACAGATCTTGAGTGGTTTTTCCTTGTTAAAAATATCACCAAAAGTGTCAAGCAGTGGACAGATTTGAACCTTGGAATGATTCTATTACAAAAAGAAAGATCATTGCACTGGTCAAAGGAAATGATAATTGTGTTTCAAAGGGCCCTGTTCTTCCTGGTTCATAAATTTCTCCTTTCAGATATACATCACAAATGATGGGAGGCAATTCCAGATTAGTTCCCAAAAAGACATTGTAAATAGGTATACAAGTTTATGAATAGGCAAGGGAGATCATGATATACGTTTCAAGTCCTGGAACCCGGTAAAAGCAATGTGAACACGCCACTGTCCAATGAAGGGCCTTTTTCCTATGAACAATGTGTCAAAGGTAATAACAAAGCCCGGGTGATTATGATTGTTTTTTTCACCTCCAAAATCAAAGAGAACATCAGTTAAAGGCACACTTATAACCCTCACACAGCTCAGAGAAGTTTTCCTCGTACAAGTGCAGAAGATTAAAGGGCAGATTCTTATCTCCATAAAGGAAACATTTCTTTAAGAGAGAAACAGTCAAAGCTTCAAAGGACATATTTCCCCAAAAAGATTATGTCATTTCGAGAAGGGAAAATAGGCTTATAAAGAGGTTATCATCGCCTTTGGGTTCTGTTCGAAACAAAGAAATCTTGTTTCATTTGCAAAATAAATAAGGTTTCAAGTATGGGTTTAAAAACAAACGTTTTTCAAAATTTGTAAAAGGAGAAACCCTCTCGAAATCAAATCAAAGGGACCGTTGTTTTTCTTTACTTTAAACAGGGGTCAAGGCTGTTGCCTTTTCATTTTGAAATCTCTCAAACTTCGAGCAAAGACCCTTTGATTGCCCTCAAGCTCAAACAAAGAAGTTCGGAGCAGTTGAAAAAGTTTGACACAGATTCTCTGCGCGACGCGCCTGTAAGTTTGCGCGACGTGCTCAGAAGGGAATTTTCACAGGCGGTCAACGTGTGCGCGACGTGCTCAGAAGGGAATTTTCACAGGCGGTCAACGTGTGCGCGACGTGCCTGTACGTGTGCATGACATGCCTGTACACGGTGCCCGGCCGACCCGACAGGCCACCCGGTTGGCCAGTTGTGCTGTTCTTTTTCATATAAACGTGCCGCGCACATTTTCGACGATCAACGCCTCCTAAACGCCTCCAAAAGTTGGTCCAAAGTACTCAAGGAGATCTGTCATCAAGTTTGAAGGTATTTTATGTGCCCCCCTTGCTATTTGCAAAATGTCAAGTGGTGAAAAAGAGTAGAAAATCACTATATGAATCGCAGTCTTAAGTCTTGTGGGTTTGTTTGAAACATGAGTTTCTGCTATGGTCGTGCTGGTTGAATGATGAATAACCCGAATGGTAGTTTCCCTCTCAAGTATTTCAAAAACTTATAAATTTCCCTCCAAACAGTTGTTAAACTGTACAAACAGAGCCCAAAAAGAGAAAGCAGAGTTGTTAAAGGGCTAAACAGTGGATTTGGGCTGAGTAAAGATATACTCAGGTTGACTGTTCTCGTTTTGATTGAATTTGCTGGTAAATGTCATACAAGGACAAAACTGTATTTTGAAGCTCAGAAGATTATATTCTTTTACCTTTGTCCACCCACAGGAAGGTGCCATCACTGTGTTTTTTGACTGTACTGTGTATGACATTATGAGTAGTTGCTGATTGATATACAAGGGCAAGGAAGGGTGTGGTTTTGAAAGGACAGGGTTTCCATATTAAACAGGAGTTTTGATTGTGAGGAAGAAATAAGCTGCTACATCCTCTTTTAAAAAACTATCGAGCTTGTTTAAATTCTGTCACCTTGCTCCATAACAGTGAGATTGAATGTATGCCCAAACTGGAGGTTGACTATGTATATGGTATGATTCTGTTTGATGAAGTGACATACAAATAGAGAATAGTGAAATGTAATAAGAAAAAGGGTTTGTTAGAGAGCAGTTTGTTGGTTGAAAGCTACAGAGCAAAGTTGCTACTATTTCTCACAGAAAAGACAATTTTCACTGTGTAGTTTTCCTGACTATCTTTTATTCCTCAAAACTTATTTGATAAGTTGATATCCATATAGAGAAAAGGTTTTTCTAACAAAGCCAAAGGTGTTACATTGTTAAGAGATCTTGTTTATTTTACAAAGAGAAGACTCTTGCAGGCCTTGTTGAACTTTTTGAAGCATTTTCCAAAACTATTGTCACCTGGGCACATAAAACTGTGACATTGACTGTCTAATCATACTAAAGGTTGATTGCACCATATGTAAGTTTGTTGAGTGATTGGCACACTTGGAAGGGCAGGTTTTGAAATGATTGGAAAAGTACACCATTGATCCAAGGTACAAAAATGTGTTGTTAACCTCCAAACATCACAAAGCAAGGAAATTTTGACACTGTAAACAGCTTTCTTCCTAACAGTCTGTCCTTCATTCCACTGTATTATTTCTTATTGAAAAGTTTGTTGACTGAGATACTTTCAAGGAGGAAAGCCACTTTCTGAAAGAGAAGGGGTTTTTGTATTGTAAGGAAACTTGTTGCAATCATCCAAATTACATTGTTTCTCTGTCAAGACAGTGAATTGACACAGTTTGGCTCCAAGAAGGCAGTTTACACACAGTGAGGCAGTTTGTTTCTTCAAAAGCACATTTAGGTCAAAATGCCTCCAACGCAAGACAACAGAAGTGGTCCGCATAAAAGATATGAGCCAATCTCTACAGAAGAGGTTAATTCTCATCCATCCATCCTTTTCAACTTCCATGAAGTAGGTTCTCTAGACTTCTGCCAGAAGATACAGGAGGTCAAAAGTTTTTCGCCATTAACACACCTATGCGCCCTGAGGTTCCAGAACAAGCATTTCAGGGTAGTGGACCTTGATTTCAAGTTTTCTCCAAGATCAGTGTCCAAGGCCACCAAGATTCCATATCATGGCGAAAAATGGTTCAAACAGGCCCATCTTGACTTAGAAGATTACAAGCCTTTCATCAAGCCTGAGCATAGAGATGCTTTCACTGCTATTTTCCCTTTTTCTTATCTTCTTGACAGCGATGCTCCTCTTATGAAAGTCATAATGAAATATTTTACTTGTGAAGGGAGGTTTGATAGAGTTTATGCCTACCATGTCCGCCTATTGATGCATTTCACTAGAAACAGGCAACTAAATCTCCCTTACTTTTTATTCAAGAGCATCGAGAAGATGGCATCTACTGTCCAGAACAGGGCCCCACCTCTGCAAATACCTTCCCTTTTCCATCATTCTCTGATCAAAATAATCATCCTACATCAGCTAGAGAAGAAGGAAGTTCCATGGGATGTATTCATCAGTCACCCAGATTTCTCTACTGTTCCTCCTGTCCATGTGTCTTCCACTCAGCCTATTCATCGCCCTGTGCCTTTGTCCAGCAGGCCCACTCCTAGGAGGCTCAAAATGACTACAGAATAGCCAGGACAGCAGGAAGAAGGAGAGGGGATTAGACAGCAAGAAGAGAAAGGTCATGAGCAAGAGGAAAGGGATGAACAGCAGCAAACAGAAGATGATGAACAACAACAAACAGAAGATGAGGAACAGCAGCAGGACAGTGGTGAAGGCCAACAGGGAACAGAAGATGATGAACAATAGGTACAAGAAGAAGAACAACATCTTGTTGTTGAAGGACAGGAACAACAGCTTGGGCAGGAAATTGAGCCACATCTTGAGCCATAAAATGAGCAGGAAATCCAAACACAGCAGCAGCTTGATTTTGGTGAAAAAGAGCAGCAAGTTGAAACACAAATTGAACAAGGCATTGAAGTAGAACAACAAGTTAATGTTGGCGAACAGGGGCAACAAAGTGAATAGCAAGAAGAATACATCCAGCAGCCTCAAGGAGAGCAACAGTTTTAAGAAGATGTCAAGGGTAAATCATTTGTGTCTCCTCCTCCCAAAAGAACAAAGCTCAGCACAACAAGGAAGAAAGGGTCTAAGGCTGCCACTCCAAAAGTGACAAAAGTTGTCCCTAGCAAAAGAAAATTGCCCAAGAGGACACCCACTAGCATGCCAAGGAGGAAAAGTGCAAGATTGGCCTTCAAAGGGAAAAGCAAGGTTGGAAAGAGTCAAGAACATGAAGGAGCATCAACTGTCATTCCAATCCAGAGTGATGACAGCGATAATGAAGCCTGCCTTCTTGAAAACCTCCTAATCCATAAAGAGGGGCAAATTGAGACATTGGAGAATGATATTCAACGGGCAAGGAACTTCAACTATTTCTTGGAAACCCAAAACAAACAGATGAGTGTTCACACAGCTATTCATGATGCACGGGCGATCAAATACAAAAATGAAGCAGCTAAGGCGCAAGCAAGGATAGAAGAACTCATTGGTGATTTTGATGAGGAAGAAGAGAGAGACCAACCTAGGCGGAAGAGGCCTAGGACCATAGGGATTAAAAGAGCCTTGGAAAAGCAGAAAGAAGAAGAACAAGCCCATCTCCAAGCCTTTCCTCTCACTGCACTCCTTGAGCAGGAAATTGAAGAAAACAAAGAGGCATGGCTTGAAAGAGCCAACAAACACTTGGAGATGAAGCTTGAAAGAGAAAACAGAGATCTAGAGCTGCAAAGGAAGAGGACACATCACTTTCAAAAGTTGAATTAGTTTTCCCGGCGCAAACTAAAGGCAGCCCAAGAGAAATTGAAGAAAGCAAAGGGGAAACGCCCGGCACGGAAAGAAGAGAAAAGCACATCAACACTTGATATTTTGGCCTCAGCTTCGGAGCATGTTGCTAGGGACCCTTGAGGGTCATGCGTGCCAATTTTGGGCCCATTTCGACAACTTTTTGTTTTTTGGCATTTTTTGAGTTTTTGGTCGAAAACTCATTATTTCGCCATTTCAGTTTTAGGTTTTTTCAAGTGAGGAGGATGACACCATTTGATGCCATAATTTCATGATCAGGTCCTCAGCGATTTTCAGAGCATTTGGAGATCATTCGCCCCCTCAAAACGGCGAAAAATGCTCACTTTTTGCACATTCTGCCCGTCATATCAGCAGTCTGCTATTTCCTGGCTTTTTACACACAGGTACAGATTTGGAGGACTTCTAGGGATTCGATTGAGGTGATTTCAGTTGTGCCGGAAAGTAGACATAGAAAGATTTCCAACGAGATATCATGAGCCTCGTTTCGACACCGGGAAGGCTGCCAATTGTCTCCAGCAAGTCAGGGGACCTTTTTCTGATATAAATTTGAAGTATTTTTGCAATTTTTGAACCTCAAAAATCTGATTTTTCCAAATGTGCGTTTAGCTATTTTTACACTTGGAAAATGATGTAAAGTCAATATAATTCCCTTTTTTAGCAATTTTTAGATATTTTATGAGATATTTTTGTGCCTTGGGCTTTGCAAAGCCTCAAGGACAAGTTTAGATATTTTGATTAGGCCAATGAGGATGGAAGTTGAACCATGAGGTTTTCCTCACTTGGGCCTATTTATTCCACAAGCTCTCATTGTAAACAAGGTTGAACTTGAGAGAAGAATCAATATATTGGTCATATGAGCTTTGAAGAACATACTTGTGTTATGATTTTGGACTGCCTCTTGGATGCTTTTGATGAATGATGAAGGATTGTTGATGGATTCCATGACATGGTAGAATGGTATAGTGTTTCTTGCTTTGTTGTTGTCTTCTAGTTTTCATTCATGATACACGCTTCTTGCTGCTATAGATCAGTAGAGATTAAGTTTGAGATATGCCCATGGAGGCACCTCAAAATTCCTGAATCTTCATAGCTTTTATGTTTTCTTCTTCCTTAGTTGTACTAAAGAATTCTTAACTGCTCTTTAGTAACTTAAGGATATTGTTGCTAGTTTTAGTTATAAGTTCTATGCATATTGAGTAGGATGTATAGTGTGCCCTACTTACCTATGACTGTCCATAGTTCTGTCCATAAAACTATCTCTTTGACTGATTAGCCTATCATCTTGTTGAACCAAGGAGGCCTAGTCCCGATCTAGCCCTTTGCCTAAAACTATGAAATCTTGTTTGTCAAAGTGCCCAATAACTTAAAGACTATGTTTAGGCGTTCCGGCATAGTATTTTGAGTTGTTAGTCCATCTTAAGTGTTTTCCCCAAATTCTGATAGCCATTTCCCAAAGTTAGAGGGTCTTATACTTCTATGCATGGCTGGAATGTTTGTTTCGATGTGTTGATTAGTTTATAGTTACATGTTGCATGATTAAGGGTTTTCTTTACCATGTCTATGTTATCTATTAAACCAGTGATGCTTGAAACTCTTTTTTATTCACAAACTTGATGTCCATTTACTCCATTTTGCCCAAAGATCCTTTCTACCTTGAATCAAATCGGCCCTACAGCAGCCTTGCATCATCATCTCATAGATTCCTTGACCTTTTTGACCCCATAGCCCTGTTGATCTAACTTCTTGTTACCCATTTTATATCTTTGATCAGTTTTATCCCTCACAAACTTAAAAACAAAAAACTAAAAACATACTTCATAACTAGCCTAATATCAGAACACCACAAGCAAACACACCGATATCTTTTATATATAATAGAGAGAACCCTCTCTGAGTCCGGGAAGGCTAGGTCCTTGGGCTCCAAAGCTTGGTTTGATGTTACATCGTCATTTGGCTTACCAATCGGCCAAATCACGGGACCCTAACAATAGTAAAGAAAAAGGTAGTTAGAAACATAATGGCCATCATGATAGCTAGCACAGCAATCCAATCAGGTCATCCAACAAATCTTTCTACCAAGGCAAAGCCAGATGTGAGTGTGGTTTAAAATTTGCCTCTTCGGCATCACACTAGCGAGATTCTGGTCATTTCACAATCATAACGGACTGCCAGACTAAATACAGCCTCTTTCTTGGCCATACTTATCTTATCACTTCCTACATGTTTCCACTTGTCAAATTTTGGCTTGAATGTAATTAAAGACAATCATTGTAGTTTTTAGTTAAATACTTCATGTTTTCAAAGTATTGGGAGAGGGGAAAATATCATAATGAGAAACATTCCTATGCTAGAAAGTGTTTCTCTGAGTTTCAAGTGACTATTTTCAAAGTAAACAATATCAATTTTTCAGGATTCATGTGGTGTCTGAAATGGTGAAGTTTTCTTCTGTTTTTATGTGTTTTTCCATTGTCTTTCTTTCTCATTATTTATGAATTCTTATTGTAAATTAGAAAATGAAGAATGGGATTTTTTATCTAGGCCACCCTATTATGGTTTTTTTTACAATAGTCTATGTTTTCTACTGATGCCAAATCGAGGAATTCTTAATTGCTCCTTGGTTTCTACTGAACTTTAAATTCTAGTCTAACTGAGGAATCCTTAATTGCTCCTCAATTTCTTCTGGATTCCACCCTTCTTTTATCTTCCCAATCAATTTAGTCCTCAAATATCCAAATTAGTACACATATATTTCCCTGTTTAACTCATGTTTAGTAATTCTTCAAATTGATCACCCAAGCTCGTTGATTCCATTTCCCAATGGCCTTTTTCCCTTGCTTTCCCCACCAAACCAATTTCAAAATCCAAACTCTGAACCCATTAACTAGCCTAAAATGCCAAATCAAACAAATATATATATAATAGAGAGATCACTATCTAGATCTACAAGGGCTAGATCCTAGGCTCGAAGCAGTTTTGATGTTGGCCCTCCGGGATTTTGTCTTCAGCCTCAAAATTACAGGGAGCTAACAAGGCCCAAACCCCTTCCTGAAAAATATTTTCCTTGATATGATTATCATGCTAGACCTTATTTTTTAATTGTATAACTTTAGTGTTTAGGAGGGCATGCATTATGAACTCATCCAAGCCATTCTGTTGGAGCAGGCTTTCTTATTGTGCACTTGTGATATCTAAATCTAATTTGGCTTCCATTCTCAAATTTTTATACTGAAAATCAATAAATAGTAGATCTTTCTTCCCATAAAATAAATCATATGGAATGAATATTTTGGTTGTCTTCGAGGTGGTGTTATAGGCCCAAGTGGCCTCCACTAATATGTTTACCCAATATTTATTGTTTCTACTCACCACATTTTTTTAGGATGCTCTATTAGTAACCTATACTTTCCCATTTTCTTGAGGGTGATAGGAAGTAGATGTTTTGTGCTTGATATTATGTTGCCTGAGGAGATACTCAATCAAATGTGATGTGAATTGAACTCCTTGATTAGTTACTATCGCCCTTCGATACCAAAATTTGTAGAAAACATTATCCCTTTAGAACTCATCCACTTTTTCCTCTATTGTTTCTTTGACAACCTCTATCCCAACCCACTTTGTTAAACAGTCAGTGCACACAATAATGTATCTACTCTATCTTGATGGTGGATCAATGGGCCCAATGAAATCCATGCCCCACTTTTAAAATGGCTCTAAGGTCACTTGAGGTTGTAGAGGCATCTCATCCCTGGGTGTGGGTTTCCCCATCCTCTATCACTAATCACATCTGTTGGTATACCTTCTTGCATCTTTACGGAGAGTGGGCCCATAGTGGCCAACTTGTAGAACTTTGAAGGTTGTCCTCTTAGCAGCAAAATGATACCCACAAGGCCCATCATGACATGCTTAGAGGATGTAAATGACTTCCTCTTCCTTGAAACATCTCCTTAAAACATGATTTGGTCCCAGTTTGAAAATATTGCCACTAATCCAAGTGAAAGGGGCTCTCTTTCTCACAATTTTTCTCTTATCCCTGGATGAAATATTTGGAGGAAATATCCCATCAACCAAGTATTTGGATATGTCAACAAACTAGGGAGAGATTACTAAGATATCAAATAGGTTCTCATCTGTAAGTGGATCATCGACCATCCCTTCATCATTTGCAGGAAAATTGAGTCCAGAAAACAAATCCGCAACTACATTTTCTTTCACTGTCTTATCAATTATAGTCAAATAAATTTTTTATATCAGTAACAACCACCTAATAATTCTATCATTCACATCAATCTTATTCATCAAATATTTAATTGTTGCATGATCGATATGCATAGAAGTTGGTATCCAGTGATATAGTGTGTGAATTTATTTAAGGAGTGTAAAACAACTCGGTGCTCTTTCTCAGTGATAGTGTAGTTCGATTCAGACTTAGAAATTTTTTTACTAATATAGTACATTGTATAGGGAAACTTATCATCTACCTGTCCCAAGGCTGCCCCCACAACGTTTTTTGATTCACAGTATGAATATGGAAAGGTAGAGCCCAATTTGGACCCCTAAGTATGGGTGCAATGGTGAATTTCTCTTTTAAGATATAAAGGGAATCTTTAAAACTATTTGTACAATAGAAATATGAATCATTGGCCAACAATCCAAACAATGGCAAAGAAAATTTACTAAAATCCTTGATGAATTTCCTATAATAACTAGCCAAGCCCAAGAAAGGCCTAACATCTCTTTGCTTTTTAAGGAAAGGACCCTTTTTGTGATAGAAATCTTGTTCGGGTTGTATTCGTTCCTAAGATATGGAGTGGCCAAGGAAAGTCCCTTGCTTCATCAAGAATTCACATCAGGGCTCAAGGAGAGATGTATTTCTATGAATTTCCTCAAGACTTTACCCAGATTAGAGAGGGCCTCCTGGGAATCATATCCATAGGGAGTGAAATCATCCATGTAGATTTCCATAGAGTCATGGACAAGCTTCGCAAACATGATAAAAAATTCTCATTGAAAAGTGGCAGGGGAATTTCATAGTCTAAATGGTAGAACTCTATAAGAATAGGTACCTCAAGTACATGTAAATGAGACTTTTCTTGGTCTTCGGGGATGATGCGGATCTGGTTGTAGCCACTAAATCCATATAAGAAATATAATAATTTCTTCCCTAAAAGACCATCTAGGACTTGGTCAATGAAGGGTAAAGAGAAATGGTCTTTCATGGTGGCCTTGCTCAGTTATTTTTAATAAAAATAGATCCCCCACTTCCCAGTCTTCTTTGAGAATAATACTAGAGGTGACACCCATTCACTATCTAAAATGGGGTATATAAACCCTACATCCAACAACTTTTCTAATTTTTCCTTCACAATGTTCTTCAAGGATGGGTTCATTCTCCTCTGGGGTTGGCACACAATATTTCATCCTTATTTGATGTAAATATGGTGAGTACAGACTGAGGGATTCACCCCTTTCATTTCTTTACAGTCCCAAGAGATATAATCTAAGTGCTCTCTCAACATCTTGCATAATTGTTCTTCTTCTTTGGCTGAGAGAGAGGGATTGATATTTAATGTTCTATATGGGACAAAATCTACAATTTTTACATGTTCAGGGCCTTATTCAACTGAGCATAGCTCATTCCAAGGACTACTTTCATATTTTTTCACAATTTCATCAAGTGGAATGCTAGTGGGGGGTTGCTTCTAAAGGATATGGTCAATGAGGTCATCTTCATCAGGTTTCCCCCATTTGATAATAACATCTAAGGTGAAGATTTGGTATGGTGTTGCATGATACACTTCCTCTTCTTCCTCATCCTCTAGCCACAAAGGTAGATCATGTTCAATAGAAGGCTGAGCAGGTGTATATAATTTCAGTTTTTTCATAAGGCCCCATTCTTGATGGTCATGTTCCCAGACCTACAAATAATATAGGCATCAAAATTTTCCAACCAAGGTCTTCCTGAGATAAGAGGATAAAATTTAAACTTGGTTTTTGTTTGAAGTACCAGGAAGTTAGTTGGATACTCCAAAGATTCAATGGAGACCATAACATCCTCAACAACTCCCTCAAGAGCTACTGTGGATCTACATGCAAGTTGCATCATTGTAGTGGTATTTCTCAATACTCCTTGGAGGTTGAGTTTCAACATGGTTTATTTATTCATTCCATCAATCGAAGCACCAAATTCAATCAATGCATGAGGGATAATGATACCATCAATGTGCACATCCATTACTGGACTTTTGAGGTCTAGATATTTCGGGAAAATCACTCTCCCCGGCATCAAATCAGATAATTAACCAACAACATTGATGGTGGGGGTGTCTCTATTCTTCCTCCCAAGATTTTTGAATCATTTCTCCTTAATAAGATTATTATATATGGGAACATCCTTAATATCTTTGCGAAGGTGTATATTTACACACAAATTCTTCAGTTCTCCTAGAAGTTCAATATTTTCTAGAGTGTGCTAGCTAGGATAGTTCAATCTCTTAGGAAAAGGAGGTTGATTTACTTGAGGGGTACTCTCTTCCTTTTCCTCCTCAAGCTCTTCAGGTGGATATGGTGGACGGTTATCTGCGAGCACTCTCCCATACCTAATGTTAATCTCTTGGATATCCACAACATAGGTAGAGTAATATGTATCTCCATTGTAGACTTCTTGTGCTTGTTTTTTATTTGGTTTTAGATTAGGTTGAGAAGGAATCTAAGGTTGATTAGGTGGAGCTGGATGACTGAGTTGTCTTTGAGGTTGGGATGGAGGCACTAAAGAATGAGGTTGATTATGTTGAGGCTCCCAACCTTGTGATGGGTTGCTCCACTGAGGAGGATGGGAAGGATATGTGGGATCATAAGTCCAAGAAGGATATGTGGTCCATGATGGATGAGTGGAGGAGTACCAAGGCTACATAGGTTAATTTTTATTTTAATTTTAGTAAGAAAAAGTTGAACCTTGCATGCCTTTTTGGTATGGTCGAGGTCCTTGAGGCCTCATTTGTTTGATGAACAATATTTTCTCTAGATCACCTTCTGCCCCTTGGTATACAAATTTTACGACTAGTAAGAAAGAGAATTTATCATTTGCATGGTTTTCTTCACATACTAAGCATACTTCTATGAAATTCATTGGCAATTCATTCCTAGGGTGTCTTATAGTGCATCTAGGGAGAAATATAGCTAGGGATATCTTTGCCTCCTCTTATTTCCTCTTGATCTGCATGGCATCCATTTGCAATGAAAAGGTATGCAACATTTCACTCTTGAAATCATCCAACATGTTCTCTATCTCACTTTTTATGGATGAGGTGGAGGAAGAGGTATTGACCAAGCCTTGGTTACTTCTACCCTTCATTCTGGCTTCTCTAGAGTGGTTTTTTAACACATTTTTGATGTCATCATAGGAAAAATGATAGATATCCCCTCTAGATAGCATGTTGAGGGTCTTCAACACTTCCTAACTGATCCCTCGGAGCAGAACTAACTTGAGTGATCCAAGATCAAGGGTGCAGTTGGCCCTCCTATAGCTAAGTTGAAACCTTTAATCATAGTATTTCTAAAGATTCATTAGGCCCAAGGCTCATCTTAAATATTTCTTCCTTGCTTTCTTTGGACCTACAGTAATATTTGTACTTGTTGTTGAAGGACTCCTGCATTTCATCCCAGGTAGTGATGATGCCCCCAGGAAGACCCATGAACTAGCATAAGGCTGCATCCTTCAGGGTAGAAGGTAAAAAATTCAAATTTTTCTCATCTGAGGCATAGTCATAGGTCCTACAAACAACAAAAAACTCAAACACAAAGGTATCAGGGTTTTTAGAGGTTAGGCCATGAAATTGTGGGAGGGTTTTAGGGCTAATGTTCTTCATCCTAGCCTCCCCATTGATTTCTATGATGGGAAATATTACATTATTTCTATTCTAATCCATAGCTTGGATAGCTGAAGTACATCATTATTATTCCCCAATAGGTTCTTCAAAAATTTCAGGGTGCTCACCTAGAGGGTATACTGACTCCCCTATAATCAGAGAGGGAAGCTCGTAGTCACTGAAGAAGAGTGAAGCTTGACTTTGTGAGGATGTGGGGGTTTTTGGTAGAAATTTTCCTTATTTTTCCCTACTCCTATGAGCCATGAAACACATTTTTTATGTTTTTTCTCACTTTTTCAAAATTGTATGCAAAACAAAAAGTAGAAAACAATTCTTAAGCAAAGACATTCATCTACTTAGACACCTCCCTGGAAATGACACGAAAAAGTGGTGAGCCTTGGTATTGCACTAAGATTTTTACAACTCCCAATGGCTACTCAAATCTATTTATTAACCTGGGGTTCATACAAACTTAGAGGCGATAGTGCTATATTCACAGTAGATGGATTCCACTCATGCCACCCTCAACTAGGTATTTTGATCAATAGTGCTTCCAGACCATTCCTTCTACTGAATTAGAGTGAAAACTAGATGTAGATTAAATTTATAACTACTCATAACTTAAAAAAATGAATGCTATCAATTTCACTTGCAAATTATATTGAAACAAATCATGAATAGGCAATAGCTAACCTACTTTACAGAAATTAAATTACACTATCTTGCATTATTTATATATTTATCAAACCTACTTGTAGTAAAGGAACTGATTTCTCTTGCATAACCATAAATCAATATACTATCTACTTGTTAACTAAACTCACACTTGGATAAACATTGTTCTATGAATTCTGTGATAAAATGCTAATGCCATTTATGTTTGTGCATCAAGGGAAATGAGGGTTTGGAGTGCCCTATGAGTCTCTATTGTTCATGAAACCAAAACTAAGGTTCAATAACATCCTAAACTAAGCTCAAATGGAAACAAGGATAAAAATTGGACAAAGAATTAGGACCTACATCTATGCTACATGAGGCTGCTACAGGAGCCATGTATTTCTACAAGAAGCCCTGTAATGCTACAAGAAGGTTACTGAGGCGGGTTAAAGAGTGAAGAAAGTGGTTGGAAGGTGTATTAAGGTGACTGGAAGTGAAGGGAAATGGTTTAAGGGTGACCAACAATTCTAGCCAAGATCATAGCACCTTGAGGGCCTTTTTTGCACTAGAAGAGGTTCTTTTAGTGTTCATGGAAGAATGACCTCATAAAACATAATTTTTATGGAAGAATTTGGAGTTAGAAGAGGAATTTGTGGAGTCCAAGGTGGAGATGGTGAAGTTTCCCTTGCTTGCAGCATCAAACAACCCTACAATCATCACATGCAAACATTATTTGATCATTGACAAAATAAAACAATTAGAAGCGGAAAAGATGAGTTGAATTTAAATATTATCTAATTTATGCTAAAATTATGTTCTAACCAAAAAAAATAACTTCTAAGCTACAATAAAAGTATTCAGAGAAAGAGAATGAATCAGAAAAATGTTTCCAGTAAATCGTAACAAAATGTTTTTGCCCTGTGGTTGGCGGTCCTTCTACTCATGCTCCCGTGAGAGAGATAAGGCATAGGCTGCAATCATAGGGTTTATTGGATTATTATTCTTTTATTTGAAAGAAACTTTAAAAAAAATTGAAACTTAAGAAGGATACAAGTACACAAGAGGAACCTAAGCAACTCGGTTGGGCCCAAACTCAAGATCCTCAACCCTTTGAAACTAACTTAGTAATGGATCAAATAACAACTTCTCATTATCATTGAATCAAGGTATGATACATCACATAACCATTAAAAGAAATAACTCCTGAGCTCAATAGATACCTAACTAAAAACAAAATTTGAATCCTAATTAGCTCTTCTACATGTTCATTTATACAAGAGGGTAGCTAGCAATAGCTCCCTAAAAAAAAGGAATATTTTTTCCTGAAACTCAAGAATAGTGAAGCTTGACTCCTCATTATTTTCACTTTCTTGGCTGCAAATTACCTCGAGCTAATGAGAGAGATCTTGATTTGATATTTGGTTGATTGAGGGATTTAAATAGGTGGACAACACCCCTACAATATCTCCTTGTTATCTACTCCGAGCCCCTACATAGAAATTGTCTCAAAAACTGCTCCATTTCCTGTAATTAAACTATATTAGGCTACATGATATGAAAAACATATTTCACCCTTATCCCTAAGCATATTATGAAAAAAATGTAAATAAATGTGAGAAGGATATAGTTCTAAAGTTGTAGGATGGAATTATGACCCTTTATAATGTACCTATTAATGAGCCTCATACGTCTCCCTAGTATGAAGTCCCAACTAGACCTCACACCATTTGGGATAAGAGCCCCATATGGAAATTTGGTCCAACCATTGTTCTCCTTAGAGATTTTCCTTGGCTACAATTATAAACACGAGATATTATAAAAAAAAATTCAGATAAGCAAGTAAGTTGACATTATGAAGCGTAAAAGTTCAATTTATATAAGGTTCTTCCATGAAAGAAGCAGAAAGAGTGAGACTTTATGAGAAAAGTGTTATTATTATTCTAGTAAATATAGTTAGGAGAAAAAAAGGAATTGATAGTTAACTCGTGAATTATTTCACATAGTAACAATGATCACAAAATTAGGTAACAACGCACATTTAACAATATGTATACCAAATCCAACAAAATAGTTCATTTTATTTAGTATGTATGAACACAAACATATACCACAAACATTAAAAGAATAGTCTTACAACATCCACAATACATGCATGAAAGTGTGATTGATATAGGAGCTTTGACTATTAAGTGAAAGTCCCAATATACACAATTACAATGATGTAACACTAGCCCCAATAGTGTAACATTAAGCTACTACTTTCTCCTCCAAAGAATTATCTTCTCTCCTATGCCAAGATAGATAAGCCAAGGTGAAATTCCTTTGCTTGAGCTATGAGGGTTTATTTATAAAAAATAAGGTGACCTTTCACCTCCCATAAAATGTCATTATTTGGTGACTGTGACATGAGACATGATTTTAATGTATTGATGTGAGGTTCCTTTCTTTATTGTTATGTCTTCAACTCTTCCTGATGGATATAAATTGTCCTTCATCTTTACCCTCCAAAGGGTTTGGATATGTATTGGAACCTTCTCAGTCAACATTAGTTTCCATCTCTTTGTCATGGTCCAAGATTCCTTTATTCCTGCATGATGATATATTTATGTCTCACCTCCATAACTTTCTTCCTTTAACATCTCCTTGATGTCCTCCTTGAGAAACGTCTTACTATGTTGAGACGAAAATACGTACAAGTGAATTTTACTGATGACAAGATAACATCAGTCCCAAAATAACCTATTGTATATTATTTTCTCATGTGATATGTTTACTATGATGGGACAATGCATAATAAATGATAGATTAGCCTTCTTGGGAATAGTGTATGGGGTCAGGACGCAAGGAGTGAGGGATTGGACACTATGATTCTACAATGTGTAGTGAAAAGAGAGAGGCAAGTCATGGATTTCACATTAGGTGAGTCCATGAGGCAAGGAAGGCTTTCCTATTCACTGATAATGTGCAGTGCATAATTCTTGAAGGGAGGGGTATAGGTGGTATGCATTTGGGCACTAGAAGGGATGAAATATGACTCTATTTCTAACTAAAAGTGTGTAGTGTGTAGTGGAGAAAATCTTGGTCAAGGCATTCCATAGAAGCACATTTCAAAAGACAAGAATGTCAAGATTAGGCATTGTAACTATGCAATGTGCAATAGATAAAGGATAGGGCTTAAACATTATCCAACTGGCTCTTGAAAGGGTCTAAAAATGACCCAAATTTCAACTAGAAGTTCGTAGTGTGTAGTGCTAGGTAGGGTTGGTTGAAATTGTGCATGGAAAAGTGTAACTAGAAATATGAAATGATTGTGCTCTGAAGTTGCTCAATTCATAGTTGCAGGATTTTGTCCTCTATTATTGTGCTCTTAAGTTTCTCAATGTGTAGTTGAAGGAGGTTGTCCTTCATATGATAGATAGGACCAACTAACTCAAGAGAGTGCATTGGATATTCCTCTATAATGTGTGCAAAGGTGCTCTTAAAAATATATAAGAAAGCACACGAAAAAGACACATGTAACAGAAAAAGTGACACATGTGAAAACAAAAGAAATAACAATCAACACATGCAAGAATGAAAGAAAAAAAGTGACACTTACAAGAGATAGAGAAAGAAAAATTGACACTTTAAAGAGCAAGAGAAAGAAAAAGCAACACTTGAAAAATAAAAAATGACTGTTGAGAAACTCACTTAGGAAATGATGCATTTGTAACCAAGAATTATCCTTATGCTCTAAGAATGCACAAAGATCCAAATGATGAATGTGAGAGTGACCTCTGGAATTAAGTCTTTACACAGGGAGAGAAAATATGTAGTAAAAGTTAAAGTTTATGAGTGTGCTCCATGCATGTCAAGAATGTAGGAGTCAATATTTAATTGAATACCACTAAGAGGTGTGATAACATTGACTTGAAAAAGTACACTCTCACTGTTAACAAAGAGTGTGCAAGCACTATATGCATAGGGTGCCATTAAACTATAAATGAAAACTGTGCAATCATTGTTAGTGAGAACTATGCAATCATTATTGAGAGGAAATTTGCAGTCACTGTCATTGGCAACTATGCAATCACTCTTGGGAACGATTGCACAATCACTAACTCTAAGGACTTCACAATCACTTTCTTTCAACTAGAGATACGTTATATTTCCTGCTTGGAATAAGTGTGCTTGTGAAGACAAAAAACTAGCCATGTGAAATCAAGTAGATCGATACTTATAATTCCTAAAGGAAGACATGAACAACATGAATGAGCATGACATCAATGGATTTAAACAATGGATGACATGATCATAAGGAGGCTCCAAAATGTAAATGTAGGAAAAGTTTGGAGGGTGTTGTAGCAACAACAACAACAAGCTTATGCAAGTTTTTGTGGAAATGAGATTATGTTTGACAACATAGACATGATGATTAAATCCCTGGTCTCGAATTCCTATAATTATATATATAATCCATTTATTTCAAGTGTTTTCATACATCATTCTATTTTTGTTAATTATGAAAGCGAAAACATAGTTAAATTGATGCATTTGACATTCCATGCTTATGCATGGATTCTTAGTGATTCAAAGAATATTTTATCATATATAGGGTTTCCATGTATATTTTTAGAGAGGAAATGATATAAATGAGAAAATATGCATATTGAGATAGACTATATCCCAATTGAAAGTGTGAAATATTTGGAATAAGAAAACAAAATAGATGTGAGTCTAGTCTATTATTTAGTTAATAAGATGATGCCTACTTAATAAATGCATAAAAGTCATGCCATGCATCCAATTTTAATACGTTGGCATTAATTGAAGAATGGATATATTGAGAATTTTGTTTTCAAGTGCGGATTTATGGATTTATGAATGATATTATTCATAGTTTAAATAATATTTATGTTTTTATGGATATATGATGGTAGTTGGAAATGCACGAAATCCAAATATTTTGTTTAATAAGTTGGATTTATTCATATTAAAATATTACATGCTTATAAGATCTTTATTTGTTGGTGGTTTTCCACATAGGAAACTAGAATACTAACAAAACAATAGTAAATTTAGCCAAAATTTAATAGAGTTTGCTTTCAAAAATTTGAATAACCTTGTCTCCCTAGGAGGGTATAAAGCTCCTAGTTTTAGTCCTAAATTTAATTATAATCCAAAAAATATACTCTATTTATTGAAAATTGTCCTTCTATATACCAAATGATACCAAAATACCCAATCAAGATTGCTAGATATATAAGATAGAAAAACAATTATTTGGAATAACAACATTCAATAATTAATTTTAGGTGTAGCTATCCACCTTGATGGGGTTGTAGCATTTTTTGTTGGATTTCTCTATAAAGGGTTGGGACTACCTAGCTTTTCTTCACATGGGATAGAATTTGTGATTCATAAACTACCATGAATATTCCAATGGGCAGTTTGTCACAACAAATCTACTCAAACATATTTGAAAAAATGAAATCTACATTGTGAGGGTTAATATTTCATTAGATTAATGGATTCATTAATTAATATGTTAGGCTTATTAAACAAATAAAATATGAAAAATAGAGAAAAAATAAATAAAACTTCTAAACCGTAATGAACAAGATATGATCTACGAACCCTTATGAGAGGAATCCTAACTGGAATGTGAGGTTGCTCTACTCTCTCTTTCTTTGAATGGAAAGATAAGTAAAGCAAGACCTATGGCCCACGGGCTACTATAGTAGACAATCCCTCACTATTTTTTTTTTCTCTCTCTATCCACTTTGTTCATATATGCAACAAAATGCACTCGAATAGAATGGAAACCCATTTTCGTCCTAGTGGTATGGTTATAACAGAACACAATAGCCAATTAGGGGTTAAATTTGACCCATTAAAATCTCAATATGAGTTAAAAATTTCCATTCTATATACTTCTTCATAGTTCCCAAGTGTCTAGCCCATTTTTCATTAGTAGTGGGGGATGACGTGGCATCCTCTCAAATTATGGTGATCAATTTCGATAGGTCAACTTTTGGGAGGCATACATTTCTCATATTAGCTTTGACTGGAGAAATTATTATGTCGTTGGAAAGGAATGAATGTGTATATTATGGAATATCATTCCAAAATAAGCTTAAGACAAAAAATTATGTCATTTAAGGCCTCAAATTTGTTCTTGGATTTTGTAACCAAATATCTTCCAAACAAGGACCACTAGTTAAAATGACCTTGAAAATTGATTCCTCCAAGTTTTCCACTCTAAAAGAATAAATATGGACGAAAAATAGTATATTAATTTAATATAGATCATACCTCCACATATTTGAATGATTTTTGTCCCCAACATATTTTATTAAATGAGGTGAGGAAAATTTTCCTCTACCTTCCCTTTGGAGTACCATTTAGCCTTGCTTGGAAGCTATCATTTCAACCAAATCTGCCAAAGTTCATACTACCCATGTATTGTAGTTATACACATCTTATGCAAAACTATATCCTTTTCAACTCTTACTTAGTATCTGGTGCTAAGTCCTCTACAAAATGGAGGACTTGGTTCTCTTCTTGATCGAGCATGGAAGACTCATAGAGTTTCAAATTTTCTAAATTTACCACTAAGTAAATGCACATGTATGTGGTATACTGAGTCTATATGAATTTTCTCCCACCTTATCTAGTATCTAAAAGGGACCATATCACAGATTCTTTATTTTCTTTCTAGGATCCTACTTTCTCTCCTTGTTCAACAACAACCATACGTTGACTCCCACCTTGAATGACCTGCTTTCTCTATGATAATCATGCCCAACCTTGCATTTTTATTGTGAATTATATCATTCCTCCTATACCTATATATGTATTTGCTAGATATTATCAACAATCTTTATACCATTGAGGAATCCCATGTAATAGCCTCCCTCAATTATCCTTTCTAGCCATGTGGAATATCCAAAGGTGAAGGCAGAAATATGAAAAACAAATTTCAAATGGGGATTTCCAATTCAATGGGGATTTGTTATAAGAGTGTTGTATATATGCCATATTTTCATCGCAATTCTTCAAATGATTTTTATCATAACTCCTTAAAATTTGTATGAATGTATTTTTTTTTTTTATTTTCCCATATGTTTGTGGATGGAATGTTGTATACCTATTCAAATTCATGTCCATATTCTCCCATAATGTATTCCAAAATGCATTGAGAAATATTGTGCCCCAATATGAAATGATGCTCCTTGGTATCCCAGAGTGCACCCATACTTATCTAAAGAACAAGCTCTCTACTTCTTTCCCACTGATGGTCGTTTTATAAGGCATTAGAACAAACATCTTACTAAACTTTTCAATTAAGATGAACATGTAGTCATGTCCCTTCCTGGTTGCTGGTAGAAATCCAACAAAGTTCATGGAAATGATTTGCTAATGATGAGTGGGTACATTAAAGGCATGATATAGATCATGTTTCTCATTACTAGGCTCGTTGGTACAATAAAGCATGCATTCTCTTATGAATCCATCTACCCCTTCTTACATTCTAGGCCAATACACTTACCTCTACAAGTTGGAAACTATCTTCCCTGCACCAAAATACCCTACAACATGGGAAGTATGAACCTCTTTGATTAACCACATTCACTCACCTTTAGGAAAAAATCAATTATCTAACCTATTGAGTAACCCATTATAGATATTGTATTTGATTGTGTTATTGCCATCGTGCACATTACTCTAGCTTTTAAATTGTTGAAACCCCCCCTTAAAATCCTCATTTTTTATGTATGCTTCTCTCTATATGCATCATGGGTGAACAACTTAATGTGCATTAGAGTTTCCAAATCTATGATCTTTGATGTGGGTGTCCTTAAAATCATGTCAGCCAAATTTTTTATGTTTCCCTTCTTGTGCTTAAACACTAAATTAAATTTCTATAAAAACCCAATGACTTGCAATGCCTGGTCTCCATAACTTACTTTGGGCCAGCATGTAATGTAATGGTTGGTGATCTATGTGGATTACTCTCTCCTTTCCCATTAGACAGTGTTTCCACCTCTTCATAGCTTGCACCAAGGTGTAGATATCCTTGTTGTAGGTAGCGTAGTAGAGAATTGTCTAGGGTGGAGTGATCTATTTTAGAGAGCGAGTTTGAATTATTTATCTAATGGGGTTTTTACCAATTAGTGGTGTTAAAAATTCTAGTCTAATGTTAAGTTTGTTGAACCCTTAGTTAAACTGAGAGGGGGGGGGGGTGAATCAGTTTAACACATTCATGGATTTTTAAAGCTTTTCATTAAAACTTCATTTCATGTCCAACTTAATATGTGAGTAATCTTAGAATGTGAGCAGCAAGTATTAATATAATATAACAGTAGACTTTAATATGAGAGCAGCAGGTATTAAGCAGATGAAATAAATCAGATCAACACATAAACATCATGCAGAGACACCGAATATAAGTGGAAACCTTAAAGGAGAAAACCACATCTTATTATTGTGGAGATACAAGCCAAGCTCCAACTCCCTCTCACCTCTGTTTTTTGCGGGCACCAACCTACGGGGAAACCAGCCTCAATTATATTCACAACTTGCAAGTAGCGCAAATCCCTTCAATTTTACGCAGGCACAACCTACAGGAGGCTCCAACCTCAGTCAGCTACAAATGACAGCTATCAAGCTGCAACTTGATAGGGAAGCTCCAACTTCCTTAATTTATCAAACTGAATGTTTGTTGATTTACCTTAGATATCAGCTCTGTTCTGTAGCTTCTCCTTCTGCTCTTCTTTTCTTAATCTTCTCTGCCTCACTCTTCTATACTCTGCCTTCTCTATATTTAATCTCTTTTTTTTTTATGCATATCCAGTTGATATTATATATAGAGTTCCTCACATGACTGTTTGTATTTCACAAATAATTTGGAGTGAACAGTCATGACTCTTTGGCTTCTGTCTTCTCATTCCTTTTATCTGCTCATTCAATAAATATAACTATAGGTATCAATTTAACATTACAGTGGGATATTTGTTCTCTTCCAGAGACTTTCCAATGCATCACAAATAATAAAAATCAATTAAAACATTTACAATCAAATTACAATGAGAACTCCAGCTCAACTCATTTAGTCTTTTGGCTCGCTGCGCATTTCTCTTTTCTTTGACTGTGTCTGTCTTTTCTGTGACTGTGTTCTATCTCTTTTCAGCTCTATTTTCTCTTCTGTCCTCTGTTGTGGTGTAACTGTTACATACATGTAACTGTGCTTTTTATATCAGTGCATTTTTTATATATATGTAACTGCTGACTTTAAACCTGGGAAAATTCCAATGCTTTTCATACAACAAGTGTCTTGTTGATGTGGTGAGTTCCGCAAGCGGAACATACATACACCACGGTCCTTGTTTTATGGCCCGATACAATTGCACACATCACAGTTGTATTATATTAATAATCGCCCTCCACCTTAAGCCGAGGCCCGTGGGTCCACAGACCACGCGGAACTTTTCAATACAATCGCAACAACTTTATATATATATATATAACAATGCCTTCACAAATTTCCGATTGCGATTGATATGTGGACCCGACCATGTTTTATATGGCGGATTTTATATGACTATCGCGTCCGGCTTTGCCAATCGCAATCGCAAGCTGCCTTGCTCCGATGCGATTGATATGCTCCAAAAATTTATGATTGCGATTGATATGCGGACCCAACCATGTTTTATATGGCGGAGTTTATATGACTATCGCGTTCGGCTTTCATCGTAATCACAAATATTTGTTAACATGTTCCTCTTTAACTCCGATGTGATTGGTACCTTTGCGATTGTTCCGATGCGATTGATCGCAATCGCAAATTTCTGTTGTGATGTTCCGATGCCTTTATATTCTTTGATGCGATTCATAAGGGTCCCACCTTATATTACTTCGTTTCTTTTGACCATAAAGTGCTCCACTTATTAATATATATGCTTTGAACCTTTGTTTATATGATCTGGGCTTCATCGCAATCACAATTATTTGGTTGCATGTTCCGACACATATCCATTATGTTTTATAAACCCATCGGGTTCGGGCTTCATCGCAATCGCAATTTTCTTTTTATATCTTCCGCTGCCCTTATAATCTCTGATGCGATTGGGAAAGGGTCCCATGTTATGGTACTTTGATTCTTTGATCATAAAGCGCTCCATATAAATTAATATATATAAACTTTGCCGCTTGGGTTTAAGATTCCCGGAATAAGATTTATATGTATATATATATATATATATATATATATATATATATACTCCCGCCTGGTTTACAATTCCCGGAATAAGATTTATATGTATATATATATATATACTTTGCTGCTCCAATCTTTAGTATATCTTCCAGCGAGGGAGGTGATTCTCATAATTAAAAAAATGGCTCTACCTCTGCTTGTGATAACGGCTCTGCCTCTACCTCTGCCTCTGTTAATAGCTCTGCCTCTGCCTCTGATAACCGCTCTACCTCTATATTCGCTGCCTCTGCTTCCACTGCTCGACCGTTTCACTGCCTCCACTGCTCGACCATTTCATTGCCTCCATTTCTTGACTGTTTCATCTCTGCCTCTGTATTCGACTGTTACACTTCAGTAGTGTTCTTCTGCATGTCTCCTTTTCCCTACTTGCTTTTCTTTTGTTTGTCTCTGTTCTGCTGTCCTTTGCCTGTATCTGCTTCAGCTGCCTCCTTTTCCTATCTCTGTCTTTGCTGCCTCCATTGCCATCAATGACAATATTTCCAACAGTCTCCTCCTTTGGCATTGATGGCAATACACTTCCTCTGTTGGGCTGTTAGGATCCTTTCTCCTGTTGCTTGCTCTTCGTCCCCCTTTGACATCAATGGCAAGGGGTTTGAATTCTTAGTGTAGCTTCTATTATTTGATCCTGTGATTTTATCCTTTTTTAATATTTCGTGCATTTTCTCTCTCTAGAATTTTCTGATTTTGTACTCTGCCGCTTCAACCATTAGATTAGATTCACATCGGGTTCACTACTCTTTCGTGTTCGGTTCACGTCGGGTTCACCACTCTTCCGCTGCACCACTGACCCTTTTGCTTTTTTATTGATTCCTTTTTGCTGAATGTATTATTGCCATAATCCTTTTGATCCTGAGGACCTATTTTCATGCTTCCCTTGCTGTTTGATCTCCCCCTGGGAATGATATTTTTCGTTTCTGTTCTCCCCCTGAAACTGTGCTTTCTCTTCATATTAGAGAGTAGCATCTACAGATACTACCCCTAGTCTGTCTCTCAAATATTCAAATGGTTCTCTGGCAAGCGGTTTAGTAAATATATCTACTGTCTGTTCTTTTGTTGGTACATACTCCAGTTTTACTATCTTCTGAGCCACTTGTTCTCGAAGAAAATGATACTTGATTGGGATATGTTTAGTTTTAGAGTGAAGCACAGTGTTTTTAGATATACTTATAGCACTTGTATTATCACATTTGATTGAGATAGGTTCATCAATGCTTACCTTCATGTCTTGAAGAGTTTGCTTCATCCACATGACTTGTGTACAACATGTTGCTGCTGCTATACATTCTGCTTCTGCTATAGACAGAGAGATAGATGTTTTTTTCTTGCTTAACCATGCCACTAGACTTTCTCCTAGATAGAAAGAACCTCCACTTGTGCTTTTCCTGTCATCCACACAACTGGCCCAATCTGCATCTGTGTATGCCGTCAAAGTGAAGCTTTTGCCTTTAGGATACCAAAGTCCATACTGTGTTGTTCCTTGTAGTTATCTAAATATTATTTTGACTGCAAGAAGGTGATTTGGTTTAGGTGTTTCTTGATATCTAGCCACTAGTCCTACTGCTAGCATGATGTCTAGTCTTGATGCTGTCAAATACAACAGGCTTCCTGTCATGGATCTGTAGAGTTTTTGATCTATATCTGTAGACCCATCATCAACACATAGCTTGCATCCCGTGATCATGGGAGTTGACACAGGTTTGCAGTCCTCCATTTTGAACTTTTTCAACATTTCTTTTAAGTATTTTTCCTGTGAGATGAACGTACCTGTGTTCTTTTGCTGAATTTGAAGTCCTAAGTAGAAACTGAGCTCTCCAATAATAGACATTTCAAACTCTGTTTTCATCTCATCAGCAAACCCTTTTGCTAGTTCTTCTTTGTTGCTTCCAAACATAATGTCATCAACATATACTACAACAATCAGGAGTTCATTTTCATGGGCTTTTATGTATAGATTGTTGTCTACTCCACCTCTCTTAAAGCCTTGTTTTTGCAAATATTTATCTAGTCTTGAGTACCAAGCACGAGGAGCCTATTTCAGTCCATAAAGAGCCTTCTTTAGTCTGCATACATAGTCTTCTTTGTTTGTTAAAGAGAAACCTTCTGGTTGTTCCATGTAGACTTCTTCTTCTATATCTCCATTCAGAAATGCAGATTTTACATCCATTTGATATACTTTGAAGTTTTGGTAGCAAAAAAAGGCCATAAATATTCTGATGGCTTTCATTCTGGCTACAAGGGAAAATGTTTCATCGTAATCAAGTCCTTCGATTTGTGAGTATCCTTTGCAGACCAGTCTGGCTTTATTCCTGATTATTTGTCCTTGCTCATTCATTTTACTTTTGAATACCCATTTTGAGCCTATGACATTTTTCTCAGTGGGTCTAGGAACTAATTCATAGGTATTGTTTTTCTCAATTTAGTCTAATTCTCCATTCATAGCATTTACCCAAGACTTGTCCTTGCTGGCATCTTCAAATTTCTTTGGCTCTATTTGTGACAACATGGCTATGTATACCTCTTCAATTTGTTCTGTTAGCTGCCTTCTTGTTTGGACCCCTACTCTCTTGTCTCCAATGATCTGATCTTCAGGATGGTTCTTCTGAGTATATCTTGAAGGAGCTTTAGAACTCAGCTATGTATCTTCTATTGTCTTGCTTGTTTCCTCATCATCTTGGTTTTCTTCTTCATGGTTGTCTAATGGATTGCAGCAGTCAGTATCTCTTGTATTGTTTGGAAGTTCTTCATCAAATCTCAGATCAATGCTTTCTACTATTTTTCGAAGAGTCTTGTTGTAGCACCTGTACCCTTTACTTTTGGATGCATATCCTAGAAATATCCCTTCATCTACTCTTGCATCAAATTTTCCAAGATTTTCATCATTATTTTTTATGTAACACTTGCTTCCAAAGATTCTGAAATGTTTGATTGAAGCTGGCTTTCCATGCCATAGTTCATAGGGATTCTTGTCACTACTAGGCCTAAGTGAGATTTATTAAGGATATGCACTGTTGTGTGTACCGCTTCTGCCCAGAAGGTTTGCGGAATGTTATTCTCTTGCATCATGGCTCTAGCCATTTGTTGAATAGATCTGTTTTGTCTCTCTGCTACTCCATTTTGCTGAGGTGTCCTTACAATAGTAAATTTTTGTTTTATGCCATGTTCATTGCATAGGTCAGCAAAGTCGTAATCTGTGAATTCACCTCTTCTGTCTGATCTAATGCATTTCAGCTTGCATCCTGTCTGATTTTCTGCTAAAGCTTTGAATATTTTGAATTTGTCCAAAGCTTCCGATTTATTCTTGAGAAATGCAACCCATGTCATTCTAGAGAAATCATCTATTATCAGCATGAAGTAGGATTCTCCACTTGGTGTTTTAGTTCTTGCAGGTCCGCATAGGTCCATGTGCACAAGTTGTAGTGGTATTCTTGTTGATAACTCATCTTTGGCCTTAAAGGATGTGCGAGTATGTTTGCCTAATTGACATGATTTTCATATGGTATTGGAAGGCCTCTTTATTTCTAGCATGTCTCTGACAGCTTTCTTCTTACTTAGTCTAATGATGTGATGGAAGCTGAGATGTCCCAATCTTTTATGCCATAACCATGACCCCTCAAGTTTGGTAAGATGACATGCTTCATCTTTCTCTTTCACGATGTAAACATTTCTCTCTATTCGAACACTTTTTAGTAGAGTCTTACTTGTGGTGCTTGATCTAACTTCATAGTCTTGTGCTCTGAAAAGAACTTCGCAGCCTTTATCACACATTTGACTAACACTCAGCAAATTTACTTTCAGCCCATCTACAAATAGTACATCTTGGGCCTTACCTCTGCCATTATCTAATCTGACTGAGCCCTTTCCCTTGATGTTTCCTAATTTATCATTGCCAAAAGTAACATTACCAGTTTTCTTTTCATCAAAAGTTATAAACTTGCTTCTGTCTCCAGTCATGTGTTTAGAGCAGCCACTGTCCAAATACCACTGGATTTTCAGGTCTTGAGTAGTTAGAGCCAAGTCACATTTATTCACCTTCTTTATCCACTGGAGGCACCCTTTTGTTTGGTATCTTTTGTGAGGTGATGAACTACATATTCTTAGAGGAAATTTGGAAGGTATATGTCCAACTTGATTGCATACACAACATTTGATCATAATTTTTGTAGAATTATGAGTATGAACATAATTTCTTTGATTCATAAACCTCCTTGAGGTGTTAAACATCAATATTTGTCCATAATTTCTACCCTCAATGATTTTATGGAAAAATTCCTTACAATAAAAATAGTAACCATAGAAACTATTTGCATACCTGATGTAAGGTTGTCTCTTCCATTTGTTTGCTTGAGGTAGTCTCTTCAATGTTTGCATCTTTTGCTGGTTTGAATTACTCCTCCTTGCATGACAATATGTAGCAATGTGTCCCAGCTTGTGGCAAGCATAACAGGTGGCATTCTTCATAGGAGGGAAGAATCTCCTTTGATGGTTTCCAAATTTTACATACTCAGGGGTCTTAGTATTTATTACATTCTTTGCTACTAGTGGTTTCTTCTGATCTCTGTCTTCCTTATTATAGGTTTCTTCTTTTGTAGGAATTGTTTGAGCTGCTTCATCATTCTTCTTTGCTTTTACAAAAATAATCTCTCTGTCAACCTTTTCTTTGCCTTTACTTGATTCTCCTTCATAGCCTATTCCAGTTTTTATCATAGGAGATCTTTGAGCACCAAGAATTTTGTTCAACTTACTAGAGCTTGTTGTTTGAGAAGAGTTTATAACCATTTTCCTTTGAGAATTTTCTAATTTCTTCCTGAGACATACTACTTCTTCTTCCAACTTTTCTTGTTCCTGAGTTTTTTCTTTGATTTGCTTAAGTAACATGTCCTCTATCTTCTTGGCTTCTTCAAGCTCTATCTTTAGCTGCGTCAAGACTTCTGAATTTTGTTCCTCTCATACATACTTGAGAAGAATGTCCTTTTATTTTTTGCATTTCAGCTTGAGTCTATCAATCTCTTCCAGAGCACTTCTTAGCTCCCCCTCGAGGTCAACTTCACCTTCTTCTTCTTCATCTTCTAGCAGGAGACCTTCAAGTTCTTCTATGGCCATCAATAAAAATTCAGAGGTTCCTTCTTCACTTGAAGGTTCATCTGAGTCCTCAGATGTACTATTGTCTTGTTGAGCATAGAAGGATTTTCTGCTGAACTTCTTTCCTTTCTGCCAATTCTTTGATGTGTTTTTCTCTGATTCTTGAGCCTGATTCTGTACTTTCTTGTGAGGACACTTAGCAGCATAGTGTCCAAATCTTCCATAGTTAAAGCATTTGAAAGAAAGTTTACCTTTATATTTACCTGAACCTCTATCCAGTTTCTTGACAAAATTTGCCTCTTCTTGATCCGAGCAAGAGCATATGTCTTCCTCTTCTTCTTTCTTCTTTTCTGTTTTAAAGGCTGCCTCCCTCGTACTTGGCTTCTTCTATGGGAGCCTCATCTGATATGCTATTAAATTTCCAAGTAGTTGGTTCATGGTCAAGGTTTCCCAATCAGTTGTTTCTTCTATTGCAGACACCTTGGGATTAAACCTGGATGGAAGAGATCTTAGAATATTTTGCACAATTATACTTTCTGGCATGGTTTCTCCAAGAGTTTTCATATTGTTAACAATTTCTGCTAATTTTAGGAAAAAAATGTCAATGTCTTCATCATCATTCATTTTTAAGTTCTCAAACGGGGCTCTATAGACTTGAAGTTTGGCATTTTTTACTTTCTTGTCTCCTTCATGGATGTTCTCCAGAGTATCCCACATCTCTTTGGCAGTGTCTTTGTGCATTACTTTGATAAAATCTGCTTCACACAATCCATTCAAGATAGCATTCATGGCTTTTGCATTAGCTACAAAATCTTGTTTGGATTCTTTCTCTGAGTCAGTTGACTTTGGGGCATATCCTAATTCCACAGCACCCCAAACTTCTATTCCTAGAGACATTATGTACGTCCTCATCCTGATTTTCCAGAAGGCATAATTTACACCTGTAAAGAAAGGGGCTTTATTGGTTGGTCATCCTTCTTTACTAGCCATTATAAGAACCTAGAATCTCCTTTCAGTTGTTAAACTGGTACAAAGGAACCTGCTCTGATACCAATTGTTGAACCCTTAGTTAAACTGAGAGGGGGGGGGGTGAATCAGTTTAACACATTCATGGACTTTTAAAGCTTTTCATTAAAACTTCATTTCATGTCTAGCTTAATATGTGAGTAATCTTAGAATGTGAGTAGCAAGCATTAATATAATATAATAGTAGACTTTAATATGAGAGCAGCAGGTATTAAGCATATGATATAAATCATATCAACACATAAACATCATGCACAGAGACACCAGATATATGTGGAAACCCATAAAGGGACAAAACCACATCTTATTATTGTTTTGATGAAAAGCCAAGCTCCAACTCCCTCTCACCACTTTTTTTCTGCAGGCACCAACCTAGAGGAGGCTCCAACCTCAGTCAGCTACAACTGACAGCTATCAAGCTGCAACTGGATAGGGAAGCTCCAACTTCCTAAATTTATCAAACTGAATGTTTCCTGATTTACCTCAGATATCAACTCTGTTCTGTAGCTTCTCCTTCTGCTCTTCTTTTCTTAATCTTCTCTGCCTCACTCTTCTATACTATGCCTTCTCTATATTTACACTCTTTTTTTTTATGCATATCCAGCTGATATTATATATAGAGTTCCTCACATGACTATTTGTATTTCACAAAGAATTTGGAGTGAACAGTCATGACTCTTTGGCTTCTGTCTTCTCATTCCTTTTATCTGCTCATTCAATAAATATAACTGTAGGTATCAATTTAACATTAGAGTGGGATATTTTTTCTCTTCCAGAGACTTTCCAATGCATCACAAACAATAAAAATAAATTAAAACATTTACAATCAAATTACAATGACAACTCCAGCTCAACTCATTTAGTCTTTTGGCTCGCTGCACATTTGTATTTTCTTTGACTGTGTCTGTCTTTTCTATGACTGTTTTCTATCTCTTTTCAGCTCTATTCGCTCTTCTGTCCTCTATTGTGGTGTAACTTCTGCATACATGTAACTGTGCTTTTTATATCAGTGCATTTTGTATATATATGTAATTGCTGACTTTAAATCTAGGCAAATTCCAACGCTTTTCATACAGCAAGTGTCTTGTTCATGTGGTGAGTTCCGCAAGCGGAACATACATACACCATGGCCTTTGTTTTATGGCCCGATACGATTGTACACATCACAATTGTATTATATTAATAATCGCCCTCCACCTTAAGTCGAGGCCCATGGGTCCACAGACCACGCAACACTTTTCAATACAATCACAACAACTTTATATATATAACAGCGCCTTCACAAATTTCCAATTGCGATTGATATGCGGACCCGACCATGTTTAATATGGTGGATTTTATATGACTATCGCATCCGGCTTTGCCAATTGCAATCGCAAGCTGCCTTGCTCCGATGCGATTTATATGCTCCACAAATTTCCGATTGCGATTGATATGCGGACCTGACCATGTTTTATATGGCGGAGTTTATATGACTATCACGTCCGGCTTTCATCGCAATCGCAAATATTTGTTAACATGTTCCGCTTTAACTCCGATGCGATTGGTACCTTTGCGATTTTTTCGATGCGATTGATCGCAATCGCAACTTTCTATTTTGATGTTCCGATGCCTTTATATTCTCCGATGTGATTCATAAGGGTCCCACCTTATATTACTTCGTTTCTTTTGACCATAAAGCGCTCCACTTATTAATATATATGCTTTGAACCTTTGTTTATATGATCCGGGCTTCATCGCAATCGCAATTCTTTGGTTGCATGTTCCGACACATATCCATTATGTTTTATAAACCCATCGGGTTTGGGCTTCATCGCAATTGAAATTTTCTTTTTATATGTTCCGATGTCCTTATAATCTCCGATGCGATTGGGAAAGGGTCCCACCTTATGGTACTTTGATTCTTTGATCATAAAGCGCTCCATATAAATTAATATATATAAACTTTGCCGCTTGGGTTTAAGATTCCCAGAATATTATGTATCCTCCCGCCTGGGTTACGATTCCCGGAATAAGATTTATATGTATATATATATACTTTGCTACTCCAATATTTAGTATATCTTCCAGCGGGGGAGGTGATTCTCGGAATTAAAAAAAATGGCTCTGCCTCTGCTTGTGATAACGGCTCTGCCTCTGCCTCTGCCTCTGCCTCTGATAACCACTCTGCCTCTATATTCGCTGCCTCTGCTTCCACTGCTCGATCGTTTCACTGCCTCCACTGCTCAACTGTTTCACTGCCTCCACTGCTTGACCGTTTAATCTCTGCCTCTGTATTCGACTGTTACACTTCAGTAGTGTTCTTCCGCTTGTCTCCTTTGCCCTGCTTGCTTTTCTTTTTTTTGTCTTTGTTCTGCTATCCTTTCCCTGTATTTGCTTCAGCTGCCTCCTTTTCCTGTCTCTGTCTTTGCTGCCTCCATTGCCATCAATGCCAATATTTCCAACAAATTTGTCATGTAGGTTCCATAAGTGAGGGGGTGAAGAGCCACCTCTATGAGTTTCAACTCACATTAGAGCTCTATATAAATATACAGGCATGTGAGAGGAAATTGAATCAACATATCAAGCTCATTGATCTTTTCTAAGTAGAGGAGAAATTCAGCTAAGGAGAAATTTGTTGGAGATCATCATTTCTATCTCTCTTGTTCTGGCCATATGTGTGAGAGAAGAACAATTTTGACCATCCACAAATGTGAGACATAAGGTGAGTTTAACTTGAATCGATCGAGTTGTTGACCAAAATGTTTGACTAGATTTTGCAAGCTACACGTGTGAGACATTGCCTTTTGACCATAGGCTAACCACATGTTGCATGTTCGGTTTTGATTGTAGACTAAAAACATGAATTTTTTGTAGATTTGACTGCAGGTCTGATTTCGTCCAAGGTTGAGTTGACCACATAATTTGACAATTTGACCAACATTGAATTTTGGTTAGTAAGTTGAATAGTTTGACAAATGTTGACTTGGAGTTGTTTTTACTAGGTTTATCTCATATTTTGACTTGGATATTGGCACACATTTATAATTTTTAAACCTTGCTAAAAGAAATTTTCTCCTTAACAAAATATTGCAAGGTTTTCTTCCAAGCTTGTGTTCCCCAGAGTAATAAATTATTTCCTATGTTGTGCATGTTTGCCTTTCTTTGATATTTACTATTTCCACTACATTTAATATTTATATTTCCTGAGTATAAGTATCCGTTGATAGTAGTGGCATAAAAATACTATTTGAAAATTATTTGGAAGTAAATTATTTGGTAGAAAATTCTATTATATTAAATTTATCATAGAATTTCAACATGCAATCAGATCTTTGTTGAATATAATCCATTGAAGTTAGCTTAAGAGATGATAGTAGCTTGATTGGATTTTATATCTCTTTTAAAAATGCTTCCAAGCATCAGAGTAGAATACATGTTGGATGGTACCACTAATATAAAATATTGGAAGACCAGGATACTTCTTTTCTTAGAAGAAAATGAGCTTCATGATCATGTGAAGGAAGTCATCCTAGAGCTAGAGGGAGCTAAGGAGAAATCTAAGTATAAGAAGAATTATTCCAAGACTAAGATAATATTGATAGATTCCATAAATCACCACTTGATTCCTCTTGTTTCCAAGTTGAATACTACCAAATAAGTATATGATTCTTTGGTTGGATTGTTTGAGAGAAACAACACTAACAAGAAACTAACCTTGAGGCATGAACTACATAGTACCATGATGACTAGATCATATTGTTTTGTCTCTTATCTTATGAGATTCTCTTAGTAGAGAGATGAACTTAGATCCATTGGAGATACCATTGATTATGAAGAGCTTGTTACAGTCACGCTCTCAGTTGATTTCCTTCCTCATGGGATCCATTTTTTAGAGAATTTTTGCATGAGATAAGATTCCTAAGTTTAATAAGCTATGGACTGATTATATCCAATAAGAGGCCAGATTTTTTTCCAAGAATAACTCGCATAGACCTCAAGATGAATAAAATAAAGCCCTTGTAGCTCATGCATGGAAAGGAAAAGGAAGAATTTTTTTTGAAAAGTATGAAAATAAAGATAAAAGTAGAATACTAGCTATGGTTATAGATCAAAAGAAGAAGAATATGTCAAAGATCAAGTGTTTTAGTTGTCATAAATGGGATCACTATGTGTCGCAATCTCTTGATAAGAAAATGAAGGTAAAGAAACATGCATCAACAGTCGATGTTGAAGGCGATGATGATGAACATCCACGATAGAAGAAGCCAAAGGAACATTTCTTTACCTTCACTCTTACAGACACTATTATAGATGGTGGTGATGTTTGGTTGGTGGACAGTGGCACTTATAGGCACATGACATGTTTTTTATATTCTCCCACAAATTTTACATAGAGGGATTCAACGTTGTAGGTGGAAATTGGACATAAAGCCAATTATGTAGTGAAAGGAGTTGGATTAGCATCATTTCATCTAGATTCTAAAGATTGTTTACACATTAAATATTTTTTTTTTGTACTAGGATTAAAGAATAACATGCTCTCTCCATTAGTGTTGGAAGATAGGGGTTAAAGTGTTTCATTTGTATATGGGAAGGTTCTTGTATGGCCTAAGAGCTAAATCATAGACTTAGTATAAGTGATCGGTGCTTGATAGGTAGGACTATAAAGAATGATAGGATGGCCAATCAAGGAATTGGTACAGGATAATATAATTTTATGTGAGTTATTGCATCGAATATATTTTCGCCTGCATTACATGGCTTTGGAAACATTGAGGAATATGGTTACAAGTGTTCCACAGTTCCAGGTAGGGAATGATGGTGTTTGCAGGGGTTGTGCACTTGGAAAAAATTCCAAGGGATATTTTCTAAGCAGTGATAATAGATCCAAGGGTATATTGGATCTAGTACATTCATACATATGTAGATTGATGACAATTCCATATTTGGGCAGCTACTTGTATTATGTGATGTACATTGACGATTTATCTCAAAATACTTAGATCTAATTCATCAAGACCAAGGATGAGGTGTTGAATAGGTTCCAAGAATTCAAGGATCGGGTAGAGAACTTGATAGGCAATAAGATCAAAGTTTTAAGTTCAAATAATGGAGGAGAGTATACTTCTATGGACTTTAGTGATTTTTGAAAGGAGGGAGGGATCAAGAGGTTATGGATAACTCCTTACAACCCTCGGTAAAATGGGTTTGTAGAAAGGAATAACAATTCCATTGTGGAAGTGGCGAAGGCAATGATTCATGATTAATATCTACCCATGTTATTATGCGTGGAGGCATCTAGAAAAACTATTTGTGTTCAGAACAGGTGTCCTCAGTAGATATTTGAGGAAAATAACCTTGAGGAGGCATTCATAGGAGTGAAGCCAGATATCATTCATTTAAGGATATTTGGCTTTCCAGTATACATTCACATTCCCAAGGATAATATGGGGGAGATAGAACTTATGGAAATAAGGGTACCTTTATCGGATATAGTGATACTTTGAAGTTCTACATGATTTACATTCTAGGATAATGTTAGATTGAGGTTAGTAAGGATGTTACTTTTAATGAGGAGCCAACATTAAATAGGTCCAGAGAGTCCCACATTGAGATCAATAGTGAGGAACACGAGGCTTCTAAGGATGCAATTAAATGTCCCTCTATTGCGGTCGATCATCCTTCAGGCTATCAAGAGGAATTAGTAGAGCTAGCAGAGTTATTGGGTCTACCTAGAGATGTTTTTGTGATTAGAAAGAGGCCAGCATGGTTTCATGACACTTTGCAGGATGCAAAACGACATGCATATCCCTATGGTACTTTCAAGGAGAGTATATGATTACAAAGGAACTCAAGTTATATGGAATTTATGATCCACGCCATTGATTCTGATCCTTCCATTTATGAGGAGGAAGCATGCCGTCATGTTTGGAAGGATGACATGATGGAGGAGTATCAGTCCATCATGAATGATGTGTGGACATGGTGTCGAGACATGAGGGGAAGTCAGTAGTGACTTCCAAGTGTATCTATACTACCAAGCATTAAGTATATGGAAACATCGAGAAGTACAAAGAAAGGTTTGTGGCAATAGGGTTCTCCAAGAAAGAGGGAGTGAACTATGATAAGACATTTTCTCTAGTTGCCAGTTACACTTATGTCAAGACTATTGTTTCTATTTCTTCTATTATGGTTGGAGATTACATCAGATGGATGTAAATACCACATTCCTCAATGGTGTGATTGAGGAGGAAGTGCACAAAGAGAAACCTCAAGTCTTTGAGATACATGGGAAGGATTCCCATGTCTACAGATTAAAAAAGGATTTGTATATACTCAAGCAGGAACCTAGGGCATGGTATTCTAGGATTAATGGATACTTGATGATTTTTTTATTCACTAAGAGTGATACATATCTTTACCTTTACTTCATGGTTGTTTTTGTGATCCTTTGATATTCGTGATGTATATTGATGATATGTTCCTTACTAGGCAAGAGACGATAACATTGGGTACCACAGGGAGTTCTCCTCAAAGCTTGTGATGAACGATCTTGGCTTGATGTATTATTTATTGGGATTGGAGGTGTGGAAAACATCAAATGAGATATTCCTTGGACAAGGGAAGTGAAATATTTATATTTTTAGGATATTTTACATGATGGACTGCAAGTCCATGGCTACACCTATGATTAAAAATCTAAAGAAGATGATGATTATGTGAAGAATTGTGGCTTCGGAAGCTACTTGCAGGACTATTTGATCAAGTGTTAGAGATGAACATGGTACATTATGATAATCAAAGTTTTGTTAAGCTTTCAGATAATCTAATATTTCATGATAGGTCAAATAAAATTGAGATAAAATATAACTTCATTTGATACATGGTGCAGAATGGAGTAGTGAAGATCTAATACATATCTAGGAATGAGTAGAATGCAGACATTCTCACCAAGCCCCTATCTAGAGAAAATTTTGTATACTTCAGAGAAAATCTTGTCATTATGTAGAATATTTCCCTTGATGAGAGGGAGTGTTGATGTATTTGTAGCATTGGGTATACATTCTCCCACGGGGTAATGGTGATTTTATTAGTGGGGGAATGAAATAGTGACCTAATGAATCCATGTTAATTTGGCCAGGCAATGCTAATTTCATAAGGGGTGAATGGCCCAAGGGCATACATCTCCAATGGGTTCATGATAATTGACTAGGGTGGATTCATAAATTTACCCATGGGTCCATGCTAATTTGGGTAGGGATAAATGGCCCATGATACTCACATTGCTAGCTACAAGGTGGAGATATATATTTTATAGATCAAGTTTCAATTATTTATCTAATGGGGTTTATACCAATTAGTGGGGTTAAAAATTCTAATCTAATGTTGAGTTTCCATGTAGGCTCTATAAGGGAGGGGTGGAGAGAAACCTCGATGGGTGTCCACTCACATTATAGATCTATATAAATAGACATATGTTATAGAAAAATAAATCAATGTAGCAAGCTCATTGATCTTTTCTAAGTAGAGGATAAATTCATCTAAGGTGAAATTTGTTGGAGATCGTCATTTCAATCTCGCTTGTTCTAGTTGCACATGTGACAAAAGGATGATTTTTACTATCTTCACATGTGAGAAAGAAGGCAATTATGACTAGAGTTGATTGAACTATTTGACCATGTCTTATAGGTTGCATATGTGAGATGTGGATTGTTTGACCGCATGCCACCCATATGCCACAAGTGCATTTTTTATTGCTGGCTAACTACAAGGCGTGTGTTTGGATTTGAGCATAAGTCTGAGTTTGACCAGGGCCAAGGTGAATGCATGAATTGATAGTTTGACTAGCATTGAATTATGATTATTTTTATTTGTTTGGCCAACATTAACTTGGATTTTTTTTCACTAGGTTTGATCGGTATTTTGAATTGGATATTTGCACTAATTTCTAGACAAATTTCTATTTTTTGAACCTTGTTGAGAGACAATTTCTCCTTAATAAAATATTAATGGGTTTTCTCCCAATGTTGGGTTTCCTAGGGTAAAAAATTATTGTCTCGATTGTGCCACAACTATGTTTATCATTATCTTTACTATTTCTGCTGCATTTATTATTGAGATATTTTTAGTATAATTATTCAATGACAGTAGTGGCATAAAATTATTGTTTGAAAATCATTAGGAAGTAATTGTCTGGTAGAAATGTATATTACATTGCATTTTTCATAAAATTTCAATACATATCACATTACCCAAATACACAAAAGAATATTGTTCAAACTCACACTTCTTGAAATTTCCAACAACAAGTGTTTCTTTAATGTCTCTAGGACTTACATCAAATGTGAGATCTGCTCCTCCCAAATTAGCACTATATACCAATATATCGTCCAAATATACAATGACAAATGAATCTCTAAAACAGTGTAAAATATCATTCATTAACCTCATAAACATATTTAGTGCATTGCATAGCCTAACTGTCATGACCAACCACTCATAAAAACCTTTCATGGTTTTGAAGGAAGTCTTTTAGATATCTTCTTCTCTCACACCAACCTGGTGATATCCTAACTTAAGTCAATATGTGTGAAGTATTTGGATTTCTACAACTAATCCAATAGATCATCTATTATAGGTAGGGGGTGCCTGTTCTCGAGCCTAATTTTGTTTGACACCCTGTAATCAATGCACATCTTCCAAGTCCCATTCTTCTTAGGCATAATTGTAATGTGTGACTCGCATGGTAAGGTACTTGGATAAATAACACCTTGTTCTAATAGTTGTTGCAACTTATTCTTCACCTTGTTTGCCTCTATATCAAACTTCCTGTACAATCCAATTTTTGGAAACAAATAGTTTGAAAAGAAATATATTTCATGATGAAATTCCCTTTTGGAACACATTCCTTCATTCTTGTAACAACTCATCCAGTTGTGTTTATCTTCCTTAGTACACACATCTATCACGCTAATCTATGACATAGATTAGGACATGACATTTTCATCAATCAGTGTGTCCCTAATTTTAGTAATACATTACAACATGTATGGAACTAGGATAGATTAGTTTTCACATCTAAGCATAAGTACTAAAGTCGACTAACAAAAGCTAAGTTCTAAAATTCTAAAAGAGTAAGTTAATGAAGCATGAAAAGACATTTACAAAGGTAAACTTAATATAATCAAACTATTTTAAAAGTAAGGAAAACATACTTGAAATCCATTGTATGCTTGGGCATGCACTAAGGTCCCAAAACACAGGTTAACCCATAGTATTCTACAAAATCATGTTCAACAGATTTGCAAGTTTTCACACTAAAATTAAATACTTGTAAATGAGAGGAATTGGAACACTGTTTTAAGAGGTTTGGTTTGGTGGGTTGGTAATGCACTAGGGCCTTTTTTGTTGGTGAGAGAAGATGGACATGCTACTATTATTTTATTCAATCTAGTAAACTTAACCTAACACTACTTGAGAAGTTAAGAGTACACTAGTTCCTGTTATACAAGAAAATACCTCCTCGTCAACTCATAGGAGAAGATAATTTTTTTTATTTGAATACACCCAAGTTTTAGCCCTTTTTAGGCCATAACACACCCTACAAGACCACACAAAGCATTTTAATGCTAGCCATAGGCTGAATATATAGATCTAATGTTGTTTAATCCATATAATTGTCTAATATTTATGCTTCTTATGCTTATGTTGCAATGATTTTGGTTATGGTTTCTTGTTGATGTATTTAAATATACCTTGTTTCTTATTTGCTAGTGTTTTGAATTTATAAAGTCTTTATGTTGTACAGATCACGTATTTTCACTTTGTGTGTAGGTTTTACTCTTGGAGCTAGTTGAGGACCTTTCTCAATCACACTGATTGTTACAGTGGATCTTTGCGAAAGGATAAGCAGGTTATCACTCACTTTATCTTTGTCAATTCCAATTTATTACTTTCATTATTGGATACATCCAACCATGTTATAGTAGATCCCTTGATCCATTTTCCTAAGGTTTTTAGAAAACCTGAGAGGGTTTCTTTTTTTCCATCTGAGCTTAAATCCCTATAGCAGAATTGGAGACTCCACTGGGGATTTTTTTATTCTCGGTTTGTTTTCTACCTGCTACATCTTCAATATCTGGTCTTGTTTGGTCTTGTCAGCATTGAATTCTTGTCATTTACATGTTTTCCTACTAGTTTCATTGGTCTTAGTCTCTGTTGTGACCTAGTTTTCATTTTTTCTTAGAAATTCCATTGTAACACTCCTTCCAATTTATTTCAATTTATTTTAACGCATGATTACTTTGTGCACAATGTGTTTCCCTAGTTGTTAATGCCCTATGTAGTCTAGAAACCTATGTTAGTTTCCTAAACCTATGTTTTTCACCCAGTTTGTGGATTCCACTGTTTAAATATTTGCTTGTCTGTTGGTCCCTAGGTATGTATTGCCTGAAAGTTTGATTCTTCTACTTACATCCATACAAATTTATTTTGAAAAGATAACTTAGTTGCAACATTGAAAAAAGAAAAAGGAAAAATTACTTTATGTTTATTTGGCTTTTTTTTTTTAGTTTGAAAGTGAGCATTCTATTCAATTTTGAATTTTTTCATATGTTTTTAAATTCTAGAAGTTGCATTAGGATTGTTTATTTTGGAAAAAATGTTTATTACTCTCTCCTTGTAAAATATCTTTCTCATAGAATTCAAATTGAAAAGCATATTTTCTACATGGTTTGAGTCAAGTTTCATAACTTCATATGTCAACATCCTTCTGAATACATTAATAAAGTACCTTTAAAAGAAACCATGTAATAAAATTAATCAACAACTCTTTGTCACAGGAAAACACACATTAACTTAGGTTAGGATCTTGGGTTAGTAAGTATACTCACCAAGGCTACAAAACTAAACTAGTGTCATTAAAGAGTGAAAATCCTACTACACTCACATTGACTGGGACCACTCCTCTAACACAGGTGTTAAACATGAGACAACATCATAGTGTGAGATAAGGTAGCCCTTTGATTACATTTTGGTGGTTATTCTATATATTAGGGATCCTTTCGAGGATTTCAGGGTTGAGTCAGGGACTCGGGTATCTTACCCAAACAACATACTACCTACGATCATAATCACAGTCGAAGGTGTTTGTGATTTGAGGTAAAGAGTAGTGGCCATAATCCTAGGGACATACATAAGGTGATTGGATTGGGTCGGCTTGGTACCCAGAGAAACGAGCCTACTTCATCTTTGGTTTTTTGGGAGGGTATGTTTCTTCATGAGAGTGCTTAGCGCCTTCTTACCAAGGCTCAGGAAAAGCTCAGGATTAATCATAACTACCTCATTTTGATTAGCTTTCTCTTATGGTCCTTTCATCCTAGGTTCCATCACCAACTAGTCGTGAGTATCAAACAAAGTTTGATTTCCTACTGATCTCATAGATGTTTTACCTTTTTAGGTGTTTGTATGTTATTTTTTTTACTAAGATGATATAAAAGCATTACTTGATCAAATATTTTCTTAAATCTATATTATTCATTGTGGGAATTGTTACCCACCACCTATGCGTAGTGTATATGGGAGAAAACTTTTCTCCTATATGGTCCTCAGCCAGTAGCCCCTTGAAGCCACCCGATAGCTCAATGTGCCATTTTCTCTGCTACCTTAGCCAACCATGTGGTCCCTCAACCACTTGTCATGAATGTATGTTAGAAGGTGGGTCATACAACCCCAAAGGTATGGCTTTTAATTGCTATAGTTGAGTAATTTTACTTACTTTTCATGGGCACTTTTGGGCATGAATTGGTGGGGGGATTTGGTGGAAAGAGTGGGTTAGGATCGTATTTTTGTCTCCACTACCCAATTTCATGGTTTCCCTTGTATCCTAGACCTATGGGATCTCCTTTAGTGACCATCTTGCTTTAGGGTTGGCACTACATGGGAAATACTGATTTTGGTTATGTGGTCATGCTTCCCAATATCACCTACATAACACCCCTTCCACTCATTTTAACCCCATTCATCTCTTTTACCATCCAAGTCCACATGTGTTTCTTCGTTCCACATAGGGTTAGCCTCCCCCTCCCCTTATCCACACCTTGGGTTAGGCCTAAAACGATGCCCCAGAGGTTCATGGAGCTAAAAATAAAATAAAAGTTATAATTTGGCCACTCTCAATAGGAAATGTACCACAAAATGCAAAATATGGGCAGGAAATACAAATTTAGGGCATGGGAAAAAGGCAAAACATGAGCTCTACCCCTTTATCCATGGGCATCACCCTGGTTCCTATGGGTCGTATATGAGCCCTCTCTACCATTAAGGAACCCATGATTATCAAAACCCATTGTGGGAAATGAAATTCCCCACCTTAACAGGGTATTCACTACTAACTATTACCCATCATGATGTCATCCACTAGAGCCCCGAGAAGTTATGAAGACAAAATCAATAAAAGGAAAATAGAAAATGATGAAGGGTGGAAAAAAAATGTCGTAGTAACTCATGTACCATGATTTTATCCCTCCTACACTTATATACCCAGGTGTCGTCTTCCTTTATGTTTGCTACCCTAGATCCTTAACATATGGTCTGTATTTTTTCCCTAATCCCCACTTTGTTCCATATCATTTTCCACCTACCGTTTGAGGGTTGTACCACAGACATGCCACCCCCTATAGAGGTTTAAACCACATGATAGGGTACTTTTATAACCCCTTATTGATCTTGGAGACACTTATACATACCAAATCCCACTATGTAAGGGAATGCCACCATGAAATGCCCTATTGATTCCATGACTTGTAAGTTTTTTTACTTGATTATTCTAATGATTTGTTGTATTGGAGGGCAAAGGGGCACATTGGATCTTATGAAGTATTGTAGGTGGGTTTCCATTTGAGGCTTGGTATTCCTATATCGAGTCATAGCCCTAGTCACATTGGCACTTATAGGGTGAGCGTTGAGATCCATGAGCCTCCACCATAGCCGAGATTTATTCATGGATCCCAAAAAATGTTCGTTGATTTCTCATATTCCACTTTTTCGATGAGGATGATGCAGCTGGTTCACCATGCACAACTAGCTCCACATATGCACCATCCATTTGGAAGATGTTCCAGGGTCCAGAGCATTGTTCCCCAATACAGAGTGTCATCATTTTATCCCTTGAATATGGTATATAGACACTTCCAATCCATTTTGAAACCCATGAGGATGACCTTCTGCCCCCACACCCATTTGGGAGCACCAAAGGTTTTTGCTTAGAGAATAAGGGGCCAACCCCTCTCCTCTATGATGGGAGTACATTTCTTCATTATGGCACCTTTTGGACTTCATTAGGACTCCTAAAAGGCCCAAAAACTCACGTTGTTGATCATTAGATGCTCTTGAGAGTATTATTCATGTATTATTGAGCTATTTTATGGGATTGTCACTAAAATTTATTATTATTGTGCACATTATTTTATTTTAGGGGTTAAATTAGGCCTACTTCGCTAAATCGAATTCATTAAGAAGTGTATAAATAGAAGTGAGGTGAATCATTTGTATCATCATCACTTGGATTTGATGACTATCTCTTGTGAGATTTTTTTCTATTCTCTTTGGTGGACGAAATTGGATAGATGGATGAATTTTGATGTTTGGATTTCTTCGTTTTGCCTTGGAGCTTCTATATTGGCATATGATGATGATTGGATATAATTGTTCTCAAATGTAAGTGCTATTTTAATTATAATTTTTCTTTTACTTATGTCACATGCATGTTGTTGGGGATTTTTTCTATACTAGGTTAAAATTTGTTGCTTTTCTTATGTGAAATGGTGGAAATTTGTCTTGTATTAGCATTGTATTATGTCATGGGCCATGTTTGAATAAATGAATGTTCCTAGAGACATTTTGTTGAAATCATATCTTGATAATTCATTACATATTGTATAATGAAGTATAAATACCCTAAAAAAATTGTCCATTCCCTAATTTCCATCCGAAATTTTTTTATAGGCCTCCTTGACTATGTGAATCCATTCTACCTAGTTCCCTTGCTTAGCCGGCTCCACAGATGCACCATACACTTGGAAGATGTTCCACGGTCCAGAGGATTGTTCCCCACTACAGAGCGTCATCATTATATCCCTTACATATGGTCTATAGGCACTTCTGATCCATTTAGAGACCCATGAGGATGACCTTATACCACCACTCCCATTTTGGAGTACCACAGGTTTCTTCTTGGAGAACAAGGGGAAAACCCCTTTTCCACTATGATGGGAGTTTTTTTTCATTATGTAACCCTTTGGAATTCATTAGGACTCTTTAAATGCCCAACGACTCACTTTGTTTATCATTTGACCCTCTTGAGAGGCTTATTCACGTATTATTGAGCTATTTGTAGGCTTATCACTAAAAGTTATTGTTATTATGCACTTTATTTTATTTTAGGCGCTAAATTGGGCCTAATTAGCTAAATAAAATTCATTAGAAAGTGTATAAATATAAGTGAGGTGAATCATTTGTATCATCATCACTTGGATTCAATCACTCTCTCTTGTGGGATTTCTTATACTCTCTTTGGAGGGTGAAATTGGATGGATGGATGAATTTTTATGTTTGGATTTCTTCATTGTTTTCTTGTAGCTTATATATTGGCATATTATGATGATTGGATATACTTGTTCTAACATGTAAGTTATATTTTAATGCTATTTTTTCCTTTCCTGATGCCACATGCATGTTGCCAGGGATTTTTGCTATACTAGGTTAAAATTTATTGCTTTTCTTGTGTGAAATGGTGGAAATTTGTCTTTTATTAGCGTTTCATGATGTCATCGACCATGTTTGAATAAATTAATGTTCCTAGAGAATTTTTTTTTTAAATATTGTCTTGATAAGTCATCACATATTTCATAATGAAGTATAAATACCTTGAACCAATTACCCATGCCCTAATTTCCATGTGAAATTATTTTATATGCTTCCTTTCCTAAGTGAATCCATTCCAATAATTTAAATATCTTTGATCCATTTCCCCCAAAGGATTAGGAATTTTTACTCCATAGGTGATCACCTTAAGGTATATTTTTCTCACCTTATCTCTCTCTTTCTAGGGCTAACTTATGTAGGTCACCTAGGGCATCAATTATCTGACAATCAAGCCATACAAAAAATACTATTTTTGGTCCACAACTACGTTGCAATTTTATCTATAGGCCCTCCAAATTTGAAGCAAATTCGATAGTGGGATCGTGTTATATTGCAAGCCCTAGCTCAAGGAGTGATTCTTGCCCTAAGTTTCCCTTGGCTAGTGACCTCATTGGGAGTATTGCATCAAATTCAAAGAAAATTTCTCCTTTAATCAGTTTCTCCCCCTTAATTAGGTTTATCACACCCATGGTTAATTAATTCCATCCCTTTGACCTAACTCTAGGTCCACTTAGCCCGTTGTGGTCCCACAACCTTTCAAATATAATTCTGCAAATAAAACTTGGGATCCAAGTTTCCACAAGGATTTTAGGATCTAAGAATCTCCTCTACAAATCATATACTCAAATCCTAGCCCTTGGAATTCTCCTAAGCCCTTTTTAGAGAGCCTTTCATATTTCTTTCCAAGTAATCTAGCCATATATTTGAGCCTCTCTTGTGAATAGGATTCTAGGATCACTTTTTCATCCCATCATTGATCCATTCATATTTTTGATCCTCATTATAACAGGTCTCCTCCCACCAGTAAAATTTCATAAAGAGCAGGGATCCTTAGCTGAGGTGATAGTGGGATATCGCTCAATTTTTTCACTTGACCTAGTAGTTTCCCTATAGGACCCTCTCCTAGGAGCCTTGCTAATTTGAGAAATAACATTTTGGCACTGTTGAGGAAATGAAACATGTGCTTTATTCCCCATGTGACATACTAACATACCATTAGTGGCGAATCTTTTAGAAGAACGAAACCCTAGTTCTTCATTGAGCTTTAAAGTTAATGCGTGTAGGGTAAAGAAAACATCTATCAAGGTACTTTTATTTACCCTGGTGACTCTATTTTGATCCTAGAAAATGGAATATCATAAAAGATAGATTAATATTGGTCCTACATTTGCAAAACTCACTGACCAAGATATTCAAAAAATGCAAAAGAATATGGATAAATATGCAAAATCTTGTCAAAATGTATTGGAAGGTATCGATTTGGAACTCATGCTTATGATTCATAGGTTGTAACAAGTGAACATCTACATAATAAGGTCTACCTCTAAGAAGGATCCTAGTCGTATCTTTGACTTTGGTCACGTAACCTGTTCTTTGAATATTTTGATTGACCTAATCAATGACAAAAATTATTGCCAGTCACAAAGCCCCGTAGAATCTGATCAAGGAAACAAAGGTGATCAAGAAAGTGGGGATGATGAGAAAATGGAATTCGAAGCCAATACAAATGAGGTGGGGAAATTATCCTCTAAATATGATGAATAAATTGATCCTAAAAGCCTCCATATCACGCAAGAAAAGGTGGATGAATATAGTAGGTCATCTAGGGCATTATTAAGGGAATGTAATGCTAATGAAGTATTCTTCCATCTACATGAAGAAGAGGTGAAGTTGCATAATATGAAATGTGAATATAAAGAAAACCCTACCATTTTTCTTGTCCTTGAGACATTCTACATAAATCATGTAGCAAATACCTTAGCTACTTTCCTTCAGGAGAAAAGGGAAGAGGAGAAGTCCTTCTTCCTAGCTAACCAAGATGAAGATAACCTTGAGGAACTAGCCAATAAGCAGGAAGATGAGTCTTCGTTGGGTCCACATAATGAACATAATGATTTTATGAACACATGTGTTAGTTAATATGAGGCTATGAAAAATAAATTTGAGTTTGACCTTACATTTCTCAAGGATATCACTCATGGCGACTCTCCATTTGAAATCCTTGAGGAAGGTGATCCCATGAGATACTTGGAAGATGAAATTAGAGATTATTTCCACATTGAAAGGGGAAAATGTGAGATTTTTAGGCCTTAATTTGATTATGATCCCATTTATGATATCGATAAAGAGGATGAGGATGAGGTGGGTTTTCCCTTTCTCCCCAGAATTATTTATGATGAAATTCCCATTGATTCCCTTGGGAAGGAGAATTGTTAGTTTCCCTTGCATGAAGAAGGGAAATTGGAAGTAATCGATTGTCCTTTTAGGGAAAACCCAATATTTGAGGAAATAAATAAGGACCCTACCTATGATTACATATTAAAATCACTTGAGCCTTTAAATTAATGTATTGGGGAAGAAAATATGTTGAATGTGACACTTTTCCATCCTCTTTTCCTTTTCCTCTTGTTTATCACTTTGAGTCTTCCTAAAGTGATTCCCTCACCCCTTGTCATATAATATCAAGTGAGCATGATCCATTTCCCCCTTCTAAGCATAGTGTCAAGTAAGAGCCCCTCATTGACTATTATTTGTCTCCCTAGACACATCCTCATGATTATGATCACTCCATAACATTTCCTCTCGAATGTGGCAATCAGAGTGAGAAAACTATTTGTTGCACTCCTTCCTTCCCTTACCATTTTTTCCCCTCTCATCGTGACCTTGTGTCATCTAAAAAGTATAATATTATAAACAATGATGGTGATATGGATTTCCTAAGAGTGATCCTAAATTCCACCATTTTGTACTTAGAGGGAAAGCCCTACACTTCTATATTTTCTTATTTTCCTTCTCCTAGGGTTCCTTTTTATCTCGAATAGAGATCATGTTTTCCCATCTCCCACCCATTTCACCCACAATGTGATTATGCTTGCATTCACTTTGGGTTTACTTTCATGAGTAATCGTACTGATAGGAATATGTATATTGATCTAGTGATATGTTGGTTGCATTGGCTTTATGATTACACTTAGTATTAGCATTTCTATATGAATATTAGGTATGATGCATTTCATGCTTATTTTTCACATTAGAACTAACATCATATGATATTTCATGGTATATTAGCTACATTTAGATTAAACTTGCATATTTTTACTTTCATGTTGACATTTACAACCTAATACTAAGCATGGGTGATCATATGACACCACAAAAACATGCTACCCCATGTGCTTTGTCTTTGATATGTGCAGGTAACAGGTCTGCAGTACCAAGATATTTCTCGTGTTCTCATGACCTCCCGTTCACGTGGCTTTGTGCATTTTCTCAGGATATCATATCCCAGTTGGAGATAGATGTGACCCACCACCTATGGGTAGTGTATATGGGAGAAAATGTTTCTCCTAGATGGTCCTCAGTGGGCAACCAACATCCCCTTGTAGCCACCAGATAACTCAATGTATCATTTTCTCTTCCTCCTGAGCTAGCCATGTGGTCCCTCAACCACTTTTCATAAATGTATGTTTGAAGGTGGGCCTTCTGACCCCAAAGGTATGGATTTTCATTGGTATAGCTGATTAATTTTCCTTACTTTTCATGGGAACTTTTGGGAATGAATTGGTGGGGGGATTCTACAGAAAGAGTGGGTTAGGCTTGTATTCTTGTCTCCATTGTCTAATTTCATGGTTTTCATTGTATCCTAGTCCTGTGGGATATCATTTAGTGACCATCTGGATTTATGTTTGGAACTACATGGGAAATACTAATTTTGGTTGTGTGGTCCCACTTCCCGATACCACCTCCATGACTCCCCTTCCACACACATTTTAATCCCATTCATATATTTTCCCATCCAAATCCACATGTGTCCACTGGGTCCACATAAGGTTATCCTCCCCCTCCCCTTGTCGACACCTTGGATCGATGCTAGAATGATGCCCTAGAGGCTGATGTAGACAAAAAGAAAATATAATTAATAATTTGGCCACTCTCAATAGAAAATGTACCAAAAAAGTCAAAATATGGTTGGGACATACAAATTTAGCACGTGGGAAAAAGCCAAAACATGAGCTCTACCCCTTTATCCATGGTCATCACCCTGGTTCCTATGAGCCCTATATGAGCTCCCTTTATCATTAAGGAAACAATTATTGTACCAACCCCTAGTGGGAAATGAACTGCCCAACCTTAAGGGGGTATTCACTACTACAAATTATGCATCATGCTCTCATCCCTTGGAGCCTCGAGAAGTTATGAAGAAAAAATAAATAAAAGGAAAAAGGCATATGATGAAGGGTGGAAAAAAAAAGGTCGTAGTAAGTCACGTACCATGCTTTTATACCTCCTACACTTATATACACAGGTGTGGGATTCACTTATTTTAGCTACCCTCGCTCCTTAACATGTGGTCTGGATGTTTTCCCTAACCACCACTCTGTTCCATATCATTTTCCACCTACCATTTGAGGGATGTACCTCAGACATGTTACCCCCTCTAGAGGTTGAAACCACCTAATAGGGTCCTTGGCTAACCCTCTACTGAGCATGGAGAAACTTGTACATACACAACCCACTATGGAAGGGCATGCCACCATGAAGTTCCGCATTGATTCCATGACGTGTAAGCTAATTTACTTGATTATTCTAATTTTTTTTTGTATTAGAAGGCAAGGGAACACATTGGATCTTATGCAATATTGCACATGGGTTCCCATTTGAGACTTGGTCTCCCAATATGGGGTCCTAGCCCTCCAGAGGTCCACATTTTTCTCTCTTGTGAGATTTTCACTATTCTCTTTGGAGGACGAAATTAAATGGACGTATGAATTTGGATGTTTGGATTTTTTCATTTTTGTCTTGGAGCTTCTATATTGGCATATGATGATGATTGGATATCAATTTTCTCACATGTAAGTGATATTTTAATTCTAATTTGTATTTTCCTTATGTCACATGCATGTTGCTAGGGATTTTCATTATACTAGGCTAAAAATTGATGATTTTCTTCTGTTAAATGGTGGGAATTTGTCTTTTATTAGCATTGTATCATGTCATGGGACATTTTTGAATAAGTGAATGTTCCTAGATACATTTTTATGAAATATTGTCTTGATAATTCATCACATATTTCATATTGAAGTATAAAAAACTTGAATCAATTGTTCATGCCCTAATTTCCATGCAATATTGTTTTATATTCCTCCTTGACTAAGTAAATCGATTCTGAAATATCCTTTACTCCATTTACCCCAAATTGTTAGGCATTGGTCCTCCATAGGTGAACACATTAAAGCATATTTTTTGCACCTTGTCTCTTTCTTTCTAGGCCTAGCCTATATATGTCACATAGGGCATCAATTATCTCACAATATAACCATCCAAACCCTTCTATTTCTAGTCCACAACTGAAATGGTGTTTTCTCTATAGGACCTGAAAAATTGAAGCCAATCCAACAGTGGGATCTTGAGATATTGTAAGCCCTAGCTTGAGGACCATTTATTTCCCTAGGTTTCCCTTGGCTAGTTACCTCATTGGGATTATTGCATCAAATTCAAAGAAAATTTATCCTTTAATGCCTTTCTCCCTGTTAATTAGGTCAAGCACACCCTTGGTTGATCAATTCCATCCCTTTCAATTAATTCTGGGTCCACTTGGCCCCATGTGGTCCCAAAACCTTTTAAAGATAATCCCACAAATACCACTTGGAATCCAAGTTTCCAAAAGGATTTTAAGGTCTAGGAATCTCCTTGATAATTAATTTACTCAAACCCTATCCCTTGGAATTATTCTAAGCCCTTCTTAGAGAGCCTTTCACCTTGATTTCCATTCAGGATAGCCATATATTTGAGCCTCTCTTGTGAATAGGCTTCTAGGATCACTTTTGCAGCCCATCATTGATCCATTCATCTTCGTGGCCTTTATTATATTGGGACTCCTACCATCGGTGAAATTTCGTAAATAGTAGGGTGCCTTAGATGAGGTGACAGTGAGCTATCACTCGATTGTTTCCCTTGACCTAGTAGTTTTCCTATAAGACCCCCTCCTAGGACCCCTGCTGGTTTGAGCAGTAACAGACATATCAAAACTCACTTAAGACTTATAAAATATTTACACCATTTCAACTAGTTTACGGCCTAGAAGCAATCCTTCCTATAAAATGTCAGATACCATTGTTAAAAATCATTATTGAACTCCTTCCTGATACCTCTACTAAGGAGTAGTGTTTTTTGTCACTTCATAAGTTAGATAATAGTCACCGAGATGCTACGCTGGATATCGAATCTCATAAGTGTCGAGTCTAAGCTCAATATGAAAAATGTGCTAAGCCTAGTTCTTACCAATAGGGTGATCTTGTTTTGGTCTATGATCGAAAGAATGACCTCTTGGGGTAAGGAACTCCTCAACGAATGTGGCTTGGTCCCTATATCGTCACTCAGGTCCTTTCTAAAGGGGCCTACGAACTTATGGACTATGATGGAAACCCACTCGCTGAGCCCCACAAAAAGCTCTCTCTGAAAAATTATTATAATTAAATAACATATTCTTTGAAATTATATGTACAAAAATTTTCGTCTCTTTTGGTGTGCTTCTATTTTTCTTCTTACTTTTGGATAAAACTTGGTCATTTTCCTTATGCTTGCATATTTTGGATAGATTTCAACATTAATATTACCATATGTTGGCTATGTGGATGTTGGGTCACTATATTACTAGTATAGTCCCTTATTGTTGTTAGTGTAACCCCCTTATTTTTATTATTGTACCCTTGTAGCCCCCATATTTCTATTATTGTGCCCTTAAATTATTATTGTTAGGTCGGCTAGGATTACATTGTGGCCCCATGGACTCCTATATATAGAAAGGAGGTTTTGTAATTTGAATCATCCAAGAATTGTTCATTCATGTAATATATTGGAGGTTTCCCCCTCGAAGTGGCTTATTTATAAGGCGCTGATATCTCTTTTCTTCTCTTTTGGAGCTGGTTTCACAACGTTTGGTATCAGAGCTTTGAGATTCTAGGGTTTCGCTACTCCAAACAGGTCATCGTGGAATGTTTGCTATAACGTTTTTTCTAAAAAGGTTAAGAATCTGAAATTTTTAGAGTGTGAAACCAAAATCTTGAGGAACATCATAGCAAAATTTCAGAGCTTGGTTCGCAATATTTTCAGAGATATGATCTATGCAAGTTAGGTCATTTTGCAGGCTCGTGAATTTAACCTAAACAGGTCATCGTGGTATTTTCATAATAACATTTTTCCTACGAAGGTTCAGAAGCTAAAAAATTTAGAGTGTAAAGCCGCAATCCTGAGGAACATTGTCGCAAAATTTTAGATATTGGTTCACAATATTTTCAGAGATATGATCTGTGGAAGTTAGGGATTTTTGATGCTTCTGAATTTCATCTCAAAGAGGTGATCGTGAGAAAATCTTCATAGCTCTCTCTCTGAGCATCGGATTGGAATGTTGTAAAAAGTGGCCGCAAGTACATAGAATTTAGTTTTCGATCTATCAATTTCAGAGCCAAAGGAAGAAAAAATGACACGTGTCAAGTCATACAAGTTCGCTCTATCGAACCAGTCTAAAATTGGGTCATTGTGGGAGATTGGACATAACTTTGCCTTGAAGAATCCAAATCAAATTAGACCTGTGGAATTTGAAAAAAGCTTCAAAGGGTTACTACAGGGCTGAATTTCAGATATTAAGGATCCACAATTATAGAGATAATTCAATTTCAATATCGAGCTCCTCAAAAGCAAGTAAAAGATGTGTATTTGTTTTCTGAATTGCACAAGTCTTGTTTGAAGAATCAAGTTGAATTGATTCCAAGGGCATATTGTGGAATAGGTATCAGTATTGGATTCTAAAATGGCCCCTAAAAATAATTTAACACCCATTAAGCCTTTAGAAATCTCTACTATGACTCATCAAGATGAAGAATGGCAACATGACATATCAAAATTACAAGAGCAAGTGCAACAAATTTCGCTCTCACAAAGAGCAACAAAAAATGACATGGAAGTTTTGAAGAAATGCGTGGAAACTAAGATGGATGGTTTGAAGAAAGGAATGGAATATAAGATGGATGTTTTGAAGAATGGCATGGAATCTAAGATAGATGGAATGGAATATGGCATGGAATCTAAGATGAATGGCATGGAAGCTAAGATCGATGAGAAAATGGAAGACATGAAGAATGATCTAAAAGAAGACATGGAAGGTTTGACAAATTTGATACAAGAAATGTTTCCTAATGGTGAAAAGATAGTAAAGGAAACTCATGATGAGAACAAAATAAATGTTAATCATGATTTCATAAAATATAATGTTGGCGGGAAGAACCACCATATTCTAAAAATGGATATGAGGAAGTTTGATGGAAAGGATCCTGTAACATGGATACTACAGATGGAGAAATATTTTGATCTCCATAATGTGAAAAACACACAAAAGGTACGCATTGCAACTTTACATTTAGAACAAAATACATTTGTATGGTATCGATGGCTTTGCTCCCGTAAAAAAATTGTCACTTGGTCAATTTTACGGAGGAAATAGCACTATGAGGATACAAAAAGCAACACCTTCTTTAGCCAATTGATCAATATCAAACAAAAGGGTTTAATGGCGGAGCACATTGAGGACTTCCAAAACTTGAATATAAGGGTAACTGATATTTCAGAGGAACACATAATTGATCTCTTCATAGGTACTTTAAAGGATAACAGCCAACATGAAGTTCGCGTTTTGGAACCTGATTTATTGGATAAGGAATTCAGGTTGGCAAGAAAAATTGAATGTAAAATTATAGCGACAAGGAAGCCTGCCACTCACTTCTATAAATATGGAAGTGTCGCTACTCCTATATTTCCACAACCTACAAGGTTAACACCACAACAATTGGAAGAAAAAATAGCAAAAGGGCTTTGCTAGAGTTGTGATAGAAAATACACTAAAGGTCATAAGTGTGCTGAGAAGAAATTATTTTACATAGACTGTGAAGAGGAAGAAGAAAATGAACAAGAAGAGGATATACACCAGAAACCAGCCCCAGAAGAGGAAGAAATGAATCCGAACATATCATGTAATGCACTGGTAGGAAGTACCACTCCTCAAACTCTCAAGATAAAAGGACAAATCAAGAAGAAAAAGGTAATAGTGTTGATTGATTCAGGTAGCACCCATAATTTTATTCATTGTAAGGTAGCCAAGGAATTAAATTGTTTCTTATACCCAGCACTAGAATGTCAAGTGATCGTTGCAAATGGAGGAACTATAAATTGTTCTGGAAAATGCCATAATATCAAGCTAACCATGGGGGAATATGTGTTGACTAGTCCAATGCTTTCCATTCCTATGGGAGGTGCTGATGTTGTACTAGGAGTACAATGGTTACAATCTTTGAGGACGATAGCTTTTAATTTTCCAAGAACTTTTCTTGTTTTCAAGGAAAGGATGTCTCGGGTGAGGGGGTAGTAAGGAATCTGGGAAATATAATAAGCTCTAATGTTATGACAAAGCTTCTAAATAAAGAACAATGAGGCGTACTTTCACAATTATGCTCACTAGAAATTCCAACATCAAAATCATTTATTTCTGTAGATCTCCAAAAATTATTGGACAATCATTCCAAGGTGTTTGAAACTCCCAAAGGACTCCCACCTATTCGTGATCATGATCATGCCATTCATTTGATTCCAGGAATTTTTCCTCCAAACATCGGGCCTTATAGATATCCTTATGTCAGGCAGAGTGAACGTGTGATTGCGAAGTATTAAGTAGGTATAATTCAGCTAGTCAAACCTTTCCTAATAAGCAGTATTGGTACACAAGAAGGATGGATCATGGCGCATGTGTCTGGATTATAGGGAGCTCAATAAGCTCACCATTAAAGATAAATCTCCCATTCCTGTGATTGATGAATTATTGGATGAATAAAATTGAGCAATTTATTTTACCAAATTGGATCTTCGTTCAGGGTGTCATCAAATTAGAATGAAGAAGGAAGATATTCCTAAAACAACATTTCTAACTCATGAGGGTCATTATGAATTTTTGGTCATGCCTTTTGGCCTTACCAATGCACCTTCTACATTTCAAGAGTTTATGAATTCCATTTTCAAATCCTTCCTTAGAAAATTTGTGCTAGTATTTTTTGATGATATACTAATCTAAAACAAGTCTTGGAAGGATCATGTTCAACATGTTGAGAGGGTGCTCAAACTATTGCGGGAGAAATAATTATATGCAAAAACATCCAAATGTTTCGTTGGAGTACAAGAGGTGGAATATTTGGGTCATATTGTATCTCACGAGGGTGTTAAGGTAGACCCTAACAAAATTAAAGCCATTAAAAAATGGAAAGTCCCCACAACCATAAAGCAGTTGCGAGGATTTCTTGGGTTAACAAATTGTTATCGAAAGTTTATTTAAGAATTATGGGAGAATAGCAGCACCTCTATCAACATTATTGAAGAATGATGAATTTTCATGGACTCCTAAAGAAACTAAAGCCTTTTAACATCTTAAGGAGTCAATGTGCCTAGCACCGGTCTTAGCTACGCCAGACTTCACAAAAACCTTTATTGTGGAATGTGATACCTCGAGAAATGAAATTGATGTTGTTTTAATGCAAGAAGGAAGACCCATTGCTTTTGAAAGTCATCAAATCAAAGGAAAGTATTTATAGAAATCTATTTATGAGAAGTAAATTTTGGAAATACTACATGCACTAAAGAAATGGAGACCTTACCTAATAGGAAGACACTTCAAGGTAAAAACTAATCATGATAAGCTTAAATAGTTTTTGGAACAAATACTATTTTCATAAGAGAAACAAAAATGGGTTACAAAGATGTTGGGTTATGACTTTGAAATCATCTACAAAAAAGGGAAGCTAAATGTTGTTGCAGATGCACTCTTAAGAAAGAATGAAGAGGTGGAAGCATTTTCTTTGTGCCATTTCTATTATCAGCAGTTGGATAATCGAAGAAAGAGATGAATAGAAGAATGACGAAAGTGTGGACACTCATTCAAAAGTTCTGACAAAGATCCATTTACATCAGTCCATTTAATTTGGAAAAATGATTCCTTATGGTACAAAGATGTCTATATATATTTGTAAGAATTCCCAACTAAAACAAAAGATTCTTTTGGAATTGCACACTTCTCCTTTAGGAGGACACTTAGAATTTTTAAAAACTTACCACATGGTGAAGAAATAATTTTTTTGGGATGGACTTAAATCTGATATTCAAATTTTTTTGGAAGAATGTTTTGTTTGCCAGCAGAATAAAGTTGAGACAATTAAGACCCTGGGTCTTCTACAACATTTATCCATTCCAAGTCAACGTTAGGAGGATATTTCAATGGATTTTATCATAGGTTTACCTAAGTCTGAAGGAAAGAGTGTCATCATGGTGGTAGTTGATAGACTTACTAAGTATGCACACTTTTGTGCATTATCTCATCCATTTAAAGAAAGTATAGTTGCTACTACATTTATGGACACAATTCAAAAGCTACATGGAAACCCAAAGGTTATTGTGAGCGACAGAGATCCCATTTTTATTGGAAATTTTTGGACAGAGTTATTTTCTTGTTTGAGGCTAGGTGTGGATATATCTCATCTTATCATCCTCAATCTGGGTGTCAAGGCGAGATAGTAAATAAATGTTTGGAAAGATATCTTCATTGTTTTGTATCTGATAAACAAACACAATGGGTCAAGTGGTTACCTCTCGCTGAATGGTGGTATAACACTTCCTTCCATACTGCAGCAAAAATGACCCCATTTATAGCACTTTATGGATATCATCCACCATCCATCACATCATATTTAAGAGAAAATTCGAAGGTTCAAGCGGTGGAAGATCACATCGAGCATCAGCAAGAAGTTCTCCAACTCTTAAAGGATAACCTGAATTTGGCACAAAATCGAATGAAACAACAGGCAGAACAACATCGTAGCGAGAGAAGTTTTGATGTAGGAGATTGGGTATTTTTACGGCTACAACCATACGAACAAATGTCCCTCAAGCAAGCTAAGAAGGATAATAAATTATCGCCAAAGTACTATGGTCCTTACAAGGTGTTGCAAAAGATTGGTACTATGGCATACAAATTGGAGCTTCCTGCTTCTTCGCGAGTACATCCAGTTTTCCACGTTTCGTGCTTAAAGAAGGTTATAGGTGAAAATCTTCCAGTTCAAACAATATTGCCAGAACTTGATGAGGAAGGAAAAATCATATTGGAACTGGAAGCGGTCACGGAAACAAGAACTCGACAACTACGGAATCGATCAATTTCAGAGTATCTCATCAAGTGGAAGAACTTACCCACTGAAGATTCTACATGGGAGGATGAGAATTTTATCTGGCTTGTTCTTAAGCGTTGAGGCACTTTTTGAAGAAGGCATGTTGGGTCTTCAGAATTACTAGTATAGTGCCTTATTGTTGTTAGTGTAACCCCCTTATTGTTATTATTGTACCCTTGTAACCCCCATATTGTTATTATTGTGCCCTTAAATTATTATTGTTAGGTCGGCTAGGATTACATTGTGGCCCCATGGACTCCTATATATAGAAAGGAGGTTTTGTAATTTGAATCATCCAAGAATTTTTCATTCATGTAATGTATTGGAGGTTGCCCCCTCGAAGTGGCTTATTTCTAAGGCATTGATATCTCTTTTCTTCTCTTTTGGAGTTGGTTTCACAACAGTGGATGGTTCCAGTTGTCATAATCATCACATTGCATCAACTACATGGGTGCTTTATACACCTACTTCATATCTACTTAGTTATGGAGGAATTTTCCTTTGTCACACTACTAATAATGTTTTTGAGTACACTGTAGTTTTCAAACTCCTTTCAGATGCTATTTATCTCAACATTTAAAACTTATTGGTCATGTTAGACTCTCAACCGATGGTTATGAATTTGAATAATAATTATCACATTCATAATCCAATATTGTTGAGTCAATTTTTAAGGGTTCATCTTTTAGAACAATTTTTTTTAGTTTATTACTTATGAGCATGTTCCAAGGGAATCAAATGCATTATCCGATTCATTATCAAATTATGTATTAGATTGGAATCTATCACATTTATTATATTTGTAAGAATTAGTGCATATTCCCATTAAAAATACATTAAAAAACATCAAATATACCATAAGCATGCATATATATATATATATATATATATACTCTCAAGTTTCGGTATATTCAAAAATCCCCAAAACTTGGGTTATTTATACAAATTGGCTTCATCACGTGATCTGAAAATGGTTGGATAACTTTAAATGCTTATGCACAAGCACCTCTCACTCAGTTAAACAAATAAATGATCGTGCTTATACATGACTGTGTGTAATTTTATACTTGAAACAGGTGTATGTTTTCTTAATTGTTTAAGTTCTATAAGAATATTTGTTTTTTCTGATACTAATCATGTGTAACAACCATAAATTTAAGAAAATAATCATCAACACATAACATAAAATTTAATAAAGGAGCTCACCCAAATATCGTGGGCTACGTCTCCTTGAGCATATGCCAATTGGCTTGGCTCTTTGGGATTATGATGAAAAAAATATTTTACAAGTGACAAAATCAACTCCAATGGTTATTTGAACTGAACCAATGGGTTTAGAATACCATCATACCCCTGTCATGGCTGTCATCACTATGAAGAAAGAACTAGGTTTCCTTAGACTTGATTTCTGTTATCGGTTCCTTAAGCTTCCCTAAGCTTCTTTATGGCACTAACCCTTTAAGAAATATTTTTTTGTCCCTAAAACCTTCTCTAATGTGTCCAACATACATCATAACTCCAAAATATACTGATCATTTGCGCCAAAAGAGCACTGGCTCCCCAATCTAGGCCTCCATTCATTGTTGGCCTTAGGTTTCCCAAAAGTTCCCTATGGGTTCTCGACCTTCAAAAGTCTCCAAATGACTTTTAAAATCCCTCCACTGGATTCATAAAGTCAAAAATAGTCATAATATACTATTCATTTACTGAAATTTTCCTCCGGATGCTTCGGTTACGCCTCCAGGACCTAGTGGCAACCCCTGGCTCTAGGTTAAGTGAAAACTTCTCTGAAGCATATCGACTTTCAGAAGTCCTCAAAAGGTTCTTAAAAATCCATAATTGTATTCATAAGTATCAATAAATTCATAAATGACTATTGGTTTGCTGAGAATGTATATTGGCTGCTCTAGATAGGCCTCATTCTCCTGCTTGCACCTGATGGCCCTAGTGGACCTTGGAACTTTTGTGAAGCAACTCAGCCTTCATAAGTCCTCTAATAGCTCTGAAAACTACACCATTAGTTTCATAATGTTTGAAACATCCAAAATTGACTATTGGATTCCTAAATAAGGCCTCTAGCTGCACTGGCTAGGCCCCTTTCTGTTGCTGGCCCCTGGTGGCCTTGGTGGCCACTATAAGTTCTCTGAAGTAAAAACTTTCTTAATAGTCCTCTAATGGCTCTATAACCCTCACCAATGAGTCTATAATTTTTAATATATTCAAAATTGTCTATTCACACTCTCATAATGGTCAAATCTAGCTCAAGATAGAGCCTAAACAAAATTTGTCCAGTGACCCCTAAAAAGCTCCACTAAAAGTGGAGGAACTGCAGTTAACCCAACTACATTTTTCCTAAGTACCAAATTTTGCATGCCTCCAATATCCCCTCCAGTGCTAACCATTACAATAAATGTCAGTTTTAATTGGTTGGGCACATGCCCCAAACCACGTAGTCATCTAACCGAAACTGCCGGCAGGAACCATGCTTTAACTATGGTTGCATTTGCATTGAACTCTAGTTTTGTGGTAAGTTAACGCTAAATGTCAGTGTTTTAACCCCCAGAGGATTGGAAAGTGATAAGCTTTGACAGAAAAATTTGTGGATATTGTGTAATAACCACGCACATAAACCTTGGAACTGAACCATGTGACCACTTAACATTAAATGTCGGGAGGTTACGTAGCACCGTGGTTTAGCTCTTGGACTTGGACGTTGGTCATATGGCGAGGGGCTGGCCCCTCTAATCCCCCAACATAGATTTATTCAAACCTTAAATTAAACCTGAAAACTATAAGTTTAAGAAACAATATGGAGCGGAGACGGTAGAGGCATGTGTATACAGGCGAAAGGTCTCGGGGTTGACTCCCTACGACCCAAACCAAATTTTGCCACTCCACTAATGGGCCACATGGTGGCCTCCGGCTGGGAGCAGCGACCTCTAAGGCACGCGTTGGCGACCTGCGGACTTTGCCACGTGATGGCCTCTGTCTGCCGTGGCAGCGGCCTGCGGGCGCCTTCTGCGTGGCAGCTAAGCTGCAGCAAGCAACGGTAGCCTCCCGAACGGCCACATGGCGGCCTCGAGCAGGCACGTGGCGGCTCCCATTGGATGAAAATACATGTACAGTCTGTTATCACTCATAAAATTGTGAAATATTACTTGGCATGGTCATACAGTTCATTTATCAAAGGTCTCCATAAGTCTTTCAAGTTGGTATAAGAAATTTTTATTTTTTACATATTTAACCTATCCTAAGCTTTAAGGCCACCTCCATTTTATCTCAGCCACCTCCATTTAGGTCATGTCATGTCCCATTAGTAATCATATGTTGTAATTTTACATTTCCCAAAAATTTAAATTCAAAAAGGACACTTAAGCCAGTTTTACAACTTTTTGTAGCGTTTTATATAGTGAAATAACAATTTTCGCTATGAAACTGCCTAATAGTTTCGTAGTGAAACTGTCAAAAGTTAAACTAATCATGCTACGAAAAACTGTTTTCTTGTCTGTCTTATCAAACTCGATGTGAAGTGTCAGTTCATGATTGGAGGAGTTAGGATGGAGGTCATTCGAGTGTGTCAGTTCATGATTGGAGGAGTTAGGATGGAGGTCATTCGAGTATGTTAGGGTTAATTCAAAGATACAAATCCATTTCTAAGGTTATCATTACCCATTTTAGCATGCATGTGTCATGATTAATGCATGAGATGTCATTTAAACCATCAAAACCTTACCAAATTTTTCTTTTTGTCATATTACAATTTATCTTTGCATGTTATTGGATTTCTAGAGAGCTGCTTCATCGAGCCATGTAGGTTGCTGGCAGATTCAAAGGTTACAGGTGTCATCAAGAAAGAGAGGCTGAGAAGATATAAAGCCACCATGGATGCAAGGAAGAAAACAAACAAAGGTGGTCACTGCCACAGTTATGAGCCCATGGACATGAATTTTCTCAATGAAGGCCCAACGACCATGGATAATTTCAGAAGAATAGGTTGTTTGCAATTCTGTCAAAGATCATAGGGTTGTGATTTATAGGTTTCCAAGGAGTTTGCTAACAATTTCACTGGAACAGCTTCAAAAGTGGGAATGTTGAACCTTACAGTGACACCAGACAACATTTCAACAGTAACAAGAATCCCTAGAGGAAAGGAACCATGGTTTAAAGGTATCAAGTTCACCATGCAGGATTGAAAATAGTTCATCAAACTAGAGCATAGTGAAATTGATCTAAAAAATTCCATCCCTAGGAGTTTCATGAAGGAAAACTATTCAAAGTTGTTGATGATCATTCAGAAGTATTTTACCTGTGAAGGAAGGTTTCACATGGTCTACTCCTACCACATTAGGCTTCTTCTGCATTTTGTGGGTAAGAGGTCACTTGAATTGCCCTTTTATTTATACGGAAGTCTAGGTGAAATGTCAGATAAGGTTCAAGTTAAAATATAAGGCAATGGAACTTCTCTCTTTCACCATGGTGTGATTAAGTTGTTGGTGTTAGAGGAGTTTAAGGGACTAAATAATTAGAAAAATCTTTAAAACAACACTGACAAAACAAAAGCCAACAATTAGCAAATAAAGCAGCAAGAGAGTTACTAGAAGCCAAACAGTGGCTAAAGGAAACTTAGAAGACATCTTGCCTGTAATTGACATTGGAGAAACTCCCATTGTCCAAGTTGAAGATGTTGAAGATGGAGGAAGAAAGCTAAAGAAAGGCAAGAAAGATAAAAAATTAGAGTTTGCAGGTGATGATGTTGGTTTCATATTTAAACCTAGAAATCCAATAACCAAACATGCAAGGAAGGTTATGGAAAGTAGCAAAGAGAGTGAAAATATCATTGAAACTGCCCAGCCACCAAGTATCATAGATCTCTCTTCACCTACAAAAGAAGAGCTGGTTATCAAACAAAGGAAGGGTAAAGAAAAAATTAGTGAAAATTCAGAAATTGAAACCCTTAAGGAGAAATTGAAGGTGGCAGGTGAAGAGATATCAGTTTTGAAGAAAGAGGCAAAGAAGCATAGAGTTGATAAGGTTCAGTTTGAACAAATGTGGAAAATCTGGGAAGATCAAGTCACAAGTGTCTCAAAGACCTTGGAAAATAAAGAAAAGTTGATAAAGTGGACTGAGCCACTAAGAGGAGAGGTCAAGCACATTGAAAGGGTCAACTTGCACTTGCAATCCAAGAACAGGGCTTTAAATTACAAAGTGAAAGATCTAGAGCAGCAATTGGATCTTATTCATGTAGAGTTGGAAAAGAAAGGGTTGAAAATGACTGTGGTAGAAGAGCCCATTAGTCAACTAATTGTAAATGAGGAGGAAACACCACATGAATAATAATTTGACATGAAATATGCCTTAGGAGGTTCATAACATGTAGAGAATCAAAATTGGGCAAATAGAGGTCATTTTTTGAAGACATTTGAAAGGAGCAATTTCTGGTTTTTTACACAGTTTCGTAGCGTACCTCGGGCTTGAAGCCAAAAATACGATACGAAAAAAATTATAGGTGCCTTTTTGCATTTAAAGTAAATTTTTGTATGTTTTAAGGAGGGGTATCCATGGTGGTAAGGTGTCATGACATGATTGACATGATGAAACAACAAAGAATTGAATAGGTTGGATGGAAAAGCCACTTTTCCCACGCTGCTAAAACTCGCTATGAAACTGTCATGTTTTTGTAGCGAGCAATTGTTGAAGGATTTTGAGCATCTTAAAAGAATTTTTCGGTAGCTAGATACCTCCAACCTGTTAGAGGACCTTATTATCAGATATTTATGACTCAAGGGAATGCTATGCAACTAGGTCATTAGTGAAAACAACGTTGAAGATGAAGGTCATCCATTCCTAAAAAGTAGGGTTATGCTCCACAAATCTAGGGGTGCTTTAAATTTGTAAAGTGGTGGTGAAATTGGTCACGTGTCCTTTAAGCATGTGACATTAAATTTGTATCCATCATGTAACTATTTCACAGATAAGATAGAGGAATGTAATAAATAGGAGATAGAGTCCTATTAGGAGTTGGTTTCTTTAAAATATAGTTGTCAGTTTTCTGTTGTAAGTTATTGATTTCAGTTATGAAAGGTGTCATAGGAGAATTTGAGGATATAGCTACCAGGCAGATCATCCTTATTGTAAATAATGTCTATTTATAGACAAAACATTGAAGAATCAAAGGGTTGGAAAACATTTGCACCAAATTGTTGCTTGTATGATTTTGATTATTATCAATAATACAAAGTGACATTCTTCTTTCCAGACCTGAGATTCTCATGAGGTTTTTGATATCTTATTGATCTATATCTTTATGTTTTATCACTTGCAGTAGATTTCATCTCTAATTACTCAAAATTCATAATATTATGCTCTGAATTCCTTCAATGGTGAAATGACTTTGTTTTCTATGTTGTGTGTGTGAGTTGCCTCTGCCTAAAACCTCTATCTGCCTCAGTTTCCATGTGAAGAATGATTTTCACTGAAACTACTGATTGTTGACTCCATAAGCCCAATGGTAGCAAGCCTGTATTTTTCAACCTGCAATCATAAAAAAAATAAAAAAATTCTATAGAGTTAGCCATTTAGTAATATCATTAATCAAAAATCATAAACCCCCTTGAGAGAGCCCTCTCAAAATGAAGAGGTTAATCTTCAGTTAGAAGTGGTTTGAAACAGTTACACTGATTTGTTTGATGAGCAGCCAATCAAGTTCAATTTGGTGATAACACATACCTTCTGTCCAATACTATTTTGACACTTGTAAACCTACTACTAGTTTGGAAGGAATATTTCAGAGAATACTCCAAGAATATTCCTTGGAATATTATTTTTTTAATTTCCAAAGACCCAGTCAAACGTAGTCAAAGGTCAAAAATTATAGTTTACTATACTTTTCAAATCGTGATAACTTCTTCATATGGTGTCAGTTTTTCGAACCATTCATGGAACCAGAATCAAGAAGAAGATATCTATCTGGTCACCCAATTTTGACACACTTTTGAACCTTTTGAAATTTTAGCTATCACTTAGGTCCATAATCCAAATCTAATCACACCTCCCCATTGGGAATATTTTAGACCCCAAAATATTGATTACTTGATCTATTCAGTATATGAGAGTACAACACCCTCACTTTTCCAACCTCCATACACTTTTCCTTGCTTGGCTTAGTGCCTTTGAACCCAAATCGAAGGTAGTCAACACTTCCCCTCCTTAGATGCTCAGGTCCTCCTATCAAGAATTGTCTTCCTTTCTCATCTAGAAATTTCTGGCTAGAAATTTATAGAAGGTAGTTGCACATCATGTCCTTTATCATCGATCCACAATGGCTCAAACAAACATGAGATTACAAAATAAATGCATACATAAATGAAATTTTCATATGTACAAATGAATGTATGTCTTACTGTGTCAAGAAGTCAAACCACTTCTTACAAAGCCACTTCCATGGTGATTTTTTCTGTTGAAAATATTCTTCATACGAAACATTTGTTCCCACATCAATGATGAAACCTTTGGTTCCACTTTCACCAGTATTTCTACCCTCTTGGTTTATGTGCTTGGGATGATGAGTTGGATGCAATGTCCAACATTGGGCAACAACATGTCCCTTTCTCTCGCAATGTGTGCAAGTATTTTGCACCTTCTTTGAAAGTTTTCTTCACTTCAATTGTTTCCTGTATGCCTTCAATCTCTTCCAGCATCTCGAAAAATCATGGTTAAACAAACCACAATATGCACAAAAACTCTTTCTTCCATTCAAGCATGTAGATTTGTCATGCTTATCAGAAACACAATCAACTTGACTATGGGAGAATTATACTTCAAATGTTGTCTTGCATGTCCATTTTTTTTACCTTCATGAGGAGATGAACTTGTAGAGGTTTTGTCTTTCTTTTGAAGACTAACATCAGTGTTCATGTCTTGATAGCTATTAAAAATCTCATGCTCGCCATAAGTTGCATGTCTACGCACATCTTACTGCAACATAGGCTTCAAACAATGGCAATCAACTTGAAAACAAACTTGACATGTTTGTGGATTAGAACTTGTGACAAAATTTATTTTTGAAGATATCTCAAATGCCTTCATGGCTGTACATTTTTTTCCATAAAATTGAACATAGCTTACACAAAACTTCTTAGGTATTTCCTCAACCAAAATAGGATCAATCATTCCTTGTGCATATTTTCCTAGACCCTTGCCTTCATAGCCCATTTTAAACATCAACTTGGACCCTCTACCTCTAGTGTGCCTTTCAAATGAACCTACACATCTTTATGAAGAGGAAATTGAAGACAAATTTGAGTGAATTACCTTTGCTTCACCCATGTTCTTGGTTAAGGCCTCTTGGCATTGATGGAGCTACATCTCCATATCATGCAATATTTGGAGAATTCCTTGTTTCTCTTTCTTCATAACAACCAATTTCTCATGAAGTCTAGTTCTTTCCTTTCTATCTTCAAATAGAATTTGCACTCTATCCTTCAGGATGTAGAAGTCTCGCTTCATTTCTTCATCAAATAATCTTGTGAAGGAGGAGGATTTTGAAACCTCACTTGAATAAGATGTCATATTATGTAAATGAACTAAATAACTTCAATCAAAAATTCACAAAGCTTTCAAAAAAAATTGACAAATATTTTTAACAAAAAGGCTTTAGAGTTAAGCTCTTCTTCAAGCAACCTTTTACAAACAAACCCTCTTGTGCTTCAAGGGTTTCCTTGAGGTCCTTTGGGTAAGGAGAATGCTTTCAAACTTCTTCCTTCTTGTCCTCTTCTATACTTATTTATCAGTAGCTTCCCTTCACCTCTAGAAAACTCAATCTTGTAAGCAACAATACATTTGCAAACAGTAAATTCTTTACACTGTTAAACACCTAGAAAGTAAAACAAGCAACCTAGTGCTCTGTCAAGAAAGAAACCTAGTGCTCTATCAAGCAAGAAACCTATTTCTCTATCAAGAAATAAACCTAGTGCTCTGATACGAACCTGAACTGAAAATGGGTGGATAACTTGAATGCTTTTGTGCAAGCACCTCCCACTAAGTTAAACAAATAAATGATCGCGCTTATACATGACTGTAAGGAATTTTATACTTGAAACAAATTTATGTTTTATTATTAAGAAGATTTTTTTTGCTGATATTAAGCATGTGCAACAACCATAAACTTCATAAAATATGCATCAACACATAACAACCAATTTAATAAAGGAGTTCACCCGAATATCGTGGACTATGTATTGTTGAGCCTATGTCAACTAGCTTGGCTCTTTGGGATTTTGATGAAAACTTTCTTTTACAAGTGAAAAAATCAACTCCAGTGGTTATCTGAACTAAACCAATGGGTTTAGAATACCATCATACCCTTTTAATGGTTGTCACCACTCTGAAGAAAGAACTAGGTTCCCTTAGACTTGATTTCTGTTGTCGGTGCCTTAAGCTTACCTAAGCTTATATGTGGCACTAACCCTTTAATAAATCCTTTTATGTCACTGAAAACCTCTCTACTATCTCTAGCATACATCAGACCTCCAAAATAGACTGATCATTTGCTCCAAAACAGCATTGGCTCCCCAATCTACTGTTGGCCCTGGGCTGCCAGAAACTTCCCTATGGGTTATCAACCTTCATAAGTCTCCAAATGACTCTAAAAAACCATTCAATGGATTTAGAATGTCAAAAATAGTTAGAGTAGACTATTCATTTACTGAAATTGGCCTTTGGCTACTTCGGTTACCCCTCCAACACCTGGTGGCACCCCCTGGCTCTAGGTTCACTGAAATCTTCGCTGAAGCATATCGACTTTTAGAAGTCCTCAAAATATTTTTCAAACTCTATAAATGGATTTATAAGTATCAATACAGTCATAAATGACTATTGGTTTTCTAAGACTGGATACTGGCTGCTCTGGATAGCCCTCATTATCTTGCTAGCACCTGATGGCCCTAGTGGCCCTTGGAACTTCTCTGAAGCAACTTGACCTTCAGAAGTCCTCTACTGGCTCTGTAAACCACACCATTTGTAATATTCCCAAATGGGAAAAGCAAGAATATAGTGCAAAATGCTGGAACAATAATGTAAATCATCATATAAAATCAAGAGGCCAATATGGAGACCTTTCATATGATATAACATCAGAAAAATATGCATAAATAATGGGCCATAAGGTACACAATAAGAAATATCAAGCCTCCAATGGAAAAAAATCCCTCAAAATGATGTGCTGCTACTATACATAGAAGTTGGAAGACTCTTACAGTGCTGTTTTAAATGCATTGCTACAGAAAATGATTATACATTAGATCTAGGGTTGATATGTGCCTCAAAATATAGATCTACTATAGATCTGAGCACTATACAACCTCCTTTAAAGAACCCCTTAAGGGTTTTCAGTAAAACACCATGTAAAATATGGGGATCTAGGGCATAAGGCTGAAGATCCACTAGAAAATACAGATCTGGAAAGTGTGGCTGATCTGATATGATCAATAGAATAGCTTCCTCCAATAGATCCTATAAATGAAAGGCAGATCCCTTTCACTAGAAAACCAACCCTCCAAATGGTATGCCAGTCCACCCTGCAACTCCTCCTATAGAAATAATGCAGATATAGAAGTAAAATGCATTGTAGGGATAAACAAATGGTTGGCTTGATGCCAAGATCTGAAAATATGCACAAGGGCCTTCCTTACTGTCCTCCCAATGGAAAGGAAGCCTCCTCGACTGAAAATGAGCAATGAAGTGACCCAGATCTAGTATCCACTACTGCAACCTGCAAAACAACGCAATCCTCAACAGGATCTGCGTTGTAAATGAAATATGAAGCTTGGCCTTAAACCTAATAGTGGACAATGTAGTACAAGAGTCCTCCAAGATCTTCTCAATGGAAGAGGTGGGAATCTCAATTAGGAACACCCTATGCTAAACAACATTCAATGTTAGCTAAGAAGCAAGAGAAAGATATATGTCTAAACAGACCATATATTCATAAATATCAAATACAAAAACATAATGAATATGGCTGCCATCCTCTTCCTTAAATAAGATATGAGCTTTCAAACCCTAAGCCCCATCCAATAATAGCACTACTTCCACACAAATCATCTCCATCTATAATTGCGTTGTCTTTCATTGATGAGCACTCCTCCATAACAATGTTGTTGATTTGGTCAAGGTTGACCCAGTCAAGGTATTCCAACCCCTTTTCACACCAAAAGGTGCTCAATTAAGCTTCCAAGATCTATCTCTTTCACATTGGCATTGATTTATTCATTATTAAGGAGAATTATGGACCTCCATTGTCCTCTTATTCATAAAACAAAGCAGCAAAACAAAATTTAATATTCCAACTAGCTCATGGATAATTGGGAATATTACACCATTAGCTCCAAAATGTCTGGAACATCCAAAATTGGCTTTTGTATTCCTGAATAAGGACTCTAGCTGCACTAGCTAGACCTCTTTCTGTTGTTGGCCCCTAGTGGCCCTTGTGGCCTCTAGAAATTATATGAAGAAAAAACCTACTCAAAAGTCCTCTAGTGGCTCTAAAACCCTCACCTATGAGTCTGGAATGTCTTAGATAGTCGAAATTGACTATTCACACTCTCAGAATGGTCGAATATAGATCGAGATAGAGCCTAAACAAAATTTGTCCAGTGACCCCTAAAAAGCTCCACTAAAAGTGGAGGAACTGCAATACTACATTTGGCCTGAGTGTTAATTTTGGCATCCCTCCAACATCCCCGCAAGCACTAACCATTACAATAAATTTCAGGGTTAAGTGGTTGGGAACATGCCCCAAACCACGTGGTGATCTAACCGCAACTGCCAGTGGGAACCACGCTTTAACTATGGTTTCATTTCCATTGAAATTTGATTTTGTGGTTAGTTAATGCTAACTGTCAACGTTTAAGCCACCAGAGGATTGGCATGTGATAAGCTTTGATAGCAAACTTTACGGAGACTGCATAATAACCACGTGCATAAACCTTGGAACTGAACCATGTGACCATTTAACATTAAATGTCATGAGGTTACATAGCATCATGGTTTAGATCTTGGACTTGGACGTTGGCCATATGGGGAGGGGCTAGCCCCTCCAATCCCCCAACGTGGATTTCTTCAAACCTTAAGTTAAACTAGAAAAATATAAGGTTAAGAAACAATATGTAGCGGAGATGGTAGATGCATGTGTATCTAAGCGAGAGGTCTCGGGGTTGAGTCCTGGTGACATAAACCAAATTTTCCCACTCCACTCCTGGGCCACATGGCAGTCTACGGGCCTGCCACATGGCAGTTTCTCATTGGCTGAAAATCCATGTATAATCCTTTTTTCCAATACTATAACAACACTTGTCAACCTACTACTGGTTCAAAAGGAATATTCTATGGAATATTCTAGGAATATTCCCTAGAATATTATTTTTCATGAATTTCCAAAAACCTAGTCAAACCTGGTCAAAGGCCAAAAATTCCAGTTTACTGTACTTTTCAAATCACAATAACTTCTTCATATGGTGTCAATTTTTCGAATCGTTCACGACGCCAGAATCAGGAAGCCCAGATCTATCCAATCGCTCAAGTTTGACACACTTTTGAAAACATTGAAATTTGAGCTATCACTTAGGTCCATGATCCAAATCCAATCATCGAGCCTAACATGACACCCTACGACTACAAATTATATCCTATAATCATTTTTATCATGTTTCTCATGACAAAATATCATTGTATGTGCTACTCTACTGAGAGGTATCATAAATATCTCTGACACACCCACTATATGTTGTTGCAGATGGATTGATATCTCCCTCATGGGAAGAGTTGGAACACCCATCCTGAGACCCTCGAGGTTCCTCGAAACATTGCATAGGATTTTTGTATCATACCCCTATTTGGTGGATACTGCGGCCCCAAATGACTCCAACCCTAGGAATTTTCTCACCTTATCTCGCATGGCAGAGCATACCCGCAAGGAAAACTGGTGCTACATCTTTGTCATGCCAAACTCTTTTCATTTGTTGCATCTAAAAAATACATTTAATAAAATTCAAAATCTATAAATACTTTTTCACTGATATTTTTCACTATATACCCTGTATAATTCATCTCGACATATGAAAAGTATTCAATCATTGGGATATGAGTCTGCAACCAATAAAAAAAAATTGTTGAAGTATCATGCAATTGTGCCACCTCTCATTCAAGGCATCAAGGAATACCATCTCTTCATTCTTAGATCCCTGTGACCTACTACCAGACTCACCTGTGGCCTAATTACAGACACTCTCTCTAGGAATAAATAGAAAATGGGTTTACAATACCCAAGTTCTCTTTGGGGCCGAGTCTTAACTATTGTTTACTCTGCTTTTACCCATATGAGAAGACTCTCACACCAATCAAATACATCAAGATTCATGTAATCCAACATTAGCAAAATTTGGGCCGTAGTCACTACATGTTAGCTTTTGTCCCCCGCCAATCAAACAATCATCCATAGGATTGACCTCAATGGTATTTCCCTCACCCTTTCGATTGGAATTTTGTTGCTCATATTCGATGTACCTAGTTTGTAGAAGCTAAAGATCAAATTGCATATGGTATGGGGATCAACCCTTCCTCCTATCAGGTTTTCTTGTGCACCTCTTCATGATAAACCAGTGAGGAAGTAGATATCATCTTTCTCAATTCTTAAATCATGGTCCCCTACTCTAAACACCCCTTGATATTCATCCCTCATTTGGATGATAATGGAAAAAATATCTTCTTGGGCCTTCATTATATCAAGCCAATAAATATGAGCAATCCATATCTTCTCGATGCTTCCAAACATGATATATAATTTAACATTTGTAATTCCTCTTAATTGTAGACTCTTTCTCTCTAAAAATGCATTTTGATAGATTTTTCCCGCACAAATCAACCTTTAGATAATATTTTGACATGTTTTCCAAGCTTTAGAAACAAGAAATTAAAATTTCTCCTTTCTCTCCCACATTAATTCCCCATCTTACACATTATTAAAGTGTGTTAACGTGCTATTCCATTACTAGAAGTGCATGTTAATGTGCCTGAGTTACTCGTATTAGCGAGTTAGGCCTTGCCTAAAAATAAAACATTATCGGTGAAAAATGAAATAACTAAACTTAAATGAAAGTACAAGGCTTGAACTCTTACCTGGAACTCGCAGGAGTTGAAATGGTGGCCCAAATTATGTGCAATTAGCTTCATAATATCTGCATCTTTTTTCTCTCCAAATAGCTCTCACCAATTGAATTGGTGCAAATGAGGAGTTCAACTCCTATTTACAGACATTGGAGGTATGTCTAAACCCTAAGTTTTATCATGTTTAAGCATTTTTTCCTTAATTTTCTAAGAATCAATCCAAGTGACTATTTTGAAATATTATTAACATGTTCTAATGTAGATTTAAGTGATTGTTTGTAGAGATGACCGTTACAGACCCAAAGCGAGCTTTCCTTTTAGGGACTTTTCCTTGCCCATGAAAATGAAAAAACCGTGAGTTACCTTCTTTGGGATTGTAAAACTCCTATGAAGAAGATTTGAGCCATTCCTTTTCTATACTTTTCTTGCTCCCTAAAATGAAAAATATACCATAAGTTTTATTCGTTTATCTCATTCCAAAATTTATGAAGAATCTCGAGTTTACTTTGTTCCCCTCGTACTTGTAAAAAACTGATGTGTACATATATTAAGCATAGTTTTATCACTTTATTTAGAACCAATGGACTAACTACAAAAAAGGAATTGTGTTGGGTATACTATTAACCCTTTGTCGCACCTAATCACCAACCATGTCAAAGGCACCCATTTGGAGTCTTCTTTAAGCTTTTTTCAAACCATCTAAACGTAAAAAAGCCACCAATTTTATTCTTTCGAGACTCGTTCAACCTAAGAATTTTGGGAAATTATTGAAATAAAGCTTGGTTACTATATCTATATATGACAAATTTTTTGGCAGTATTGTATTTAACATCCCTTGAACATGGTACTTTTTCCCATATATTCCTCTTTCGTTGCCTTCTCTGAGAACCCTACCACATTATGAGTGTTAGGTCCCTATATTACTAGCATAGTACCTTATTGTTGTTACTGTAGCCCCCTTATTGTTATTGTTGTAACCATGTAGTCCCCATATTGCTATTATTGTGCCCCATAAAACCCCACTATTGTTATTGTTGTGCCCCTGCATTATTATTGTTAGGTCGGCTAGGATTATATTGTGACACCATGGACTCCTATATATAGAAAGGAGGTTTTTTCATTTTAATCATCCAATAATTGTTCATTTGTTTAATGTAAAGGAGTTTTCCCCCTCGAAGCGACTGCGTCTAAGGCTTTGATCTCTCTTTTATTCTATTTTTGGAGCTAGTTTCATAACATCTGATATCAGAGCTTTGGATTCTAGGGCTTCGCTTCTTCAAACATTTCATCGTGGAATTTTAGCTATAACTATTTTTTTCCAAAGGTTCAAAAGCTATAAAAAACCCATTTGTGAAGAATTCCCAATGAATGTCGTGTAAAATTTTTCAGATCTTGGTTCAAAATATTTTAGGAGATATGATCTGTGGAAATTAGGGTTTTTGCAGGCTCCTGAATTTCATGTCAAAGATGTGACCTTGGGAAAATCATCATAACTCTTTCTCTCTGAGTATCGGATTTGAATTCTATACAAAGAGATCGAAATTAAATGGACTATAGTTTACTACATATCAATTTCAGATCTGAAGGAGGAAACAGTGACACGTGGCACACCATACAAGTTTTCTCTACTGAACTAGTCCATAATTATGTCATTTCAGGAGATTAGGCATAATGATCTCTCTTTTATTCTATTTTTGGAGCTGGTTTCATAACATCTGGTATCAGAGCTTTGGATTCTAGGGCTTCGCTTCTTCAAACAGGTCATCGTGGAATTTTAGCTATAACTGTTTTTCTCCAAAGGTTTAGAAGCTAAAAAAAACCCATTTGTGAAGAATTCCTAACAAATGTCGTGTAAAAATTTTCAAATCTTGGTTCATAATATTTTCGGAGATATGATCTGTGGAAATTAGGGATTTTGTAGGCTCCTGAATTTCATGTCAAAGAGGCGACCTTGGGAAAATCATCATAACTCTCTCTCTGAGTATCGGATTTGAATTCTATACAAACAGGTCAAAATTAAATGGATTATAGTTTACTACATATCAATTTCAGAGCTGAAGGAGGAAACAGTGACATGTGGCACACCGTACAATTTTGCTCTACTGAACTAGTCCATAATTATGTCATTGCGGGAGATTAGGCATAACTTTGCTTTGAAGAATCCAAATCAGGTTATATGTATGGCATTAGAAAGAAGATTCAGAGGGATACTAAAGGACCAAAAATAAAATCTCAGAGATCCAAAATTCTAAAGATACATCAGTTTCAATATCGAGCTCCTCAAAAGCAAGAAAAAGGTGTGTATTGTTTTTTCAAATTGCATAAGTTTTGTTCGAAACATCAGTTTGAAGTGATTCCAAGGGCATATTGAAGCATAGATATCAATATTAGGTTCTAAAATGGCCCCTAAAAAGAATTCAAAACTCTTTAAGCCCTCAGAAGGCTCTACTACGACTCATGAAGAGAAAGAAGTGAAACATGATATATCAAAATTACAAGACCAAGTGCACCAAATTTTTCTCTCGCAAAGAGAAACAAAAAATGAAATGGAAGTTTTGAAGATAGATGTGGAAGCTAAGATGGATGGTTTGAAGAAAGGCATGGAATATAAGATGGATGACATGGAAGCTAAGATAGATGAAAAAATGAAAGACAACACGAAATACATGCAGAATGATCTAAAATTAGACATGGAAGGTTTGAAGGATGGTTTGACAAAGTTGATACAAGAAATGATTCCTAATGGCGAAAAGGTAGTAAAGGAAACTCATGATGAGAAAAAAATAAATTTTAATCGCGATTTCATAAATTCTAATTTTGGATTGAATACCCACCATATTCCAAATATTAATATGAGGAAGTTTGATGGCAAGGATTCCATAACATGGATACTTCAGATGGAGCAATATTTTGATCTCCATAATGTTAAAAACACACAAAAGGTACACATTGGAACTTTACATTTAGAACATAATACATTTGTATGGCATCGATGCCTTTGCTCTCATAAAAAAATTGTCACTTCGTAAATTTTTATGGAGGAAATGAAAAAACATTATGAGGATACAAGGAGCAACACCTTCTTTAGCTAATTCATAAATCTCAAACAGAAGTGTTCAATGGTGGAGCACATTGAGGACTTCCAAAAATTGAATATAAGGGTAACTTATATTCCAGAGGAACATAGGATTGATGTCTTCATAGGGACTTTAAAGGATACCATCCAACATGAGGTTTTCCTGTGGGAATCTGATTCATTGGAGAAGGCATTCAAGTTGGCAAGAAAAAATGAAAGTAAATTTATGGCGACAAGGAAGCCTACCACTCACATCTATAAAGATGGAAGTGTTTTTACTCCTAGGCTTCCACAACCTATAAGGTTGACACCAAAACAATTGGAAGAAAAAAGACAAAAAGGGCTTTGCTATAGTTGTGATAGAAAATACACTAAAGGTCATAAGTGTGTTGAGAATAAATTATTTTTATATAGATTGTGAAGAGGAGGAAGAAAATGAGCAAGAAACTTCAAAAGAAGAAGATATACACCAGGAACCAACCATAAAGAAAGAAGAAATGAGTATGATCATATCATGTAATGCATTGGTAGGAATTACCACTCCTCAAACTCTCAAGATAGAATGAAATATCAAGAAGAAAAATGTAATAGTGTTTATTGATTCAGGTAGTTCCCATCATTTTATTCATTGTAAGGTAGCCAAGGAATTGAATTGGTTCTTATTCCCAATACCATAGTGTCAAGTGATGGTTGAAAATGGAGGGAATATAATTTTCTCTTGAAAATTCCATAATATCAAGATAACCATGGGGGAATATGTACTGAATAGTCCAATGCTTTCCATTCCAATGGGAGTTTTTCATGTTGTACTAGGAGTACAATGGTTACAATCTTTGGGGATGATAACTTTTAATTTTCAACAAATTTTATTGAAATAATTTTCGGAAGGAAAGAAAGTTGAATTACGAGGTATCGCAGGGAAGTAGGGAAATATAATAAGCTCTAATGTCATGAAAAGACTTCTGAAGAAATAAAAACAAGGCGTAATTCCACAATTATGTTCACTGGAAGTTCCAACATCAAAATCATCTATTTTTCCATATCTCCAAAAAGTCTTGGAAAATCATTCCAAGGTGTTTGTGTTGGAAATACTGAGAGGGGGGGTGAATCAGTATTTCTTTCAATTATAGCATTAGTTAAACTTCAATTATTATCAGTGTTTTTACAATGATAGCAGCAAACAAGAGGAACACAAATGCACACAGTTTTTAAGGTGGAAACCCACTCTGGGAAAAAAACCACCTAACGCTTTTCTAATAATTCTTTTCAACTCTAATTGAAATAAAGCTCCAACTTCCTAGAGTATAGAAAATAATTCTTCTCCAGATCCCACTGGATGGATGCTCCAACGCCCGAGATTATTCAATAGTCATTGAACGGATGCCCCAACACCCAATGAGCTACAACTCACCCTAGCACCACCCTACCACCCTATAGAAGAATAAAAGAAGAATGGACTCCCGTACCAGGGAAAATGGTCCACTTTACAATGATATAGAATGATGTAGAAGAAGAAGATATGCTAGACCATAACCCCAACTTTGACACAACCACCTAATGATGATCTTAGACCTCCCAACACTACCTCTTCAACCCTTGGCAGATAGACACTAGTACAATTTGTACAATAATGTATTTACAATGACTAAGTACAATGATACCTTTAAAATGATTGTATGCAGTGCTGCCCACTTGAAGACTTCATATGATGAACTTCTTACTACTGTTATGCACCTTGGTTGCTGCTCTTGTCATGCTATCCTCTTCTGCACCTTGTTTTTCTTTTCTGCTATAGAAAGTATGGTCCTTTGCAATCCTTGAAAACACATGATCTAGCTTTTTCTTGCCTTCTAGGAGCTCGATATTGAATCTGGTGTATCTCTGTTATTTCAGATCCTCAATATCTAATTTTTAGTCCTGTAGTATTCCTCTGAGTCTTCTTTCCAATGCCACGAGTCTGACCCAATTTGGATTATTCAAGAGAGAGTTATACCCAATTTCTCACACTACCCTAATTATGGACTGTTTCAGCAGAGCGCACTTGTACGACATGCCACGTGTCACTGTTTCTTCATTTGCCTTTGAAATTGATAGATCAAAAACTACAAACTGTCAAATATCTACCAATTTTTACGTAATTCCAATCTGATACTTAGAGAGAGGGTTATGACAATTTTACCAAGGTCACTTCTTTGAGATGAATTTCAAGAGCCTGCAAAAACCCTTACTTCCACAGATCATATCTCCAAAAATATTGCGCAAATTGATCTAAAATTTTTACTGCAGCTTCCTCAGGATTTTTGGCTTCAACTCATAAAAATTTCAGCTTCGGAGCCTTCGTATAAAAAATGTTAGAGTGAAAATTCCATGATGACCTGTTTCAGATGGCCAAATCCCATACATAAGGAGGAAATGAAGATCACAATTTATATAAATTCTTAAGTTGAGAGGGCCTTCAACAAGTGAACATGGGAGGGATCTTAGGAGCTTAAAAAATATTAATTATGACTTTTCAATGACCCATGTCCCAACCCCATGGGGTTTTAGCCCATTAACTGGGGGTACAAACTTCAAGCATGAATATCTCTCAAACCGTGAAGAATTACATGGCGTGCCATATATCAACGGAAACATCTCGATAAGTAGAAACCATCAAAAGCATTATTGACCCAAAATATATTAATTTGGTAGGTCAAAATTCCAATGCAATATTGGTCTATCCCCTAGCATTGCTTGGGTTGACATCAATGACAACCGTTGATCAACAATCTCCCCCTTTGGCATTGATGGCAACACAAGCACTCCCCCTGCGATCATAACACCTCTTCCTACAACATTCTCTCCCCCTTTTAAATCAATGGAAAATGGTAACTCCCCTTGAAAAACAACCATCCTGTGGACCTGTACACACTTCCACTCAGCTGACACACAACCGTCCTGCAGACCTGTACACACTTCCACTCCCCCTTGATATTCTGAAAAAGGAAAATCTAATGAGAACTTGGGAGAATCCCAAGCTTCTGGAAAAGATATTCCAATGCTGGCGAATATTTAATATGTGAGTGCTACTTGGAATCTTGCTACTTGTCCAACTGCTTGCATAACATTTGGTCGGGAGGCTGTTAAATATAGAAGACTACTAATCATAGATCTGTACAACCTTTGATCCACATCCTTAGATGAGTCGTCAATGCTCAATTTGCAACCAAGTAAAGACATCTCTAAATCACTTTGCACCTTTGTAGCAAAATTCTTACTTAGTCGATCATCATTGCTACCAATTATTGTATCATCCTCTTTGGCTACTAGACATGCTTTAGTTGCTTCATCCAGAACATATATGTCGTTTGGAGCTTGACTTTCTGTAGCCACAATTTCACCATACACACCTTTCCTGATTTCACATTTCATGGAGTTGAATAGTATTGTGTGTCCTTGATCACACATTTGTCCAACACTGAGCAGATTGTGATTCATGTTTTCAACCAATAGAACATTCTTGGCTAGAACATATTTTCTTCTGAGAGTGACAGTACGTGATCCTATAACATTTGAAGATCCATCATTTCCAAAGGACACGGTTCCATCATTCTTCTCTTTTAGAGATAAAAATTTATTTCTATCTCCAGTCATATGCATTAAGAAACCACTATCAACTTACCACACATATTTTTTCTTTTGAGCCTTGAGAGCGAGAGCACAATTATCATTCTTCTTCTTCTTCCATGTTCGTTCATTCTGTGGCTTCGAAGATTCTTCTGGAGGATTTTCAAGTCTGCAGTCTTTGTCTACATGTCCAAAGTTTCGACATTTGTAACATTCAATATTATTTCTTAAATGTTCAAATATATTGATATTTCGCTGAGCCCTGGGAGGTTCATATTTGACAGATCTCCTGGAATTGTATTCGTTCCTAGGGTATGTGTGATATTCTACAGCTTTATGACCAAATTTTCCACATGAATAACAGTAGCCATAAAAACTACGTTGGTATCTGGATGGAAATTTTTGTTGAGGAATTGTCTTCAAAGGTTGTTCTTGTTAATCTTGTCCAATGAATTCTACATGCATGTCATATCTCATAGGTTCATTGTATTTTGTTGTAGAAGGTCCTGCTTCTCCTTCTTTGTAACCGATGCCAGTTTTGTTGTTGTAAGATCATTGATTTTTGATGAGTTCTTCCATTGCCTTTGAGTTGTTGGCATAGTTTTTGATGGTTTTTCCTTTCTTCACTTCCTCACGCAGAGAGACTACTTCAGCTTCTTATTCTTCCCTTTCTTGGTTGCTTTCTTCCAGCTTCTTTTGAAGTGACTCTTCAATTCATTTGTGTTCTTCAACTTCAATTTTTAGACCTTGAACTTGTTCTTCAAGAGTTTTGGAATGGATCTTCTCTACCTTGAGATCTTTTATAAGCTTGATTGCTTCCTCATAAAATTCGTCTATGGTCCATCCTTCTTCTCCGTTGTCTGATAGCTCTTGCTTATTGTTCTTGGGTTTATTGTGCTTGGCCATAAACAATACTCTCTCATTGGCTTCTTCTTCACTATCGTTGTCTTCATCAGATGATGAGCTATCTTCTTTAGAGATAAAGTTCCTTTTGGATCCTTGCTTGTTGAATTTCTTAAAGCCTTTCTTTATTTTTGAGTTTCCATTACTTTTGTTTGGACATTTTGCTACAAAATTCCCAACCTCATTACAGCTGAAACATATCAATGGAATTTTACCTTTGAATTGTCCCTTACCAATTTGTAGTTTTCTCGTGAAGTAAGAATATTCTTCATCTGAAAGACCTTCATCATCTCCCTTTTCTTCACACTTGTAGGTGCATGTCTTTTCAATTGAAGGCTGTTTATCCTTATTGGTTTTCTTAGACACAACGAACGCAGTTTCTAGATGCAAAGTACCCTCTTCTTCATCAAGTCTCATTTCATATGCAATGAGAACTCCATGTAATTCCTCTTTGCTAAGTTTGTCCAGATTTGCACTATATTCTAATACCGATACCTTTGGGTTGAATCTCCCTAGTAACGTTCTAAGAATCTTCTGTATAATAGTCTTCTCGTCAACTGGCTCTCCCAATCCTTCCAGAGTATTGGTTATTTCATCAACGTATTGAAAGTATGCAGTAATGTTTCAATCTTCTTTCATTCTGAGTTGCTCAAATTTTGCTCTATATATTTGAAGCTTTGCTTCTTTGACATTTGAGTCACCTGCATATATATTCTCAAGCTTTTCCCATAAATTTTTGGCAGTTTTACAACCCAACACCTTATGATAAGCAGATTCAATAAGTCCACTGATAATAATATTCTTTTCTTTTGCATCATTTACCAAATTCTTCTTACCTTGTTCATCTACGGTTGATGTAAATCCATTTTGAACAGTGTCCCATACTTAAGCCAACCTTGCACGAGAGATAGACCTCCATTCTTCCTTTCCAGAGTGCATAATTATTTTCATTGAATAGAAGTACACCATTCTTGGTATGCTCCATGACCTCATTCTAGCTTTTAAACTGTTATTGAAGGAGCCAAGCTCTGATACCAATTGTTGAAAATACTGAGGGGGTGGGGGGGGTGAATCAGTATTCCTTTCAATTAGAGCATTAGTTAATCTTCAATTATTATCAGTGTTTGTACAATGATAGCAGCAAACAAGAGGAACACAAATGCACACAATTTTTAAGGTGGAAACCCACTCCAAGACAAAAACCACTGAATGCTTTTCTAATAATTCTTTAATATTCAACTCCAATTGAGAATAAAGATCCAACTTCCTAGAATCTAAAAAAGCATTCTTCTCCAGCTGCCACTTTTGAGGCTTTACATCCACTAGATGGGCCCGGCTCCCAGCTGGATGGACGCTCAACGCACAGAGATTCTTGGAACAGTCCAACAGGAATAGACCCTGACACCTAATGAGCTACAACTCACCCTAGCACCACCCTACCACCCTATAGAATAATAAAAGAAGAATGGACTCCCGTACCGGGGAAAATGGTCCACTTTACAATGATATAGAATGATGTAGAAGAAGAAGATATACTAGACCATAACCCCAACTTTGACACAACCACCTAATGATGATCCTAGACCTCCCAACACTACCTCTTCAACGCTTGGCAGATAGACACTAGTACAATTTGTACAATAATGTATTTACAATCACTAAGTACAATGATACCTTTACAATGATTGTATGCAGTGCTGCCCCCTTGAACACTTCATATGATGAACTTCTTGCTGCTCTTATGCACCTTGGTTGCTGCTCTTTTCATGCTTTCCTCTTCTGCACCTTTTTTTGCTTTTCTGCCGTAGAAATTCTGGTCCTTTGCAATCCTTGACAACACATGATCTAGCTTTTTCTTGCCTTCTAGGAGCTCGATATTGAATCTGGTGTATCTCTGTTATTTCAAATCCTCAATATCTGATTTTTGGTCCTGTAGTATTCCTCTAAGTCTTCTTTCCAATGCCACAGGTCTGACCCAATTTGGATTCTTCAAGAGAGATTTATACCCAATTTCTCACACTGCCCTAATTATGGACCTTTTCAGCAGAGCGCACTTGTATGGCGTGCCACGTGTCACTGTTTCTTCATTTGCCTCTAAAATTGATAGAGATAAAACTACACACTATGCACTATTTTCCATTTTTTATGTAATTCCAATCCAATACTCAGAGAGAGATTTATGACAATTTTACCAAGGTCACTTCTTTGAGATGAATTTCAGGAGCTTGCAAAAACCTTTACTTCCACAGATCATATCTCCAAAAATATTGCGAAACTTGATCTAAAATTTTTACTGTAGCTTCCTCAGGATTTTGGCTTCGCCTCATAAAAATTTCAGCTTCTGAGCCTTCGTATAAAAAAAATTAGAGCGAAAATTCCACGATGACCTATTTCAGATGGCCAAATCCCATACATAAGGAGGAAATGAAGATCACAATTTATACGAATGCTTAAGTTGAGAGGGGCTCCAACAAGTGAACGTGGGAGGGATATTAGGAGCTTAAAAAATATTAATTATTACTTTTCAATGATCCATGCCCCAACCCCATGGGGTTTTAGCCCACTGACTAGGGGTACAAACTTCAAACATGAATATCTCTGAAACCGTGAAGAATTACATGGCATGCCATATATCAACGGAAACATCCCGACAAGTAGAAACCATCAAAAGAATTATTGACCCAGAATATATTAATTTGGTAGGTCAAAATTCCCATGCAATATTGGGTTAGCCCCTAGTGCTGCTTGGGTTGACATCAATGACAACTGCTGATCAACAGTTTGAAACTCCCAAAGGACTCCCACCTATTCGTGATCATGATCATGCTATTCATTTGATTCCAGGAAGTGTTCCTCCAAAACATCATGCCTTATAGATATCCTTATGTCGAAGAGAGAGAAATTAAATGTAACATTGTAGAAATGTTAGACGTTGGTATAATTAAACCTAGTCAAAGTTATTTCTCTTCTCTAGTAGTATTGGTGCAAAAGAAGGATGGATCATGACACATTTTTCTGGATTATAGAGAGCTCAATAAGCTCACTAAGTAAAGATAAATTTCCCATTCTTGTGATTGATGAATTATTGGATGAATTACATGGAGAAATTTATTTACCAAGTTCGATCCTCATTCAAGATATCATCAAATTATAATGAAGATTGAAGATATTCTTAAAACAACATTTCAAGCTCAAGAGGGTTATTATGAATTTTTGGTCATGCCTTTTTGCCTTACCAATACACCTTATACATTTCAAGGGTTGATGAATTCCATTTTTAAACCCTTCTTAATAAAATTTGTGTTAGTATTTTTTGATGATATACTAATCTATAGTAGGTCTTGGAAGAATCATGTTCAACATGTTGACATGGTCCTCAAAATATTGGAGGAGAAACATTTATATGCAAAAACCTCCAAATGTTTCTTTGGAGTACAAGAGGTGGAATATCTGGGTCATATTGTATCTCAGGAGGGTTTTAAGGTAGACCCTAACAAAATTAAAGTCGTTAAGGAATGGAAATTCCCCACAAACATAAATCAGTTGCGAGGATTTCTCGAGTTAAAAGGGTATTATTGCAAGTTTGTTAATAATTATGGGAGAATAGAAACACCTATAACAACATAATTGAATAAATATGCATTTTCATCAACTCCTGAAGTAATAAAGGCCTTTGAACATATTAAAGAGGCAATGTGCCTAGCACCAATCTTAGCTACGCTAGACTTCACAAAAACCTTTATTGTGGAATGTGATGCCTCAGGAAATGGGATTGGTGATGTTTAAAGAAAGAAGGAAGAACCATTTCTTTTGAGATATGTCCAATCAAAGGAAGGTATTTATATAAAGATATTTATGAGAAGAAAATATTGACAATACTACATGCACTAAAGAAATGACAACCTTACCTAATGGGAAGACACTTCAAGGTAAAAACTAATCGTGATAGTCTTAAATACTTTTTGGAGAAAATACTATATTAAGAAGAGTAGCAAAAATGGGTCACAAAGATTCTGGGTTATGACTTTGAAATAATCTACAAAAAAGGGAAGATAAATGTTGTTGCAGATGCACTCTCAAGAAAGGATGAGGAGCTAGAAGCATTGCTTTGTGTCATTTCTACTATCCAACCAGATTGGATAACCGAAGGAAGGGAGGAATGGAAGAATGAAGAAGAAGTGTGGACACTCATTCAAAAGTTGCAACAAGATCCCAATACATCTGATACATTTAGTGGGAAACATTATTCCTTATGGTACAAATATCACTTATATATTTGTAAGAATTCCCAACTAAAACAAAATATTCTTTTGGAATTGCACACTTTTCCTGTAGGAGGACACTCAGGATTTTTAAAGACTTACCACAAGGTGAAGAAAGATTTTTTTTTTGGAATGGCCTTAAATCTTATATTCAAAATTTTATGGCACAATTTTTGGTTTTCCAGGAAAATAAATTTGAGACAATTAAGACCCCGGGTCTACTACAACCTTTACCCATTCCAAGTCAACATTTGGAGGAGGTTTCAATGGATTTTATCACAGGTTTACATATGTCTGAAGGAAAGAGTGTCATCATGGTGGTAGTTGATAGACTTACCAAGTATGCACAACTTTATGCATTATCTCGTCCATTTAATGCAAGTACAATTTCTATTGCATTTATGGAAGCAATTCAAAATCTACATGGAAAATCAAAGATTATTTTAAGCGACAGAGATCCCATTTTCACTGGAAATTTTTGGACGAAATTATTTTCTTGTTTGGGTACTCAACTAGCTCATACCTTATCTTATCATCTGCAATCTGATGGGAAAACTAAGATAATGAAAAAATGTTTCGAAGGATATCTTCGTTGTTTTGTATCTGATTAAAAAACACGATGGGACAAGTGGTTACCTTTGTTTGAATGGTGGTATAACACTTCCTTCCATACTGCAGCGAAAATGACCCCATTTATGGAACTTTATGGATATCATCCACCATCCATCACATCATCTTTAAGAGAAAATTCTAAGGTTCAAGTAGTGGAAGATCACTTCAAGCATCAACAACAACTTCTCCAACTCTTAAAGGATAACCTAAATTTGGCACAAAATAGAATGAAACAATAGATAGATCAACATCACAGTGAGAGAAGTTTTGATGTATGAGACTGGGTATTTTTACAACTAAAACCATACAAACAAATTTCCCTCAAGAAAGCTAAGAAGGATAATAAATTATCACCAAAGTACTATGGTCCTTACAAGGTGTTGCAAAAGATTGGCACTATTCCATACAAATTGGAGCTTCCTTCTTCTTCTCGAGTGCACATTGATTTCCATGTTTCATGCTTAAAGAAGGTTATAGGTGACAAACTTCCAATTCAAACAATATTTCCAGAACTTGATAAGGAAGGAAAAATCATATTGGAACCTGAACCAGTCACAGAAACAAGAACTCAACAGTTATGAAATCGATCAATTTCAGAGTATCACATCAAGTGGAAGAACTTACCCACTGAAGATTCCACATGGGAGGATGAGAATTTTATACAGAAGCATCAAGAGCAACTCAAGCATTGAGGACAACACTTTTTTGAAGGAGAGGGGCATTTTAGGTCCCTATTTACTAGTGTAGTCCCTTATTGTTGTTAGTGTAACACCCTTATTGTTATTTTTGTACCCATGTAGTCCCCATATTGTTATTATTGTGCCCCATAAAACCCCATTATTGTTATTTTTGTGCCCTTACATTATTATTGTTAGGTCGGCTAGGATTATATTGTTGCCCCATGGACTCCTATATATAGAAAGGAGGTTTTTTCATTTGAATCATACAATAATTGTTGATTTATGTAATGTAAAGGAGGTTTCCCCCTCGAACTGGTTTATTTCAAAGGTGTTGATCTCTCTTTTCTTCTATTTTTGGAGATGATTTCATAACAATGAGTCTTTCCTTGATACCATGATGTCCCTACATCTTCGTGTCCTTCTCATCTTGTTGTTCTTGTGTTTAAGCTACCTGGTAATTTTGGTGTTGTGCCTTCTATTGTTCTTGGTATCACGTACTCTCTGTTATTTTTATTAAACATTTGATCATATCCCATATTTTCGTAAGTCATTCCATCCTATTATTTTATACTGTCTTCAAAATAAACCATTTTTCATGTTTTGTGTCAACTGATGTAAGACTCCTTATTACCTAACTTTGATTGATCCCTTCCTATTGACTTCAACACATTATCTGAGAAGTGGATTGAGAAACACCATAATAGCTTGGAGCTTGTAGTCCTTAGTGGCAGGTTTTTGTTCGTTTGATTTATTTTTCAGTATTGGCTCCTAATTGAATGATTATACGAGTGTTCGACATCAAATCCTTTATTCACACTCTCTAGATTGTACTACACATCTTAGAGACCATCATCCTTATCGGTGGCCATCCTCGCATCTAATAACAATTTTCATCATTGACTGGTAATCAAATGATTCTCACATGTTACACTTTAGCTCATTTATTCACATGTGTATATTTATGCTATTATGTGACGATGAAGAATACCTTCGGTAGAGGCTTGCATCACTCATCCTTGTTTCCTCTCCCAATTTGTGACTATTGTTTTTTGATATAGCTTATCAGGATAATGAAATTATGAAATATATCCACATTGTGCTTATCAATGGAAATGACCTGTCATAGATCCATTGAAAAGAATTCCAGTTTAGCTACTAAGCATGGGAATTCGTGACTCAGGAAATGATTATATATTTTTGACATATGTTTGTTGTTTAGAGGCCTCATTCCAATCTAAAACTCTGAATCTCTTTCTCATCAACTATGTTATAAAGTATTTCATCCATTTACTTCTTATCTAAGCTCACATATTAGGTGGCATCTTTTAAACAAGAAAATACCTCCTCATCAGCATAGAGGAGAACTTCATATATTTTACTAGAATACACCCCTGTTTCATGCCTTTTGAGGCTATAAAGCACCCTACAAGACTACACCAGAGCATTTTAACACTAGTTGTAGACTAGTAACCTATGTTACCCTAATAGTTAATGCTATGTATCTTCATGGGGCCCGTGTTACCATACTTTCACATAGCCACGATAAAAAATCATGAGTTGACTCCATTGTTCACTTAAGTAGACTCTAGAATGGTTGGAAAATATTTCCTCAACATAATCCATTGACGTTTCCTATCCTAACAAAGCATAATTAAGTGAGAGAAAGAAATAAATCAGAGGAAACATCTTCCACCCTATGATTTTTTCCCAAAGTAAACTGAAGGAAAAATTAGTAGTGTTTTCAACCTCCCCTTGCCTATATATTGGAGGCTATGCCATTGAGATTGGGATCACAATTCATGTACTATTATGCTGCCAATATATTATTTGAGAGAGAGAGATTGAAGAGCTAGGAGTTGAGGGGATCATACTACAAATGCCTATGGTTATAATCTTCCTTCATTTACTTAATATATATAGATATTGTTGTTTCATCCATATCATTGTCTAATACTTATGCTTCTTATGCTTATGTTGCAATGACTTGGATTATGGTTTCCTGTTGATGTATTTAATGATACCTTGGTACTTATTTTCTAGTGTTTTGAATTGATAAAGTCTATATGTTGTAGATATCATGTTTGTTCATTCTATGTGTAGGTTTTAATCTTGGATTTGGTTGAGGACCTTTCTCAACCACACTAATTGTTCTAGTTGATCTATGCAAAAGGATAATCACGTTATCCCTCACTTTTTCTTTGTCAATTCAAATTTATTACTTGTATTATTTGATACATATGGACATGCTACAATAGATACCTTGATCTGTCTGCTTTAGGTTTTGGGAATACCTAAGAGGGTTTCTCGTTTATCCATCTGAGCTTAAATCCTTATATCAGGGTCTTTTCCACATGTGATAGAGAAAGTGGATGGACATTATGGTCACATTCTACTCAACTTATCAATACTTGTTTGGTTAAGTTGTTGAATAATCTAGGAAAGTAAGAAACTAGTATAATAAAGAAGAAAACTATGATGCATTTTAATGTGACACTAAGTGAGAATATGGTAGATAATTAGAGCATTTTCCACCAAGAAAGGTAGTGCATGGCACTCCTAGTCCTCTGCTTAATTTATCAATAGCTTGTCTTCATAAGAAAAAAATATTTTGTTATAATTTAGTTCATGAAAAAAACTTTAAACAATGAAATATAGATAACTATTAAAACAAAATAAGTATGGAAAACAATTAAATTAAGTATGGAAAATAAATAAAGAAAGTATGAGCAACAAGATTTTACGGATAATTTATGAGAAAATATGAGCATATCAAGTATAGAATTTTAAGTATATACAAGACAACTAAGAAAATTCATAAATATCAAAATATACTAGCATCAAAATAACATGAAGAATATATAAGAAAAGTAAAAAGTGTGGAAAGCAAAAAGACTTAGTGCACAAGCCATGTTGTGGGGGCCCTCCACTTCCAAGCAAGAACACCTTGTGAGACTATCAGCTATAACAACTCAAAAAGATTCATTTATTTATCAAGAAGACACATATAAAGCTAAAATAATCTCTTTAATGTATAAAACTAAAGCTCTCAAAATTGAGTTATGAAAATATAAAACTTAGTTCAAGTCTTCACACACCTGGTATTTTTATACGATTTTTTAAAATGGAAAAATTTATGAATTATCATTAAATAATTTAATATATTATTTTTTAGACCTATTTGGGTCGAATTGGGTTGAATTTCACCTTTCTAGGCCCTTGAAATCTAGTACAATCCCTAAAAAATTCAAATAGATTTGGTTTTTAGCAAAAAACAAGGGATTTTCCTCAATATTGGCCAACTAGACCGAGCTTGTATGGGCTAATTTTTGTAAAGTGAATAGGTTCCTATTCATCTACGAGTTCTAAGCAACAAACCCATGTTTTTTTTTCCAACTATCTTGAACATATTCCAACGAATGAGTATTTGCAAAAGCTTTGGTAATTATCTTGTTATATTTTTCTCTTTTAATGCAATATTTTTTATTTTTATTTTGTCAAAAGTTCATAATTTAGAAAAGGATGACTTGGATACATTTTTGACATATTTTCGAGCCAAAATAAATATAAAATGGGAAAAATGAAGTATCAGGTAGGTGTATTATGCCAAATTTGGGGTTTAGGCTAAGAAAAATGGTCATCAAAATTGTATCTAATATCTCCTCTGAAGTGGATGTTGCATGTCCTCATGTAATCAAAATTGTTTATATATTTACTACCTCTTGTGATACCTTTAGGAGGTTATCTGCATTGTATTGTGTTGGGTTGTGAACCTCTTCCCAAAATTCTCCCTATTGCATGAAAATTATCTTGTTTAAACTTTTCTTTTTCTTTTTTATTTCAATGATTTCTTTTGTTGAAACCATTTGTATGCATATTTAGATATCAAAATATTGTTTCTCTTAAGCATTTTATTCTCTTGTTTCAATCTCTCATTTTCTTCCATGATTATTTACTTTTATTCCTCTGGATTTCATTTTTGGATTTCATGTACCTTTCCAAAACTTCCATCTCTTCCACTTGTAGGGAAAATTTTAGGGGCGAAATTTTGCTATTTGGTTATTTTTTGGACATTTCTGAAAAAATATTCATTCATTTGGTTAAAAATTCATCCATTTTTTACATATATATGATTGAATGGATAATATTCTCCAAACATTTACCAATTTTAAACAAATTACATTATTTTTTAATTCATATTCACTCACATTATATATGTATGACATTTCCACACTAGAATAGTTGCCTATAATACTATACATAGGCATAATATTTGAACCTTTAAAAAATTCCCTATCCACTTTCCTTTTCAACTTTTTCATTTTCTTACTTTTTTTGTTTTGTGTTCTATGGGTCGGATCCTTATCTCTGGTTTCTTCTACAATTATTCTTTCTATCTCCTCAAGATTTATCTCCTCTTCAATATTTACCTCTTCCTTAAACTGTACTCATTCTTTATATTTTTTATTTTCTTCATATTTTTCCTTTTCCTCAAACCATACCTATGGCCATTGATCATATTTTTCGTAGATTATATCATGCTCCTGATATCTGGTATCATGCTCTTCACGAATGATTTCATAAAGAGAAATGCTCTTCCACATGCTTTCAAATGTCAACTTATCTGAGTGTTAAATAAAAATATCCTTGAGAGAAATTCCCGTCTGCTTTCAAATTTCTGAGTGCAAAATCTTGTATTTCTTCAATGTTTCTTTGACAGAGAGACAATGATCAACTAAAAAAAATTGTGCCAATAAGTATTTGATAAAAAATATTACTTGTTGCCTCATCTTCAAATCTCATTTCCAACCAATTCGTAATATTTTCTCCTATTATTGCTTGATATGTGGCAAATTTGTCTACGGATGGTCACGTAATGCATTGATTTGTGGTTGATTGATTTAACTTATATTTAAGGAGTAGAATTTGATGTAACCATTATGAGCATCAAAACCAAATTTAAAAAACATTTACCCATTTAAAACCATTATAGATTCAATGATAATAAAATAACGAGACTCTGTGTAAAGCTTAGATTGTGTGGTTCGTTTAAACGACTGGTTGTATACATTCAAGAAGGATTTCCTATAGCTTTGACCATCTTAACACTTCCTCTTGGTATTATCCACACTTGCATCACTGATTATAAAATTATAAAAGTTCTTTCCCTCATTTAGAAGGCATTTTTTTATGCCAATTTAGTTTGAAATGAAAAAATATTGTATGAAATCAATTTTGGATTTGAATCACATTGTTTCCATGAGGTCTCGCAACACTTTTATCAATGACAGATCATCACTTTTGTATGCTTTGACAAAAGTTTTCATTTTGAATTTACCTCAAATAAGAAAATAAAAATGATACAAAGTACCTCTCTTATCATCTCGTTCTCACCATGACCATTTTATATCATTGTTGTAGGTGTCAATTCTTGTTTTCCTCAAAATGAAAGCATGTTGTTATCATAATAATACTCTCTTTATTACTCATAAAATAGTTATTTCATTTTATTATACCTGTATTCATAAAAATATTTCTTCGTTTCAAAACAAATACTTTGATTGGATGAAAGTCCTTTACATCATTTTTGCATTTGTGTAAGTCATATTTTTTTTAAAATTTTTGTTCCTATGTTAGGTCTCTATAATGCTAGTTTAGCCCCCATATATTATTGTTGTGCCTCATAGAAAGCCACTAGTGTCTTTTTTGTTCCCTTAACATTATTATTGTTATGTAGGACCTAATTATATTTTGAACCTTTAGACTCCTATATATACCAAAGAGGTCTTGTTATTTGAATCATCCAAGAATTGTTCATTTATGTGATGTAAAAGGAGGTTTTCCCATCGAAGTGATTTATTATCAAGTTGATGACCTATATTTTCTTATGTTTCTATGTTATTTCAATATAGATACATGACATTTGGTATTAGAGCATGAATCAATCACAGAAACAAGAATCTCACAACTACGAAATCGATCAATTGCAAAATATCCCATTAAGTGGAAGAACTTGTTGAAGATTCAACATGGGAGGATGAGTATTTTATACAAAATCATCCAGAACTATTCAGGCGTTGAGTAGAACACTTTTTTGAAGGATAGGGGCATGTTAGGTCCCTATAATAATAGTTTAGCCCCCATATTATTATTTTGTGCCCCATAGAAGCCCACTATTCTTATTGTTGTGCCCATTACGTTATTATTGTTATGTAGGCCGTAATTATATTTTGACCCTTTAGACTGCTATATATACCAAATAGGTCATGTCATTTGAATTGTCCAAGAATTATTCAATTATGTGATGTAAGAGTAGGTTTCCCCCTCGAAGTGGCTTATTATCAAGTCATTGATATATTGTTTCTTATGTTTCTGTGTTATTTTGATATGGATACATAACATCCTATAGGTCACCATTTCCTTTGAAAATAGGAAAATCTTGTAGGGTATCATTTTCTCAAAGAGCAGTAATTTTCATCTATCTTGTGGACATTCCTTTTGAGTATTTTTACCTTCAAATTAGAGCATTTTGTTTAGCATTTTGTAGACTATTATCCTCTTAAAAATTTAAAGTATTATCCTTCTCAAAATCATATATGTATCCCTCTCGAAAACTAAGCATTATTTTCTGGCTTATATTGACTCAAAACAAAGAAGCATGTCTTATCAATCTTGGATACTATCATTTCCTAAAAAACATGCAATTTTATGGACTTTATTGACTCAAAAATAGAACATCATTTTTTTGTAAATTTTGGAGACCATCCTTTCTCAAAAATAGAGTACCTTTATGTTTCAAAACATAGTATACTTATTCTCAAGGTCATAATATATTTGTGTCTCAAAACATAGCATACTTGTAGTTTATGTTAGATTCAAAGAAAAGTATTCTTGTAGTCTTCAAAACAAGGTATTCTTGTAGGAATATTGTATTAGAAAATGGATCACTCCTTCAATAATGCCTCATCAATATTTAAATCAGAAAATATTGCTTTTCATATCACAAAAAAAAATTGCATTTCTATGAAAAAATCCTATAGTATCCTCGTGAAACTTATTTCCCTATATCTAGAGGATAATGTCAAATTTCTTCTTGGTTATCAAACTTAGGATATCCATGATGCTTTTCCTTCCCACAAATTTGTATGGTATATAAGGGATACTAGGGTTTTGAAGGTGGAATGTTATATTTTTATAGGTCTAGGCTAGAAATGTAAGCTATTTAGGCTAGGATGTGTTTGTAAAGTACGAAAAAAGAAAATATTGTAATGAGAAATGATATAATAGTATGATTGTAGTATGTAGTATTTCTTTTGAAGTTTGAAAAAAAATAATTAAGGTTTTAACCATCAAAATTTTTGTAAGAAATGAAACACAAGGTTCTTTATTGTCATTTTTCTATTAACAAATTTTGAAAGCATTGAAAAATAAATCCTACCACCTTATATTCACCTACTTTGTTGTGATGGTTGTCTTTCTTTATTTCTCTTGTACTAGAGCAATTTTACCCTTAGATTCATACTCTTGTTTTTAAGCACTTTCTTTATCTGATGAAGCTTTTGATTCTCTTATTTCAATTGTTAATTATATTCCTTGAATTTTTCAACTTCCTTTATCAAAGTTATATTATATTATGAAAGTATTTCATTCTGAGCTTTGAAATTTGGAGGTATATTGCCTATGATTTCAAAAAAAGTTGTAATTTCACTCAACATATAAGACAAGTTCATTGCTCTTTATAAATTCAAGATAAAAACTATAATGATGTTATTGATACTCTTGAATTATTTAATTTTATTGTTGCTACTATATATGGAACAACTTTCTATTGGTGTAATTCTTTGTCTTTAGCAGGATCGAACTTGTCTTCCTTTGGAGATTTGAAATAATTTGGCCATCTTGTATAAGGTCATTTGAAAAAATGCATCTATGTTCTTCAAATATGAGAGTAGTTTTGATAGAGGTGGATAAAATACTAATAATACCTAACTAAAACAGGGATGAGACCATTGGGTAGATATATTTTTTGGAATTATAAGTGTCCAATTGCTTGATTTTTCAATGAAGAATCGAGTTTAGAATGTGTTACTATCCTAGATTTTCACAATTAAACCCATTATTTTTCTTTTCTTTTTTCATATTTTTTTTCTTGAAAAGTAAATCTAAAATGAAAGAGGGGGGTGGATGGAGTAAGGAAGTATGGTAAGCTCGTGAAAGTAAAATAAGATAAACTAATTATCTAGTAGCAGTAGTAATATCGATGAATAGATAAAGGTTTGGACTTCAACATGTATGATTGTGAAGCTTAAAACACAATAGGATTGATGAATGTCATCATAAACATTATGACTTATGAGAGGCTTCTTTGGCAGTAAATGTGACTTGACATGGTATAAAACTTGACTACTTATTCTATTGATTGACTTCATGCCATTTTCCTTGATCTCAATCCATGTCTAAGCACTATAGGGTTGTTGGTTCCATTGGTCAAAAACTAAAAACAAGCTCCAAGGATTTTTAACTTTTTTGATGAAATAAAAATAAAATAGTGTTCCACTTTGATTGAATTGATGTTTATATTTCATACTCTCATGCATTAATTTCTACAACTTATATTTGAATATCAATCATTCATATATTAACCCCTTGGATTCTCCTGGGGCTTGAATAAACTTAGCACTTGCCTAAAATAAAATGAGAGATGATGGAGGAAGAGAAGTGTACATTTTCCCTTCATCCAATAAATATGAAAAATAAATTCAAAGAAAGTATAGGAAACAAATCCAAAGAATATAGAAAAACAAAAATGCACATTTGTTACTAGTTCAGAAACTTTGGCCACTTAGAGCCCTCAATAACATTGTGTTAACAAAATAATATTTTTATGTGCTATTGGAGTGATTCCAAAGCCCGATTGAAGTGGATTCATATGGATATTTATAAGACAAATATTTTTTCAAAGTGAATTAAAATTACGTGTTAATCCTTATGAAGAGCATCCTACTTGATGGAGTTGTTTATGAAGTTTTGTCTATAAAAACAATCAATATTTGGAGTGTAACATTTTTTTTAAATTCAAATTGATGTGTTCAAATTGGAGATTGAAATATATTAATTTAATATCTACAATAGAAACAAGTTTTTAATATTACATGGCTTTATATCACAAAATTGCTCATGGATAGGCCTATGAGAAAGAGTTTCACTGTTTATTTTAATACATGCAATCACTAAATGTGGCATAACTTTTTCACCTAACCTCCAAATAAGATTATTCAAATTCTAAATTAAACTATACTTGAAGGTATATATCCATTATAAATAATTTTTAAAAATAATATTCATGTCAATGAATAGTCAAGCTGTATAATTGTCATAATGTAGATTTTATGACAAGAAATTACTAATTTAACCATAATGTTTTAGTACGATTTTGGATTAAGGTGATTCAAATTGGGTTGGAAACTAGATTCCAAGGGATATCTCCCTTAGAAGCATATTGTAAAAAATATTCCGATTAAGTTCCTAAAATAATGAATGCACTAACTTTGTCTTTGAATTTTCCCTTTGACACCTAGTAACTATTTTGGCCATAACTTTTTCATTTGAGATCCAAATTGAGAAATTCAAAATGGATTAGAAACTATATTTCAAGGGATACTTTTTATAGAAATAAATTTTAACAATGAGCTCATATGATCCCCCAAAATAGGACTATTTGTATTTCATTTTACCACGAAGCCCTCTCAAAATGAGTTATTGAATAAAGACTTGAGTAATTATTTATGAATCATAGATCCAACATTATTATTCATTCTTTAATAATATTATTAATTGATGTATTATTTTATACTATCTGATGGTATTTTGGAACATAAATAATTCCCTCAATCATAAGAAAATTTTGAATTCATGTTTTGTGTAACAAGGTCATAGGTAAACTCATATTCAAGTTTGAGAAATATAACATAATAAATGCTCGAAAATGAGGGATCAACTGCTCATATATATTTGATGCCAAGAAATGTTGAAAAATGGAGTGGTACAGTGGCCTAATGATTGTTTGGAACCAATTTTCAATGTAATGTTTTTCTCCTTGGCTCTCCTTAATTTTCATACCATAAATTTCTGATGAAGTTTGTTCCTTTCATTCCTGAATGCATAAGGAATATTTTGGTAAACATGCAAGAAATAATTCAATTTTTGGTTGTAGTGTATGATTTTCAATAGATCTGGCCCATGTCTCCTTGGTCTCTTTCATATTATGATAAATATTACTAGAAGAATTTTCTAGGATCTCCTCTCGTGGATTCTATTTATGGATTCCATACTTCTCTTTTATCTCTTGAAATGAAGAGTTATTCCTCGTGAAAATTCAAGATTATGTAAAATGATTTGAGAAGATCCTTGTGGTGGCTTTCCCTCCTTTACTAAATCAATTCCTTAGCATCTTCCTTTGATAATTGATATTTTTTGTCTTTCAAATAGATTAATGGTTTTGGGGGCGGGGGGGTGTGGTTAAGTACCACTCTAATCCCTGGGTCCATTGTAAGAATGCATAAATGAAAATAATTAAAACTAAATATAATATAAGAATGAAAAAATAAATATGATTTGGGTTTTAGAAGACTTATCTATAACAAATGTGCATGTTCTTACCTCTTGCCTTATTGTCTTCACTCCTCCAAGCCCTAAATTTTGAAAAAAATCTTGAATGCAAACTTTTTAGAATTGCTTCTAACTCTAGTTCTAACTCAAAGTATGCTCCCTCGATAATCTCGCAAAAAAATTTAGGCTAATATACGACATATATTACGATATTTAAATCAATTTGGGTGTTCATAAACCTAAAATAAGTTTATAATATGCAGGGAACTAGGTTAGAATGGTTGTCACACCTAAGACTATGTACACTAAAGTCAAATAACAAAATTTAAGGCCTAAAATTCTAAAAGAGTAAGTTAAAGAAGCATAAAATACAACTTTCAAAACTTAAAATTAATCTAATCACAGTGATTGAAAAGTAAAACACACATACTTAAAATCCACTAGATTATTGGGCATGCAATAAGGTACCAAAACACTATTCAACTCATAGTATTCTACATAATTATGTTCAATAGATCTGAAAGGTTTCACACTAAAATCAGATGCTTGTAAATGACATGATTTGAAAACAATGCTTGTAAATGACATGATTTGAAAACAATGCTTTAAGAGGTTTGGTTTAGTGGATTCGTAATGCAATGGGGACTTTTACGCTGGTGAGAGAAAATAGATACTCTAGTAGTCTTTTATTAAATCCAATAAAATTAACCTAACACTACATGAGAAGTTAGGAATACACTAGGGCCTTTTTCAATTATGAGAGAAAAAGTTTATAGACACATCGGTAGTCTTCTACTCAAATTTTTAGTTGGTGAATGCTTAATTCATTGAATAATCTAGGAAATAAAATATTCTAGGAAATTAGGGAACTATGATGCCTTTTGATGCAACACTAAGTGAGAAGCTAAGAGAGCGTTAGGGCCTTTTCCACCAAGAAGGTAGTGGATGACACTCTTAACACTCTTCTTAACTTATCAACTAAATTGAATTCATAAGAAGAAATTATTCTATGATAGTTGGTTCATAAAAAACACTTTAAACAATGAAATACGGACAACCAATAAAACAACAACAATATGGAAAATAATTAAATTAAGTATTGATGGTAAATTAAAAAAGTATGAGTAGCAATATTTTCTGAACAAGTTATGAGTAGTTATGAGCATTTCAAGTATATAATTGTAACTATATACAAGATAACTAATAAATTACATAAAAATATAAATATGACAACATCAAAATAAAATGAATAATATATACTACAAGTAAAGAGTATGAATAACAAAAAGACCGAGGGCACAAGGCAAGTTGTGGGGTCCCTCCACTTCCAAGAAAGCACACCTTGTGAGACTACTAGCTAGGGAAACTCAAAAATCTCCATTTATTGATGAAAAATACATGGATAGAGCTACAACGTACTTCTTGAGAGTCTGAAATTAAAGCTCTCAAAATTTTGATATGAAAATACAAAACTTAGTTCAATTCTTCACACACTTGGTGTTTTTATACAATTTTTTAGAACTGAAAATGATATGAATTCTCATGCCATAAATTAAAATATCATTTTTGAGGCCTATTTGGGTCAAATTCCACCCATTTAGGCTATTTAAATCTAGTCTAATCCCTAGAAAACTAAAACATATTTGATTTTTAGGCAAAAACATGATATTCCCTAGGTTGGCAGGAGCGGGAGGGGTTTTTCATAACCCCGAGGGAACAAACAGAATAAATTTTTCCTAGGTAATTGGAACGAAAACAAATAATCAGGCTGAACCAATGGCTCTCTAGAAAGGGATAGAGCTAGCTCTACAAAATAACATCAAAGATATTCACATTATTGGAGACTCAACTTGGGCAATCGGGAACATTCTCGTCCTGTAAAAAGGCACAATGAAGCATAAGTCCAAGATCTGGTATCATATAGAAAGTCTTATCCACCATTTTGAAATCTAGATTCCTTGGCATGTGAAGCAGGATTTAAATATCATGGAGGAAAAACAATCAAATCAGGGAGTGGTTCTACCCCCAAGCCACCTCAAGCTAGGGTGAGCAATTGAGATCTATAACCTTCCCTAGTGACAATGAAAATCAATCCCAATAGGACCAAGGGAAATCGTCACAAGATTCAAGAGATCTTGAACACCCAAGGCATATGTCGCAGCTACCACTCACCTATCGCCATTTAGAGCATGCTGACTCAACATGGCACATGGGGGAGCCGGCTCACCCCTGATGTAATCATCCAACACACGGATGACGGTAAGGCAGGTCACATCAAGCCAGTCAAGGGTAGATACACATGCGCCATGGATACATATAAAACAAGTGTTGTGAATCGGCTTCAAACAAAAGCATGTGAGAGTGAATTGGTTCACAGATAATGCAAACTAACTATAGAAATATCAGAGTATTCGTGGAACTATAGAGTTTACACTCTACACAACCTAATTACTGTAGCAGGTTCCAATTAATCTCGAGGTTTGTTAAACATACATACATAGATGCGCATGATCAACAACCTAATTATAAACAACACATATAACCCAAAAAAAATTGCATCGCATGGAATCTCTTACTAGAGGGTCCCACGACAAGTTTTACCAATCATTCGTCGATCGCAAATCACACAATTTACAGTTTATCTTTAACGTTTAAACTTTAATCCATGCAAATTGCGAAACTGCGCTAAACTGACACATGTCGTATTCCTTTTCACATCGCAAATAAAATATTTTACTTTGCGATGGCTTAACACTTATTCCCTAAGTCTTGCGAAGCGAAAAATCTCTTTCCCCACGTTGTGATTTCCACCGTTGGATTAATCTCAAATCCAACGATCCCCATTGTCTCTCCACTCCTCACTTTGCATCGCTTGTAAAAAAACTTAACATGAAATTTTTTTTAAAAATCATTTCTCTGTGATCTGTGATGGTTTTCAATTTTCAAAGAGATCTCTCCTTTAATCGGGTTCAGAACTACGGCCCTTGTCGCACCTGCAATCCTATTGTTCTTCCATTGTTTAACTTAATGCGATTTAACAGAGTTTAAAAAAATAATTGAAAAGAGAGCTCGATCGACATAAAACACTTGAAAATTATTAAATAAGGAATTTACAGAGCCAAGCCCTTGATTGGCTGATTATTACAATTTTTATGCTCTCTCTGCTCTCGGCTCTCACACACCTATTTTACTCTATCTCACTTTTTCCTACACCCTGTCTCTCTCTCACACCTATCACACACATTTATATAAAAATATGAAGTTGTCCTTCTTGCTTAAAATATATTTATGTTGAACCACTCCAACAAACAAATGTTATCCTATTTCTAAGCTCATATCATACTTGGCTGAATCTCCTCGCAGGGAGAAACCAATTTCTCTTTCTATTCCTAATTAATTTAATAAACCCAAACAAACAAAATTCTCTCATTTAAAACTAAATAAATATTAATGACCAATGTTTATCCACCTCATGGTTAGCCACAACATGTGAACATCAAATCACATTGCTGGCTAAGTCTGGATGCTTCAGCATCAGCAGATCAATGAATTTTCTCGGGAGAACGTACAACCAAGGCAGGCAGAGAATTTATGACATGATGCCCTGCGAAATAAGATAACGGATGGTTTCCCCCTCCATCTGAACCATTCGTCCAGTGCACAGAGGGGTGAAACTGGTAGAGCCTCATTCTGGAGTGGGAGACTTCAGGTCGGGAACAACTTTTGCATGGTGACTAGGAGCGAAATTGGCAAAGAATTTCTACACTGTTTTCAGGAGAGAAAGGAGGGGGATGCTAACATTGCTACAGGAGACTCGGGTATAGGCAACATTGGAATTCATCACCACATCAACTGGAAGGAAATGGACCCTTTGAAGAAGAATATGGACTCCTTCTCAGACTCGTCCCCAACAGTGGAAGAGATCTGCAATCAGCAGGAGGCTCAATTTGCCCACCTTCACATCAATTTGAAAAACTTGTTATTCAATATCAGAGACAAATACAAAGCCACCACACAAAGGATGATGTTGCAAAAGAACAGGATCGCAGAGTAGGAAAAATGGATGACCTGGCTAAGGAGTGGGGTTTAGATTCTCCATCAGCAGATGGACCAAGACGACAAAGGCAAGCAAACCTAGAACCTTCTGGCAACAATTGACTCATGTACCCAGACTAGAACGGCCTTGAGCATCGGTGAGCCCAACAACTAGCATCAACGTCGCATAATCAAAGTAGAAGGGAATTGTCCTGATGTCCAGAGTTATAATCATTTCTGTTAAGTTTCTTTTGGTGCAGTGTTTTGCAATTTTTCTTTTAGGGGTATTCCATAAGGTCTATAGTATATCTAGGAAGTTTAGAACTCCTAGAGTTGCTAGTAAATATAATTTTGAAGCAATTGTGGGCATCATTTTTGTAATAAGCTCTATAAATTAAAGATTGGATAGACTTGTAAGATTTTGCAACTAGACAGGTATCCGGTGACTTTGAATTTTAATATAAAAACCATACCCGTTCTTGTTAAAAAAAAAACATGATATTTTCCTCAAAACTGGACAGGTTGACAGAGCATTGACTATACCTATATGGGTTGATTTTTTGGAAAGAGAATAGGCTTCTATCCATCTTTAGGTCCCAAGGAGAAAAACCCATGCTTTGGTTTTTTTTCCAAACTATCTAGCATGTATTCCAACGAATGCGCATTTGCAAAAAATTTGGTAATTCTTTGGTTATATTTTTCTCTTTTAATGAACAATTTTCTATAAAAAAAATTATAATTTAAAAAAGGATGACTTGGATACCTTTTTGATATATTTTGGAGCCAAAACAAAGATAAAGTAGGAAAAATGAAGTATAAGGTAGCTATATTATGCCAAAATTTGGATTTAGGTTAAGTAAAAATGGTCCTAAAAATAGTATCTAACACCCTCCAAGGATGAATTATATCTCATGTATTTTTCTACAAAATTGTTTTCTCTTAAAAATAACAAAACATATTCTTGCTAGAACTAATAAACTTGTAGGCTTCATTGGTAGTTACTAGTGAGATCTTTGAATTGCCCTTGTGCACGTTGATGATGAAGGATTTTCTATTCTTGATGAGATAGTATTAGTTATCTCTCCGCATGAAGATTTCATCCCACACGTACATATAGGGAATCCCAAACACAACATCAAATTCATCTATTGGAACTACATCTAATTCTACTTCATCAATAAAGTCAACACTAATAGTAAATTTGATTCTACGTTGTTTGGTCACCTTTATCTTTTTCCCTTGTTAACCCATCCAAATGGATATGGGCTAGGATGGTCATGACTCTCCAATCTCAATTTCTTGACCATATATACTACTACAAGATTCACCTATGATCCCGAGTCTAATAGAGTATCAATTTTCATCTTCTTGATGTGTAAATTTATATGGAAGATTGAGGTCATTCTTTGTCTTCATATTGTTGAAAGATACTTACATTCACCCACCTCTACATTAATATGTAGAAAATATTCTCATACACATATGAGTTGCTTTCCACATTATTACTCAAATATATGGCCACAATATTTTTCTTCTTATCATCTTTCTTTCTATTCCCCAAGTTGAGCTTTGGATGCAACCTCTGACACTTCTCCTCCATATGACCATCAATTTTATATTGGTTTTAATGGTTGTTGGTATATTTCGTCTGGTGCGTTGTGGTTTTTGTATTTTTTTTCTTTTCCCCCTGTTATGAAAATAGCTCACAAAATAGAATAAAATATAGATCAATGCCTTAGAAATCAGCCTCTTCGAGGGGGGAACCTCCTTTGCATTACATAAATGAAAAATTCTTGGATGATTCAAATGACAAAACCTCCTTTCTATATAAAGGAGTCCATGGGGTCATAATATAATCCTAGCTGACCTAACAATAATAATGTAAGGGCACAACAATAACAATAGTGGGCCTTTATGGGGCACAATAATAACAATATGGGGACTACAAGGGTACAAAAATAAAAATAAGTGGGATACACTAACAACAATAAGGGACTACACTAGTAATATAGGGACCTAACATTCCCCTCTCCTTCAAAAAAGTGTTGTCCTCAACGCTTGAGTAGCTTTGGATGCTTTTATATAAAATTCACATCCTCCCATGTGGAATCTTCAATGGGTAAGTTCTTCCACTTGATGAGATACTCTGAAATTGATCGATTCCATAGCTGTCAAGTTCTTTTTTCCGTGACTATTTCAGGTTCCAATATGATTTTTCCTTCATCATCAAGTTATGGAAATATTGTTGGAATTGGAATTTTGTCACCTATAACCTTATTTAAGCATGAAACATGGAAAACTGGGTGCACTCGAGAGAAGCAAGAAGCTCTAATTTGTATGCCATAGTACCAATATTTTACAACATCTTTTAAGGATCATAGTACTTTGGCGATAATTTATTATCCTTCTTAGATTTCTTGAGGGAGATTTGTTTGTACGGTTGTAGCCATACAAATACCCAGTCTCATACAAAAAGACTTTTCTCGCTGTGATGTTGATTTGCCTATTGTTTCATTCGATTTTGTGCCAAAATTGGGTTATCCTTTAAGATTTGGAGAACTTGTTGGTGATGCTCAATGTGATTTTCCACTACTTGAACCTTAGAATTTTTTCTTAAATATAATGTGATGGACGGTGGATGATATCCATAAAGTGCGATAAATGGGGCCATTTTTGCTGCAGTATGGAAGGAAGTGTTATAACACCATTCATCCAAAGGTAACCACTTGACCCATTGTGTTTGTTTATCAGATACAAAACAACAAATATATCCTTCCAAATATTTTTTCACTATCTCATTTTTCCCATCGGATTGAGGATGATAAGATGAGCTATGAGCTAGTTGAGTACCCAAACAAGAAAATAATTCCGTCCAAAAATTTCCAGTGAAAAAGGTATCTATGTCGCTTACAATAATCTTTGAGTTTCCACGTAGGTTTTGAATTGTTTTCGTAATGCAATAGCAATTGTACTTGCTTTAAATGGATGAGATAATGCACAAAAGTGTGCATACTTGGTAATTCTATTAACTACCACCATGATGACATTATTTCCTTAGGAAATAGGTAAACCTGTGATGAAATCCATTGAAACCTCCTCCCAACATTGACTTGGAATGGATAAAAATTTTAGCAGACCCGGGCACTTAATTGTCTCAACTTTGTTTTGTTGGAAAACCAAACATTCCGCCAGAAAATTTTAAATATCAGATTTAAGTCCATCCCAAAAAAAATATTTCTTCACCCGGTGGTAAGTTTTTAAAAATCCTGACTGTCCTCCTAAGGGAGAGGTGTGCAATTACAAAATAATATTTTGTTCTATTTGGGAATTCTTACAAAGATATAGGTGATATTTATACCATAAGGAATATTTTTTCCAACTAAATCTATCAGATGTATTGGGATTTTGATGAAATTTTTGAATGAGTGTCCACACTTCTTCTTCATTCTTCCATTCCTCCCTTGCTTCTGTTATCCAATCTGGTTGGATAATATAAATAGCACAAAGAAATGCTTCCACCTCCTCATCCTTTCTTGATAGTGCATGTACAACAACATTTAGCTTCCCTTTTCTATCAATGATTTCAAAGTCATAATCCAACATCTTTGTGATCCATTTTTACTGCTTTTCTGAAGATAGCCTTTATTCCAAAAAATATTTAAGACTATCAAGATCAGTTTCTACCTTGAAGTGTCTTCTCATTAGGTAAGTTCGCCATTTATTTAGTGCATGTAGTATTGCCAGCATTTCCTTCTCATAAATATCTTTTTGTAAATACTTTCCTTTGATTGGAAGACCTTCAAAAGAAATGGGTCTTCCTTATTGCATTAAAACAACACCAATTCCATTTCCTGAGGCATCATATTCCATAATAAATGTTTTTGTGAAGTCTCGCATAGCTAAGAATGATGCTAGGCACATTGCCTCTTTAAGATGTTCAAGTGCCTTAGTTGCTTCAGGAGTTCATGAAAATGCATCTTTCTTCAATAATGTTGTTAGAGGTGCTGCTATATTCCCATAATTCTTAACAAACTTGCGATAATATCCTGTTAACCTAAGAAATCATTGCAACTGCTTTATGTTGTGGGGACTTTCCATTCCTTAATGGCTTTAATTTTTTTAGGGTCTACATTAACACCCTCTTGAGATACAATATGACCCAGATATTACACCAAAGAAACATTTGGAGGTTTTTGCATATAATTTTTCCTCCTCCAATAGCTTGAGCACCCTATCAACATGTGGAACATGATCCTTCCAAGACCTATTGTAGATTAGTATATCATCAAAAAATACTAACACAAATTTTCTAAGGAAAGGTTTGAAAATTGAATTCATCAACCCTTGAAATGTAGAAGGTGCATTGGTATGTCCAAAAGGAATGACCAAAAATTCATAATGACCCTCATGAGTTCAAAATTTTGTTTTTAGAATATCTTCAGTCTTCATTCTAATTTAATGATATCTTGAATGGAGATCCACTTGGTAAAATAAATTGCTCCATGTAATTCATCCAATAATTCATCAATCACAAGAATGGGAAATTTATCTTTAATAGTGAGCTTATTGTGCTCCCTATAATCTGGACACATGCACCATGATCCATCCTTCTTGTGCACCAAAAATACTGGAGCAGAGAAAGAACTTTGGCTTGGTTGAATTATACTAGCCTCTAACATTTGTGTAATCATATGTTCAATTTCGCTCTTTTTAACATAAGGATATCTATAAGGCCTGATGTTTGGAGGAACACTTACTGGAATAAAATGAATAGCATGATCATGATCATGAATAGGTGGGAGTCCTTTGGGAGTTTCGAACACCTTGGAATTTTTTTCCAATAATTTTTGGAGATCTGGAGAAATAGATGATTTTTATGTTGGCACTTCTAGTGAGCATAATTGTGAAATATTTTAGCTTCCTTGTCATCCATTTTAGCTTCCATGCCATCCATCTTAGTTTCCATGCCATCCATTCCATTCTTCAAAACATACATCTTAGATTCCATTTCTTTCTTCAAACCATCCATCTTAGCTTCCATGCCTTTCTTCAAAACTTTAATTTCATTTTTTGTTACTCTTTGCGAGAGCGAAATTTGGTGCACTTGGTATTGTAATTTTGATATATCATGTTGCAATTATTCCTCTTCATGAGTCATACTAGAGCCTTCTAAGGGCTTAATGTGTGCTGAATTATTTTTATGGGACATTTTAGAACCCAATACTTATATCTATGCTTCAATATGCCCTTGGAATCACTTCAAACTGATTTTTCAAACAAGACTTATGCAATTTGAAAAACAAATACACATTTTTTTCTTGCTTTTGAGGAGCTTGATATTGAAACTGATGTATCTTTGTAATTTTGGATCCCCAAGATTTTATCTTTGGTCCTTTCGTAGGCCTCTGAATCTTCTTTCTAATGCCACAGGTTCGACCTGATTTGGATTCATCAAGGCAAATTTATACCTAATCTCTCGCAATGACCTAATTATGGACTGGTTCAGTAGAGAAAAATTGTACGACGTGCCACATGTCATTGTTTCTTCTTTCAACTCTACAATTGATACATAGGAAACTACAATCCGTGTAATTTTGGAAAATTTTTACAAAATTTGAATCTGATGCTCAAAGAGAGAGTTATGACAATTTTCCTAAGGTCACTTATTTAAGATGAAATTCGAGAGCCTACAAAAACCCTAAATTCCTCAGATCATATCTCCAAAAATGTTGCGAACAAAGATCTAAAAATTTTACACAACGTTCCTCGGGATATCTTCACAAATGGGGTTTTTTTGTAACCTCTGAACCTTCGTAGAAAAAAAAATTATAGCAAAAATGCCACGATGACTTGTTTGAAGCAGAAAAACCCTATAATCCCAAGCTCTGATAACAAATGTTATGAAACCAACTCATAAAATAGAAGAAAAGATAGATAAATGCCTTAGAAATCAGCCTGTTCGAGGGGGAAGCCTCCTTTACATTACATAAATGAACAATTCCTGGATGATTCAAATGAAAAAACTTCCTTTCTATATATATGATTCCATGGGGTCACAATATAATCCTAGCCGACCTAACAATAATAATGTAAGGGCACAACAATAAAAATAGTGGGATTTTATAGTGCACAATAATAACAATATGGGGACTACAAGGGTACAAAAATAACAATAAGGGGGCTACACTAATAACAATAATGGACTACACTAGTAATATAGGGACCTAACAGCCCCTTTCCATTTATTCTTCCCCTCCTTAGAATCTTCTTGATGCTCCTTCTACTTTAACACACTTGATTTTTATTTATTCTAGCCTGTGTTATTTAGGTATTGCACCTATGCACAAGTCTCATCCACCATTCAGGGTTTGAACAACAACACTTAGATATTTTTTATGGTTATGTAGACACACCAAATACTTAAGGAGTATGTTTGGATTCTTTAGGAATATACCCAACATTATGGACATCTTTATAAATTGTGTGGTGTAATACGGTACACTCTACCCTTATCTCTCCATGAAGTAATGTCATTGGATCCATTAGTCCTCTCTAAACTTGATATGGAAAAATTTCAACTTTATGAAATCTTTGAAATCCCCCCACTCAGTCACTGGAGGATATCCCTCGAACCTTATGTTTTATGTGTGGATTTGGCACCATGTTAAGGCATGGTCATCTAATTTCAACCAAGAAAACAGTTGTTTTTATTCTTGTTCTATGTGGTGAACACTAAAATAAAACTCTAACTACTAAAACTAGTGATTTAACTTCAAAGCACCAATCTCACTTTCATATGGCTTGAAGTTAACATTCACTTTTGTTTTGAATAGGGACTATGAATGGTTCACAACACTTAAACTAGGTTATTCATTTTTAGGTTCTTTCTTAGATTCCCTCTATAGTTCTTCCCAATCCCTTGATTTCCCCTCTAATTTTACCACTAAATTGGAACCTCCATCTTTTCCAGTTAGAAAAATGTAGGCCAAAGCTTCCATAAGGAGATTCATGTTATGACTAATATTTGTGACTTGTTCTTCTAGCCTTGAGAACCTCCTTTATTGGATCTAAATGGATATTTATAGAATTGTTAGCAATGGATGTGATTTTACAACTTTCCACTTAAACCAATCTATAACCCCTACAACTTCCCCAAACATACCCAAGGACACCCACTCTAATACCAATATGATTCATAACCTTCCATGGTTATTCCAATAGACAATTCATCACAAAGAATATACTACAATATATCTAAAAATTTGAAATCTACTCTATGAGGGTTAATATTTACTTATATTTATGGGTTTTTTAATTATTGTGCTTTGTTTTTGAAATATATAAAATATGGAAAATAGAGAGTAGTGAAATAAAACTCATAGACCATAATGAAAAAAAGATATGATATGAGAAACCCTTAGAGGAGAAAATCCAACTAGAAGGTGAGACTGCTCTACTCTCTCTTTCTCTGAATGGAAATGGATGCAAGTACAAAGGAGTGAGACCTATGGCCCATGGGATTCTAATAGACACAAACCCCCCCCCCCCTCTTTCTCTCTCTCTCTCTCTCTCTCTCTCTCTCTCTCTCTCTCTCTCTCTCTCATCTACTTTGTTCATATATGGAACAAAAATGCACTGAAATAGAATGGAAACCCATTTTCCTCCTAGTGGCTTAGATGTAACACAACCTGATAATCAACTACGGCTTAAATTTGACCCATTCAACTATCAAAATGAGCTAAAAATTGAATCTTATATATTCTTATTCATATTTTCCATGTGGATATCCCTCTTTCGATAAGTAATGGGGGATAGTGTGGCATCCTCTCGAATTATAGTGGTCAATTTTGATAGGTCAACGTTTGGGAGGCATAATTTTCTCATATGAGCTTTCATTGAGGCAATATTTATGCCATTGGAAAGGTATAAATGTTTATAATATGGAATATTATATATATTTATTTTTTCTTAAAAATAATAGAACACATTTCTTGCTAGAATTTATTAACGTTTTGGACTAATGAGTAATTACCAATGATATCTTATACTTTCCCTTATGCACATATATGATGAAGAACTTTACACACTCAATGAGGTGGTATCAGTTGGATATTTACATGAATATTGCATATTTCATATACATATAGGGAATCCTAAAACAACACCACACACATCTAGTGGAATTACATCCAATTCTTCCTCATCAATAAAGTTAATGTTGATAACAAATTTTACTCTACATCATTTGGTTACCTTTATATTTGCCTCCTTGTTGACCCACCCGAATGGGTATGGGATGGCATGGTAATGAGTCTCTCGACTTAATTAATTGACCATGTCTACTATTATGAGATTCAATTATGATCATAAGTTGAACAAAGCATCAATTTTCATCTTCTTGATTTTTATTTTTATATGGAAGAGTATGTTCATTTCCTTCTCTTATTCTTTCTGAAGGATACTCAAATTCACCCCCTTCTGCACTTAAGTAAAAATAATATTGTATGAGCTACTTTCCACCTAATTACTTGAATATGTTGCCATTATATTTTTTGGGTTGACATATGGATGCAATTTCCAACACTTTCCTCTGTATGACCATAAATTTTATAGTGGTTGTAGTGATTTCTAGGATCTTTGGACTGGTGTGCTATAATTTTTATCTTTGTGTCTTTTCCCCCTTTCGACTTCTTCTTCCTTTCCTTGTTAGATTCCTGGTGCTCCTTCTACTTTGATCCACTTTATTAAACTTTATTTTGGCCTATGTTATCCAAGTATTACTCTTATGCACAAGCCTCGTCCATTATTCTAGGTTTGAACAACATCACTTTCTTCCATAGATTGGATGTGTAGACCCATAGATACTTGAATTGTACATATAGTTTCTTTGGGGAGATACCCAACATTATGGCCATATTTTTAAATGCTTTGGCATTTTTCTGTACACTTTGCACCTATCTCTGCTTGAAGTAATGCCATCGAATCCCCTATTCGTCTACATACAAAATAGGGTAAAACTATGATTTTATGAGATTTTTGGAATACTCCCACTTAATCACTAGAGGATCTCCCTCTAAGCTTATGGTTTTCATATGGCTTTCCCACTAAGTTAGGGCACAACCTTTAATTTCAACTAAGAAAATAAAATTTTCTATTCTTCCTTTATGTGGTGAACACTAAAATAAGCCTCTAATTAATGAAACTAGTGACCTAAGTTCAAAGCATCAATATCACCCTCATATATATTGATGTCGACCTTCACTTCCATTTTTAACAGGGACCATGAATGGTTCATGGCACTCCAACTATATTGTTCCTTTTCATGTTCTTTTTTAGATACCCTCTCTGGTTCTTTTTATCCCATGATTTCCCCTATGATTTAAAATCTCATTTATAATTTTCTTATTCTCTTATTTCCAACTTGTTCACAAAAACCACCATAAGGAGATTCGTGTTATGGCTGGTATTTGCAACTTTTTCTTCCAACCTTAAGAACCTCTCCTTTGTAGGATCTTAAGGGATATTTATATATTAATTGACCATGGTTGGGGTTTTATGAATTTTCACTTAAAATAATCTATATCCTTTACAACTTACAACAAAATACCCAAATACACATATTCTAATACCAAGCTTATCTGTAAACTTTCATGGATGCTCCATTAGAAAGTTTGTGACAATGGATCTACTAAATATATTTGAAAATCCAAAATTTACAATATGATGGTTAATATTTCCTTATTTTTTTGGATTTGTTAATTATAATTTTATGCTTATGCAATAGAAAAATATGGAAAATAAAGAATTATTTAATGAACTCACAAACCATAATGAACATAAGAAATGACATGGGAAACCATTATGGGAGAAAACCCAACTGGAAGGTGAGGTTGATTTTCTCTCTCTTTCTATGAATGGAAATGGATTCAAGTAAAAAGGGGTGATACTTATGGCCCATGGGATATTACATTACATAAACCCTCTCGTTTTTCTATCTCTCTATCCATTGTTAGCTACTTTGTTAATTTATTTAACAAAAATGAACTTCAATAGAATGGAAAACCCTTTTCATCCTAGTGGTATAGTTATAACACATCTCGCTAGCCAAATAAGGGTTAAATTTGACCCATTCAACCCTCAATATAAGTTAAGATTAAATCTTCTAGAGACTTATTCATAGTTCCCATGTGGCTAGCCATTTTCCATGAGCAATGGGGGTTGACATGATATCCTCTCGAATTATGGTGGTTAATTTTGATAGGTCAATTCATAACCTTCTTATGTGAGCTTTAATTGAAGCAATTATTACAATGATGAAAAGGTATTGGTGTGTAGATTATGGAATACTGGTCCATAGTATGTTTGGGACCACAAAAGTGGTCATTTAAAGTCTCACAATTGATCCTGAAGGTTTTCACACAAATTTTCCAAATTGGGACCACTGGTAAAAATGACCTTGCAAGTTTAATCCCCAAAAATTTCCACTCTAAAAGCATTGATATGAATGGAAAATAATAAATTGATCCAAAATATATCATAATGCAGACCTCTAGCTACTTCAAACTCACCCTCATGTTACTTTTGTGTAATGTAAGGTCATCCAACACCAATAATATCTCATTTTTGCATCATTCCGTTCCAAAAACACACATCCAAGAAATGTCTCCATTCTCCAATACAAATATATAGTCATTAGATACTAATTTTATCATCCTCGGGTATGCCCAACATCTAAAACTCATTGTCTAACATCCTCTAGCACTTCAATATTTGAGAGGAACTATCATTCTAGTTCAATTTCATCCTCCAAAACCTTCAACTCCTTCTTTAGCTCTAGCGGGACCTCTCTCCTAAGTTGTCTAAAAAAATGGTTTCTTGAGTTCTAGCCCATGCGCAACTACTACAAGCTCTTTGCCTCATCATTTGGATTGCCAAAAATAGAAGAAAAGGGATATCAATGCCTTAGAAATAAGCCACTTCAAGGGGGCAACCTCCAATACATTATATGAATGAAAAATTCTTGGATGATACAAATTACAAAACCTCCTTTATATATATAGGAGTCCATGGGGCCACAATGTAATCCTAGTGGGGTCACAATGTAATCCTAGCCGACATAACAAAAATAATTTAAGGGCACAATAATAACAATATGGGGGTTACAGAGGTACAATAATAACAATAAGGGGGTTACACTAACAACAATAAGGGATTATACTAGTAATATAGGGACCTAACATGCCCCTCACGTTAAAAAAAGTGTTATCCTCAATGCTTGAGTAGCTCTGGGTGCTTCTGTATAAAATTCTCATCCTCCCGTATAGAATCTTTAGTGGGTAAGTTATTCCACTTGATGAGATACTCTGAAATTGATCGATTTCGTAGCTGTCGAGTTCTTGTTTCTGTGACTGCTTCAGGTTCCAATATGATTTTTCCTTCCTCATCAAGTTTTGGAAATATTGTTTGAACTGGAATATTTTCATATATAACCTTATTTAAGCATGAAACATGAGCGGATGCACTCGTGAAGAAGCAGGAAGCTCCAATTTGTATGCCATAGTACCAATATTTTGCAACACCTTGTAAGGACCATAGTACTTTGGTGATAATTTATTATCCTTCTTAGCTTGCTTGAGGGACCTTTTTTTTTATGGTTGTAGTTTTAAAAATACCAAGCCTCCTACATCAAAAATTCTCTCGTTGCGATGTTGATCTACCTGTTGTTTCATTCAATTTTGTGCCAAATTCAAGTTATCATTTAAGAGTTGGAGAACTTCTTGTTGATGCTCGATGTGATCTTCCACTACTTGAACCTTCGAATTTTCTCTTAAAGATGATGTGATGGATGGTGGATGATATCCATGAAGTTCCATAAATGGGGTCATTTTTTCTATAGTATGCAAGGAAGTGTTATACCACCATTCAGCGAGAGGTAACCAATTGACCCATTGTGTTTGTTTATCAGATAAAAAACAACGAAGATATCCTTCCAAAAATTTATTTACTATCTCATTTTGACCATCAGATTTAGGATGATAAGATGAGCTATGAGCTAATTGAGTACCCAAACAAGAAAATAACTCCGTCCAAAAATTTAGAGTAAAAATGGGATCTCTGCTTTTTATCACAATAACCCTTGGGTTTCCATGCCAGCTTTTTGAATTGTGTCCATAAATGTGTGTAATTGTGCTTGCTTTAAATGGATGAGATAATGCACAAAAGTGTGCATACTTTGTAAGTCTATCAACTTCCTTTTGTGATAAACACTCTTTCCTTGTGGACTTAGGTAAACCTGTGATAAAATACATTGAAATCTCCTCCCAACGTTGACTTGGAATGGATAAAGGTTGTAGAAGGCCCGGGGTCTTAATTGTATCAAATTTATTTTGCTGGAAAACCAAACATTCCTCCACAAAATTTTGAATATCAAATTTAGGGAAATCCCAAAAAAATTCTTTCTTCACCCTGTGGTAATTTTTTAAAAATCATGAGTGTCCTCCTAAAGGAGAAGTGTGCAATTCCAAAATAATCTTATGTTTTAGTTGGGAATTCTTACAAAGATATAAATGATCTTTGTACCTTAAGGAATCATTTTCCAACTAAATATATCAGATGTACTAGGATCTTGCTACAACTTTTGAATGAGTGTCCACACTTCTTCTTCATTCATTCATCTCTTGCTTCGGTTATCCAATCTGATTGGATAATAGAAATGGCACAAATCAATGCTTCCACCTCTTCATTATTTCTTGAGAGTGCATCTGCAACAACATTTAGCTTCCCTTTTTTGTAGATTATTTCAAAGTCATAACCCAACATCTTTGTGACTCATTTTTGCTACTCTTCTGAAGATAATATTTGTTCCAAAAAGTGTTTAAGACTATCATGACCAGTTTTTACCTTGAAGTGTCTTCCCATTAGGTAAGTTAGCCATTTATTTAGTGCATGCAGTATTGCTAACATTTCCTTCTCATAAATAGGTTTATGTAAATAATTTCCTTTGATTAGATGAATTTCGAAAGCAATGGGTCTTCCTTCTTGCATTAAAACATCACCAATTCCATTTCCTGAGGCATCACATTCCACAATAAAGGTTTTTTTGTGAGTACGTGACTAAGGCCAGTGCCAAGCTTTGTTGCCTCTTTAAGATGTTCAAAAGCCTTAGTTGCTTGAGAGTCCATGAAAATGTATCTTTCTTTAATAATGTTGTTATAGATATTGCTATTCTCCCATAATTCATAACAAACTTGTGATAATACCCTGTTAACCTGAGAAATCCTCGCAACTTCTTTATGGTTGTGGGGACTTTCCATTCCTTAATGGCTTTAATTTTGTTAGGGTCTACTTTAACACCCTCGTGAGATACGATATGACCTAGATATTCCACCTCTTGTACTCCAAAGAAACATTTGGATATTTTTGCATATAATTGTTTCTCCTGCAATAGTTTGAGCACCCTGTCAACATGTTCAACATGATCCTTCCAAGACCTGCTATAGATTAGTATATCATCAAAAAATACTAGCACAAATTTTCTAAGGAAGGGTTTGAAAATAGAATTCAACAACCCTTGAAATGTAGAAGGTGCATTGGTAAGGCCAAAAGGCATGACCAAAAATTCATAATGACCCTCATGAGTTAGAAATGTTGTTTTCAGAAGATCTTCAGTCTTCATTCTAATTTGATGATATCCTGAATGAAGATCCAACTTGGTAAAATAAATTACTCCATGTAATTCATCGAATAATTCATCAATCATGAAAATGGGAAATTTATCTTTAATGGTGAGCTTATTGAGCTCCCTATAATCCAGACACATGCACCATGATCCATCCTTCTTGAGTACCAATACTACAGGAGTAGAGAAAGAACTTTGACTAGGTTGAATTACACCCGCCTCTAACATTTCTGAAATCATACGTTCAATTTCGCTCTTTTGGACATACTGATATATATAAGGCCTGATGTTTGGAGGAATACTTGCTGGAATCAAATAAATAGCATGATCATGATCACGAATAGGTGGGATTCCTTTGGGAGTTTCAAACACCTTGGAATGATTGTCCAAGACTTTTTGGAGATCTGCAGAAATAGATGATCTTGATGTTGGAACTTCTAGTGAGCATAATTGTGCAATTACGCCTCGTTGTTCTTTCTTTAGAAGCTTTTTCATGACATCAGAGCTTATTATCTTTCTCGGCTTCCCTGCAATACCCTGTAATTCGATTTCCTTTCCTTATGAAAAAAAAATCAAGAAACGTTCTTGAAAATTAAAAGCTATCGTCCCCAAAGATTGTAACCATTGTACTCCTATTACAACATCAAAACCTCCCATAGGAATGGAAAGCAATGGACTATTCAATACATATTCCCCCATGTTTAGCTTGATATTATGGCATTTTCCAGAGAAATTTATATTTCCTCCATTTGCAACCATCAGTTGACATTCTGGTGTTGGGCATAGGAAACAATTCAATTCCTTGGCTACCTTATAATGAATAAAATTATGGGTGCTACCTAAATCAATCAACATTATTACCTTTTTATTCTTGATATTTCCTTCTATCTTGAGAGTTTGAGGAGCGGTAATTCCTGCCAATGCATTACAATATATGGTCAGACTCATTTTTTCCTCTTCTAGTGCTGGTTCCTGGTGTATATCCTCTTCTTTTGAATATTCTTGTTCATTTTCTTCTTCCTCTTCACAATCTATGTAAAATAATTTCCTCGCAGAACACTTATTACCTTTAGTGTATTTTCTATCACAATTGTAGCAAAGCCCTTTTGCTCTTTTTTCTTCCAATCATTGTGGTGTCAACCCTGTAGGTTGTGGAAATCTAGGAGTATCAACACTTCCATCTTTATGGAAGTGAGTGGTAGTCTTCCTTGTCGCCATAATTTTACATTCAATTTTTCTTGCCAACCTGAATGCCTTCTCCAATGAATCAGGTTCCAAAACACGAACTTCATGTTGGATGTTATCCTTTAAAGTACCTATGAAGAGATCAATCTTGTGTTCCTCTCGAGTATCAGTCACCCTTATATTCAATTTTTGGAAGTCCTCAATGTGCTCCCCCACTGAACACTTTTGTTTGAGATTTATTAATTGGCTAAGGAAAGTGTTGCTCTTTGTATCCTCATAATGTGTTCTCATTTCCTACATAAAAATTGACCAAGTGACAATTTTTTTACGAGAGAAAAGCCATCGATACCATACAAATGTATTTTGTTATAAATTTAAAGTTGCAATGCGTACCTTTTGTGTGTTTTGCACATTATTGAGATCAAAATATTTCTCCATCTGTAGTATCCATGTTAGAGGATCATTTCCATCAAACTTCCTCATATCCATTTTTGGAATATGGTGGTTCTTCCCTCCAACATTAGACTTTATGAAATCACGATTAACATTTATTTTGTTCTCATCATGAGTTTCCTCTACTATCGTTTCACCATTAGGAAACATTTCTTGTATCAACTTTGTCAAACCTTCCATGTCTGCTTTTAGATCATTCTTCATGTTTTCCATTTTCTCATTGATCTTAGCTTCCATGTCATCCATCTTAGATTCCATGCCAGCTTCCATGCCATCCATATTAGCTTCCATACCATTCTTCAAACCATCCATCTTAGATTCCACGCCTTTCTTCAAACCATCCATCTTAGTTTCCATGCCTTCCTTCAAAACTTCCATGTCATTTTTTGTTGCTCTTTGTGAGAGTGAAATTTGTTGCACTTGCTCTTGTAATTTTGATATGTCATGTTGCCATTATTCGTCTTCATGAGTCATAGTAGAGCCTTCTAAAGGCTTAATGGTTGTTGAATTATTTTTAGGGACCATTTGAAAATCCAATACTGATATCTATTCTACAATATGCCCTTGGAATCAATTCAACTTGATTCTTCAAACAAGACTTATGCAATTCGGAAAAAAAAATACACACCTTTTACTTGCTTTTGAGGAACTCGATATTGAAATTGACTTATCTCTATAATTGCAGATCCTCAATATCTAAAATTTGGCCCTGTAGTATTCCCCTAAATCGTCTTTCAAATTCCAAAGGTCTGACTTGATTTGGATTCTTCAAGGCAAATTTATGTCCAGTCTCCCACAATGACCTAATTATGGATAGGTTCAATAGAGCGTACTTGTATGAATTTCCACGTGTCATGTTTTTCTCCTTTGGCTCTAAAATTTATCGACAGGAAACTACATTCTGTGTACTTCTAGTCACTTTTTATAGAATTCCAATCTGATTCTCAGAGAGAGAGTTATGAAGATTTTCCCACGATCACCTCTTTGAGATGAAATTTGGGAGCCTGAAAAAGACCTAATTTCAACAGATCATATCTCTGAAAATATTGTGAACCAAGCTCTGAAATTTTGCGATGATGTTCCTCAGGATCTCGACTTCAGGCTCTAAAAAATCAGCTTCTGAACCTTCATAGAAAAAAATTTATAGTGCAAATTCCACAATGACCTTTTTAAGTGAAATTCAGGAGCCTGAAAAAAGCCCTAATTTCCACAAATCATATCTCCGAAAATATGGCGAACCAAGCTCTGAAATTTTTTGAAGATGTTCCTCAGGATTACTTCCTCGCACTCTAAACATTTCATATTTTGAACCCTCGTAGAAAAACATTTATAGCGCCAATGCCACGATGACCTGTTTGGATCAGCGAAACCCTAGAATCCAAAGCTTTGATACTAAATGTTGTGAAACCAGCTCCAAAAATAGAAGAAAAGAGATATCAACGCCTTATAAATAAGCCAATTCTAGGGGGAAACCTCCAATACATTACATGAATGAAAAATTCTTTGATGATACAAATTACAAAACCTCCTTTCTATATATAGGAGCCCATGGGGCCACAATGTAATCCTAGCCAACCTAACAATAATAATTTAAGGGCACAATAATAACAATATGGGGTTACAGAGGTACAATAATAACAATAAGGGGGTTACACTAACAACAATAAGGGACCATACTAGTAATATAGGGACCTAATAGAACCAAACTTATTCCAAAAACCATAGATCTCAACCTAATCTCACTCATAAGAGAAGAAAATAAGAGTTCTCATGAATTAATGTAGTGTTTTCATGGCCATCAGGTGTGACCATGAAAATAGGATAAAATCTAAATGACTTGTAATTCAATGTACAGGAAATGAAATGGAATTTCGTTCTTAAAATGGGAATTGGAATTCCCATTTTAAATCTCTAAGAACCGAAATGTGATGCCAGCACCATTACTTTATCCTTTACATGAAGTGATGTGAAAAATATGTGATGCCTTGGAGATTGTACATTGATCCTCATCCACCCACTATCATGCATGTCTAAAGTTCTTCACTGCATAATCCTCATAAATTACATACATTACTCAGTACCATGTCGCCCCTCCTTATGATCTTTTAATGTCATATCAACCTCACTCATTGAGTGAGGTGATGACCTATAACACTCCATCCCTTCCCACCCCATATTAGTAGAAATGACTTTATTTTAATCTATAATTTGAGGTGTATCTTAATGATGCATTAGTTTTATCATGTTTATGTTTATTTATTGAGTAAATTTATGCTTGCTAATTATTTAGTCATGGGGAGAAAGGGTAGGAATAAGTAGGATGATTGTGTCACATTTAATAGGAATTATAATGTGAAATAAATAAAAAATTGTGTGCATAACTTTTTATTTTAGTGGGTTTTTTTTTCTTTTTAATTTATTAAATTTTGAAATAATTATATTTTAAATATATAAAAAATTTATTTTACATGATAAAAATATCTTTATTATATTTCATTATTATTTAAAAGAAATTTGTAATTACTATTTTTCCTCCCAATACAATAAAATGTGAGAGTTAGAGAGACAAAGGCATGGGAGTAGAAGTATATTAAAAATTTTCCTAAATTATATGTGAAAATTGAATTATGTTTTTGTTTATGTACTACATAATGTAGAATAGATATTGATGTTGAAAGGAAAACTATCCAAGTGCTCAAATGAAGTTTGAGTGAAATTAAGAATTTCCATGAACACAAGTATAAGTATTTTCTATTTTTTATTTATTGTTATTTTTATTAACATTTACCTATAATAATTAGTTAATATATAGGGATTCTATGTTGGTTGACATCATGTTGCTAACTCTCATTGAAATCAATCTTGCTTCTTCATTTTCTCTCTATTTTTATTCATACCTCATTCTTATATGGTTCTATCAAACTGAGATTGAGTAGAAACAACCCTATCCACTTTATATAATTGAAAGATTATTATTAACCTACTATACATCATCATGATGGATTATTTGTTGCAAAAAATGACGTGGGATTTGGTTTTACCTTAAATTCCATTCAACCATGGGGTCTGTTTTTCCTGAGATTATCATATAAGTGTTTGTATCCTCTAAGCAAGTGAATTCATGCATGTATTATCACTTAGCTCCTTCTATATGATTTCCTCATCACCATACTACAATGACAAATCTATTTTTTATCTTTGATTGCATCTATCTTGCCTCAGTTTATGAGTGCATTTGTTCTTTTGAAATAATTGGCCTAGTTCCTAAAACCTAGTGCTCTTTATCCAACAAAACTTAAATCAAAACCCTACTGTGAAAAATACCTAGCCTAAAACCTTGATAATTCCAATCATATTTTGGTTGATTTTAGAGAGATCCCTCTCTGATTTGGTAGGGCTAGCTGCCATGTCAAAATTTGGTCGTGGTTACCTCAGTAGTTTCCTTTTTCAACCTTGGGAAACTAAGGAGTGCTAACAGGGTCTTCACACAATGAACATGTAACATAGCACATGCATTTGTGGGATATTAAAAAATACCCTAATTTCACTAGATATTGGTAAATACCTCCTAAAATTATTTTTTTTAACTCCCCTCCCAATACATTTTTTCAATAAAAATGCCTCTTATTTTTACTAGTTACCCATTTTTATACACCTAAATACCTATAAATCCCTAATACCTTTCATAACCCCTCCAATACCTATAATACAGTGACTTTAGTTTCTACAATTTAAAAACCCATTTATCAATGAACATGATAAAATAGTGGTTAACAAGGTGAATCCCTAGTGCTTTCAACATCCTTTTACTTTTATTTCTATGTTTTTATTGATGAAATCATAAAAATTAAAAATTCTAAAAATACCTTGATATAAATATGATCTCGTGATTTGCATTTAAGGCTTTATGTGATATACTTAAAGTGTTATTTATTTTATTTCTCGAATTAAATTTAATATTTTTATTGTGTTTTATGAATTTAAACATAAATCACATAATATAAAACATAAAAATTGAATAAGCGTAAAATCAAAATAGGAAGAATGTTGTTTTTAATTCATTTTATTTTATTTTTTTTAAATAAAAAAAAATTAAATAACTATATTGTATTGAGTCAAAATTTGTAGCTTTACTATTCATAGAAGTAGTACACAATTTCATAATGGTGTCATCTATCTATGGGCCACCTAGCTTTGATGAGGCAAGTAGGTCTCAAATTTAAATTGATTCTTCCTTTTTCCACTTAATTTTGTTTCATTTTGTTGCTTGAATATCATGAATAAACATTGACAAACTGAGAGTATAATGAGGTACATAAGAAATACATGTTATATTATATTTCGATGGAGGTTTCACATCATCTAGGTCAATGTATGCTAAGGTAGGTTGTTTTTTTAATTCTTGGATACTTTTGTCCATTCCTCATACTAATTTTGGAATGGTGTTTCTAGGTATTTTATTTATCCATGTTCTAATTTTGTAGCTCTTTCATCTTCCTCATTTAGGATCAACATTCAATAATCTATTTTTTTCTTCCTTTTATTATGACATATCAACCCACCTTACACCTTGTCTAATGAGTGATGAGGTAATGTGGTCTCTGAGGAGTGATTCAGAAGAGAGTGTAGAGGCTTCTTCTCTTAGGTAGGGGAATAGGTTTGCTGATATTTTTTTCTTTTTGTTTGTGTCATCTCTATTTCTATTTCCACTCATGGAGTTTAAGATGGACAAGACATCACTACTAGTTAGGTAAATTAAAATAGTAATATATTAACTATTGGTTATTTTTCATACAGTCCTTGCTATGGATGGGTTCATTTGGTGTCATTTTTCCTTCTTACGATGTGGTTACATTTTTTTCTAGTGTTATAGCATGAGATTATATTGTTTAAGTTGGATATAATGGTGTAACTTCTATGGGATATTCATTGATTAGGTGGTGCTACTTTGAAGCCTTAACCTACCTTGTGGATTTCCTATGGTATTTTCTAAGGGTGTTTGACTTTTGGTTCTTGATGGAGTGGGTGGAACATATCTTATTTTTAAACAAGCCCTACACTAGAAGGAACCTTCTCATAGTCAAGAGGTTATGTCTAAGTGTAGTATTTTTCTTTCAAATTGATCCACATTAGGAATCCATTATTGAAATCCATGTTCAAAACAATATGGGCATATGTAGTTATGTTCCTCCTTTGTTTTCTACACACATAAAGTGAAAATTTCCCAAGGAATTTCTAATCCTCTACAACTATTTCAACCCCAAATTTTAGTAGAAGGTTAAACATCCTTACCAAGGTTTGAGTGGAGGAGATAAAGTCCATAGTTGGATAAAAATTTGGAGCCCATGGCCTCATGCAAAGCCCTACTTCACCCCAAAACCGAGGACTATAGTGGATGATAATATCTCTATCATATGCTTTGTCAATTTCAATTATAAAAAATCCATTTACACACAGATAAAACAAGGTTCCTACCTTTATTTCCATTCCAAGTTGTTATTATCCATATGTATAGGTCTAATAACTTTAGCTAGAGTCCATTGAATAAAAAAAACATTGTTTTCCTTTAAGAACTCAGGACTGTCCCATAGTATTGACTATCATTAGAATATAGGGGGCTGAGGCTGTTCTTACCATTCAAACTCATAAGTGTTGAGTACTAGCCAATGTAACTCTTATTTGACATCTTTTTAAAAGTAAGAGTATATTTGAATAATGGAATTGGATTAGACAAGAGAGAGGCTAAGGAATTAGAGGAAGTGTTGTTATACATATTTGAGAGTCCATAATTTAAGGATCCCATAAGGTCTTTCTTCAACATATATAGGGTGCCACCTAATCTACTTCAATGATTGCCTTTACGAAGGAACTAGAGATTGATGAAATGGGAAAGGATGGATACTTAAAGGATGATGAGGTTTCCAATGTGAGGGTGGATCAAATTGATATGTTGAAATAGAAGGGGAGATTAAAACACCATAACAGTGACAATGATGCAGGCATAGAAAAATCATAACAACTTTGTATAGGAGTTCATAGAGCCTTATTACTCTATTTTACAAATCTTGTTAGTTTTAAATCGCACATATACTTTTCATAAGGGAATCAAAATAGATATTGGTGTTATAAGTACTTGGGAAGGATTTTCCATTCCTCCCATTTAGCCTTAGAAGAGTATTTAAGATATTGGTGACTTCAAGAACCATTTTTGGGCATGGAAAAAACCCATACATCAATATTTCATGATTTTGTGTGATAAAATTAATGACACTCTCATATATATGATTGGATAATGCTAATAGTGGTGATGTTAAACTCCCCTAAATTAATTCATTAGGAATATGGCAAGCTAAATAATACAATTGAAATTGGTTGACGATTCAAAATTGTTGGTTATAATTCAACTAATCTAAGGTGTAGGAATGCAGATATGGTGGACATCCAAAGAATATGAGCTCTTATTCAAGCATAAAAAATGTTATGGCATACTCCATACTATTAGAGCGGGGTCCCCTGGGGAAATTTTTAAGTAACTTTTTGTATGTAACTTTGGATATGCGCGCTGCACGGAAAGGTCAAGGGGCTTTGGGGTAGGTCAAAGTCTCGCTTTTATGTAAATGGGTTCTAAGGGTAAAAATTTGGGCCTCAAACTATGGTTTGATACCACAGTATTTGCGCCCTAGATGAATATAAATAGATCCAGTCTAAGTAATATAGAATCATGATGTTTTGGATCTAAGTACATTTATGCCTTGGTGATACATTTTTGTAGGTCTGGTTTCGTAGAAAGGCTCCTACTCATTGTGTGTGGGGAGGCCTAGTCCTAGCTGTGTGCAGACTCTGCTAGCTATGTAATTGTAAGGGGAAAGTCTGATTTTACTGAACTGTTGCATCTAATACAAAGACTGTTTTGGCGAAGCAATTATGTTATGTGTATGAATTGTATGTTTATTATTATTGCCTTGATATCGTGTTACTTTTGTTATATCCGCGACATTAAATATGTTCTTTATGAATGTTGATGGCTAAGTACATGAATATATCTGCTTGAGTCATTGTGCTTTATCCAATTCTGTTATTTATCTGGGACGAAGTTGATCTATGATCTGTTATTATATGCATTATCTGTATTTTCGATGAGCTGGTCTGTTAGGTCTTTATTTATATATGCCCGCGTATATTTCTGATCTGCAACAAGTCCTGTTAGAAACTTGTTTAGGGCCACCAGATCAATTTCTTCCTCAAGATGCGAAAACCTGGTCCCAATACCCCCCATACTGCTTTGGGTGAGATTTTGATCTGCACAAGCATGTCATTGCTGAAAGGGCCAATAATTGGAGGGTTTTTTGGTTGCACTATAAACTCTGAACCTAGTTCAAGACCCCTCAAGCCAACAAATGGTTCTGTTTTCAGGGCCAAGATCAATTTGAGGGAGATTTAATGTTGTGGCATCCTACGTAGAATGAATTGCAAGATTGGTTGCATAGAAAGATCCTTGAATTCACGATATAAGAGGAGAAAATTTCTAAGATATCACCTGAAAAGTGGGTTCAGAAGTATATCTATATAGAAGTTCATGAGATATTGTTTTTCTCCTTTGCGACTAAGTTGCATGAATGGTTTTCACAATTAACTGAATTAATATCTGCACGAAGGACGACACAGTCACTTAGTGGACTCCTGAATTAATACATCAATTACAAAAGACAAGCAATAATATCAACCATGCGATAGACCATTAGATCAATATTGTCTTCGAAGGATTTGCGAATAAATTTTCCATTGATCACTTTGTGTCATACTCTAAAGCATAAAGAAGATTTTTCAAGGGTCCTAGAGGTAATTTCCTACACTCCTTGAAGTTTTTGCTGAAAATGATATTATGTGAACATGGTTCTCTGTGCAAACATAGTGAATGCCCCAAGAGGCCCAACTATGCATAGCGGAAGAATTTACTACGTAGACCTGGAAGAAGGATTTTTTTACAGTCCTCTCAAGGGAAGATCTGATAGTAAGGATGAGCGAAAAAATAGTAGGTCTAGTGAATCTGCATGCTCTGAAGAAGAGGAAGTCTCCCAAGCAGAAATTTCACCATATCATAACGATTAGGGAGCCTTGACCATCTTTCAGATCCCATCCACTCCACTTCCACACTCATCTCACAATTCTTCCACTCCACCCCATCCTCCACGTTCCCCATGCGTAGATATGGCTACATCTATGAAGCTGCCTACTTTCAGAGGTATTGGAAATGAAGATACTGAGCAATTTTGGCTTGTGAATAATGTTGTATGGAGGGCACAATAGGTTAATAAGGATGATGTTAAGAAAGCGCATCTAGCCACTGATTTCCAATATTGTGTGTTGGATTCGTATATTATATATGTACATGAAAACCCTAATGCCACTCTGGATGAATTGAAAGATGCCCTAAAAGAACAATTCAACAATCCTAAGTCATATGTGCTATGTGTTACAGAATTGAAAGAGATTCACCATGACATAAATGAATCTATGTGGGAGGTAGATCAATGACTAAAGCACACTATCAGAGATGGTGGATTCACTATCGATGATACCCAACACAAGGAGTTGTTTATTGTTATGCTACTCTCACATCTGCGCCAACCATTGGGTCAATAGAAGATTTCCATGCAGGCTTAGGCTATGGAGATTGCGATGAAAGTAGAAGCTACACCAACACCTGGTGTGCTTGGAACTCATTAGATTTAGAGTAAATTAGAAGAAATGCATTTGGAGATTCATAATCTACACAAAGATAAGGGTAAGGAGGTGTGTGCAAAGGTATGGTGCATATGATCTAAAGAATTTGGGCATCATAAGGATAAATTTCTTGTCTTTAATGATTATCTGAACATGGGAGGACCAAGCCCACTAAAGAGCGTGGTAGGGCTTGGCGAGATCCCTCCAGTATGGTGCACTATATTTCAGGTTACGGGTCTGAATGCAACAAATTTATGTCCAAGGGTCAGAAATTATACGCCTGAGCTGAAGCAATTGTTTTGTAGATTATGTGCATTCCTAGGACATAATGAACAACATTGTCGAACGTTTGACATGATGTTGGACAAGGTTGAAATATATAGAATGCAGGTTGAACCTACCTCACCAACATACCCATATGGGTGCATTGGATTTTAGACTAGAGGAAGAGGAAGAGGAGGTGGATCAACTGGTCGAGGAAGGGGGAAAGTCATTTGCTACAACTACGAAGATGCTGGTCACTATGTGTGTGACTGTCCAAAATCAGCGCGACAATCATGTAGGTACTGTAAACATTTTGAACATGTAATAGAATATTGTCCTATTTTAATTTCTAAGATGCTGGAGAAAAATACATGGAATCCGACGCAAAATATTCAAATGGTCAGAGCATAAACCTGCAAGGAATATCCTAGCGTGAATGTGGTCACTAGGAGCAGTGCAACCACTAATGAGGATAAGGGATAAAAGTTGTATCTTGACCTTTGGATTCATAAGGTACCTAGGAGAAATGATGGATTTGATTTACAACGCAAAAAAGAGACTTTTTTGAAGAGCGAAAGGGGTTTGTAGAGGGAAGCGCATAGATATCAGGTAGACCCATGAAGGAGGAAGGAGTAGATGATGAAATCAATCCATTAAGTTACTACACAACAAAAATATAGTGGAGAAACTTCAAGCATTAATAGATAACTGCGCAGAAAAGGAACAACCTCCAATAGAAAAAAAATTTGTCAACAAAATCTATAAGAATAAGAAGAGAATGGGGCGAGAGATGCGTATGACCACTCAGATCAATGCTTATGAAATGGATCCTGTTATTCTAGAACTAGCGTCCGATGCAAATTTCTTACCTAAGAAAACTTGGCAGCGCATGGGAGAACCCAAGTTGGAATGGTCCACCATTCAACTATGCATGGAAAACCAACAGAAAATCATTCCATTAGTAAGATTGTTGCAAGTTGTAGTCAATATTGAAGGTGTTAAGGTACTTGCAGACTTGGAAGTTATACAAATTATGGATGATACTGATCCTTATCCTGTGCTTTTGGGATTCGTTTGGGCTATTTATATGGACGATATCATAAATCTAAACAAAATAAGAATGGAGTTTGAAAAAAATAGAACCAGAGTCTTCATTCCCCTATATCCTATAGAAGGAGAGAGATACACAAAACCAATGCGCGCTGATGATGATATTAGCCATATCTATAAGTTGGCTTTGCGTGACGAAGATTGGATCAACCCAACGACTGATGGAAGGCTTAATTGGGAAACTGGAAGCTCTTACTTCTCAGATTCTGATGAAGAACTGGAGAATTGGAAGAACCGATTACATGAAGTAACTGCACTACGTTGCAATCGAGTGACTAGATATCTTCGGTTCATAACAACAGAGATACATTAATTACCACACTATGATGGTTTAACTAATGTAAATATGTTTTTAGGAGAACTTTAAAGAACTGTCCCAGAAGGACAGAGTTTCCATGCCTTAGATCTCATATTGCACTCTACTCCCGCACGATGGTGGTTGAATCATAAAGAAAACATGTGAAATTGGGATGAATGCATGCGAATGATGAGATTATGCTTTGAACGTCCAACTATCATAATGGAAGAATCCTATTCTGGAAAGGATGATACGCGCAACCATTTGGCTAAATGGAATGAGGTATGGGACGTGTAACCACAACTTGAATGGGTACAAATTTTCATTCATATGTTAATAAAAGTACCTATTGATTGGTATGTGGAGATAGAGCTGCACTGAGGTACTAGTTAATGGTTCGCGCCAGGGGAGAGCTTCATTTTAACCTTCAGCTTTGAGAGTGGGTTTTTCAATATTGGGAAAGCATTACATAACATTTAAGAAGTTATATTTGACACAACAAAGCCAACGGTAGAGCATGCTTCACTAGCCCAGGATGCGCAGATGAAGGATATTTTTAATTGTATAAATATGATGGTTGAAGAAAATGAAGAATATCCAAGGAGTTTCATATTTCTGTAATCTTAGGGATAGCGCATAGTTTCTGGGCCCTCGATCACTTCACTAGATGTCACAAAACATCTAAATATTCAGTAGGTGAATATTGGATCTGAAGAGCAACCAAAGTTGGTGAAGATTGGATATTATTGGGATGATGACATAGTAGGAAAGGTTGTTGAGCTACTGACAGAGTATCAAGACGTATTCCATACGAAGTTTTCAGAATTGAAAGGAATAATTGGAGAAATTTGAGTCATGAAGATCACGTTGAAACCCAACGCGCACCCGGTAAAACAACACCCATACAGATTGAATCCAAAATATAAGAAAAAGGTAAAGGAAGAGTTGGATACGATGGTTTCTGCAGGCATTATAGAACCAGTGGAAGAGTCTGATTAGGTGAGTCCCATGGTATTGCAAGATAATAAATTAAAAGGAGAAATTAGGATTTGTGTAGACCTATGCAAGTTGAATGATGCCTGTCTTCATGATCCATTACCAACTCCATTCCCTGATGATATCCTTGACAATTTCGGAGGACAAGAAAATACTCATTCATAGATGGGTTCCTAGGGTATCATCAGATCAAGATTGCACTAGAAGATCAAATTAAGACCACGTTTGCCACAGAATGGGGATCTTTCCAATATACAATCAATCCCTTTGGATTGAATAATGTACCTACCATCTTCTCGCGCGTAGTAGTAGCTGTATTCAAGGATTTTATCCATAAGTTCCTAGAAGTATAGTTTGATGACTGGAATTTTTTTTGGTTGTTGAAAAAGCATGTCTCCAATCTGCGCTTAATGCTTGATACCTGTAGAAAGTATCAGATCTAACTCGACTTGAAGAAATGTATACTTTTTGTTCCATTCGAGATATTGTTGGGATGCATTGTCTACCAGCAAGGGTTGATGGTAGATACGGTGAATATCGCAGTAATTGTTAATCTAGAGATACCTGCAAATGTCAAACAACTGCGTTCAATATTGGGGAAAACTAGGTATTATCGAAAGTTCATTCAGGGTTATGCGCTGATAATTTTACCCATGGAAAAACTGCTCAAGGATGCAACATTCTACTGGAATGAGGATTGTCATAAGAGTTTTGAGCTGTTGAAGGAAAAGATTGTTATCGCACGCATATTAATCTTTCCAAATTGGTTAAAGATGTTTCATGTGCATGTTGATGCCTCCTGTATCACACTTGGAGATATTTTAGCATAGCTAGGAGATGGAGAGATTGATCACCCTGTTTCCTATTCAATTTATAATATCTCAAGCGCAAAACGGAATTATTCAACCACAAAAAGAGAAGGATTAGCAATGGTATATGAGCTGCAGAAATTTCGCCAATACCTGTTAAGAGGACATTTCAATATGTTTAGTGATCACTCTGATTTAAAGTACCGAGTCAATAAGCCTATGTTAGGGGGGGGCAGGAGATCTACAGGTGGTTGTTACTATTCCAGGAGTATGAATTTGATATCACTGTGAAACCAGGAAAAATGAATGTTGGGCCATCTGTCGCACATTGAGACTAATGAAGAACCTACTAGCTTGGAGGATGGATTACTAGATGCATAGTTGTTTGCGATCAAGATAATTGATGATCATTTCCCAAATATTATTCAGTTCCTAACTACTGGATGTGCACCTGAGGAAAACATAGTACAATAGAAGAAAGAGCATGTGGCATGCGCGAAGAAATTCACTATTATTGCTGGGAAGTCGTACAAGATGGGTGAAAACAAAGTTATACGAAGATATGTTTTGGATTATGAAAGGTGTGTAATCTTAGATGAAGCTCATGGAGGGGTTGGCGGCGGTCATTATGTAGGAAAGGAAACTACACAGAAGATTTTGCGAGTTGGGTTATGGTGGCCCACATTGCACAATGATGCATATGCGCATTTTCGCGAATGTGATTTCTACTAGAGTACTGGGACGCCCTCATGCAAATATGAGATGCCACTGCATCCACAGGTGGCAATACAAGAATTTGAGAAATGGGACATAGAATTTTTCGAACCTATTAACCCTCTAGGAAAAAAGAGTGGTGCACATTACATAATCATTGTGACTGACTATGTAACCAGATGGGCTGAAGCTAAGCCCATGAAGGATTGTACTGAAAATACAACTGCACACTTCATCTTCAATAATTTTGTGACCCACTTTGGATGTCCTAAGATTCTAATAAGTGATCAAGGTACGCACTTTGTGAATGAAACCATTGAAGCATTGATAGAAGAATTTTGGATTCATCATCAAAAGAGCACTCCATATCAGCCACAGGAGAATGGTGTGGTGGACACTTTCAACAAGATATTGGAGTCTGCGCTTACCAAAGTGTGCAATGCTAACCAGAACGATTGGGATGAGCACATACCTACAGTTCTCTAGGAATATCGTACCACATGTAAAAATTTTATTGGTAGGACACCGTTCTAGATGGTCTATGGGCAAGAAGCTATGTTGTCGATGGAGTACACTGTTCCCATCCTACACATTGCAACATTAAAAAATATGGCAAAAGAAGATATTATGGAGGAATAGTTGTCACAATTGGTCACACTTGAAGAAGATCGCTTTATTTCCAATTTCCACTAGCAAGTTTAGAAGGCGCACGGAAATGCCTGGCATGATAGGCACATCAAATAGAATGTATTTAAGGAAGATTATTTGGTCCTATTCTATGATAACAAGTTTTTGTGCCACCCAGGGAAGTTTAAGATGCATTGGCTAGGGCCATATATTGTTAAGGAAATCATTCACGGAGGTGCAGTGTGCCTGGACACAATGAGTAGAGAATATCTTCCTAGGTATGTCAATGGAAGATAATTGAAGCCATATAGGGATGAGCCTCTCCCTACGCATGCCAAATGATTATATGGCTAGAGTATTGGATCTGTATAGAAGGGATTTTGGATGCACAGAAAGGTATGATGCATGCGTGGTAGCTTCGCGAGGAGGTGGACTAGGTCGCAAAGGTGCCAAAATCTAGCCGTTGGAATAGTAAATCTGGAAAAGACAATTTTATTACCGTTTAAAGGAGCATCTAGGTTGCATTTAATGAGATGATTTTTTTCCATATTTGGAACTGTTTTTTCATTTATGGAGACACTTTAATGCATAAGGGACCATTGAAGATGCGCCAAAACTATAAATATGACCTAAGGGGTCGCAATATTTCCCTTTGATTCCTATGTGAATTTCTTATCTTGCACTCTCTGATTTATGCATCTTATTCATTTTCTATGTCTGGTCTGGAACTGAGATTTTAGGAGGAGTTGCATCATAGGGGTCTTGGTTACGTTATCCCTCCAAGCATGACAACTACGCACCCAGAAGAGGATCCTGTTGCATCGGTCACTGAGACACCTATGCCTACGAAGACTAAGGAGGGTCAGACGTTGGGGCCCCGTAAATCCCCTCGGGAGAAGACTCCAAAGTCGTGCTCCACTATGTGCGAGCTCCAAAAGAGACCCATGGCGGAGCTCCTTGAGACCATTATGGAGGAGGAGGATGTGGTCGAACTGTCCCCATTCTTACGGTTGCTACCCTATGTCGCATCACGCAAGGTGTCAGTCAAGGTCATGAAGGATCTTGACAAAGTACAATCTTATATTAACATGCCCTTAATTCCCGAGAATGTCTCGCTCGAAGGCGATATGTTCACTAAAGTTCCATAGCTAGAAATGGAGGATTGGGACCTCGCGGATGTTGACAAGTTTCCTGAGCTTTTACCTGAGTGATACCTAGACAACATACCCTATGAGGGAGGGCTCATGTGCATTGAGCTGCAACGATGAGTGTTGGGCCTGCACAAGGCTGGACTTTTGAATTTACTTCAAGTCCCAAATTTCAGGCGCAACTTGACAAATGATATATGTGTGTGAAATTTTTTCATGCTCGTACATGATGAAGCTCTATGACTAGGAGAGCGCATACCCATTGATGTCATGTTGATCCATCAAATCACTGACCTACTTGATTAAGTCACAGATCCCATGGCTGACTTTGGAGGGAAAGCACAAGAAAAGAAGGTGGCAGACAAAATCAAGGTGACCTATCAGGTGTCGTGCCATAGCAGAGGATTTGTCGTCAGTGAAATAAATGACCCGGTCATCCAAATGCGGACAATCATCTTGGCCTGCAACATGATGCAAAAGTGTAGAACTATGGGGGTTCCTGAGCAAGTAATTGCACTTGCAGGAAAGTGCAAAAAGGGAGTTACCTATAATTGGGCATAATATTTGTGTAAAAAATTCTTGGAGAACGTGCCCAAAGCACAAGAGGAGGGCAAGAACTTCTATTATTCTTGGCTCCTACTGCTGATAGCCCTAATTGGATGGAAGACCCGAGAGGAAATTTTTTTTCTTGACATAGAGTCATAGATGTGTGAAGCCGTGTGGTACACCAGACTATGGAGTTCCTTCAGCCCCGCACGCATTATGGAAAACAAAACATTTTGGGTCTTGTTCGATGCTTCCATATTCCAACCGATCCAATCCAAGCCAAGGCTCTATCCAACTTTGTACGAGCAGTACAAGTTGGTTATAGATTTTAAGACCACCTTCCACAACATTCACATCCACGTGAAGGGCGCAGTTAAAGGAATTTTGTATGAATTGTCGTATCTCGTCATAGAGGATGACTTGTTTCGCACCACTGGAGAGTGGCCACCAGCTTGGTTGGAGCCGTGCACTGTGGAAGGTGCATCGACCTCTCTTCCAAAGATGCCTACCAAGCCTCACACTAGTACACAAACTACTGAAAATACCACAGGAACAGAGCCCACGCCGAATAAATCCAGCAAAACAATTGATTAGAAACAAACACTGCACCTGAGAAGAATGGTGTTGAGCCTAAAGAGACAGAGAAGCAGGTGGAAGTTCAGACTTCCAAGGGAAAAGAGCGTGGTTCTCAGGCCACGAGAGGATCCAGGAAGAAACAAAAGGGCTCTAAGGCCACAGGATAATAAGAGTCGGCGTTGATCAAATATGATTTCAATGAATATCCAACACGGTCACGATAGCAACAAAAGATATATGGATGGACCTATAAGTGAAGTACAAGGTTGCGCTCGATGGGGTATAGGTGGGAATCTAAGAGCTCAAATTTCAAACGAGCCTGATTCAAGCGAGCATTGCACAAGCGAGCGGGTTTGCTGCTGGCCCGCAACCCATTACAGTGGAATTTCCTTCAATAGGAGAAGCCTATTTAGTTTAGATCCTTAAACAAGACATTCAAGTTGATTCTCAGCTATTGCGCGTGTAGCCCAAAGGCTGCTAGGAGATTAATATTTATTTGACTATGTTACCTGTAGGGGAATTACATATGTCCACAACATGATCGTGGACGAGCTATAGTTTCATGAAGCCCATGCCTACTATGACATTACTGAAGTTGAACAACACAGGACCTACCTATAGCAGAAGAACCAAAGTGCTGACGAAACATGCTGACCAACTGAGGCTCAACGTGCTGCCCTCGAAGAAAATATCAACTATGTCTGCAATGATGTGCCATTGGTCCCCACCACAGTTGCCCCAGCAGAAAATTAGAAGGGCTAGCCACTGCCTTAAAGGCCTCGAATGCAGAAGTTCAAACTTTCTAGGCTAAATTTGAACATCAGATTGTCGACCCATAGTTAAATTTATAGCCAGAAACCCCGTTAGAAGTTAGAGCTGAGAGGGTTTTCGAGGTCAGACAAGCCACATATAGCATTGTTGCCGCAGTCACACAGTATGATCAGCTATTGGATGAGGCCTTGTGTGTCTAGAATTTAGTTCAGAATGACCCAATGGTCCATTAGCTACACAATGAGTTGCGCGTCAAGGAGAAACAATTTGCTGATATTTGGATGGCGGCACTCACACTTGTGATTTCACAACGCCTCGCTTGCCTATATGAGGTTCAGGTAATTCAGAACGAAATCAAGGAGCTGCGCTGAAGAGAACAATTGCTTGAGGCAAGGATGTAGCAGTGGGTCGAGGAGGCTCTACAATCTCCCAAACATTGGATGGCTCACTAACGACCCTTCAACAAACTCAATGAAGTATTGAATTGAACATTGAAGGGCCCACTACAGAAAAATTGTTCACTGAAGTGCAGGGAGCTGTTGCGCGGAGTCTTGAGGTGGTGCTACCACTGAAAGCTTTTGTCGATGTGCTCCAATCAAAGATGAAGGAGCCGACTCCACAATGACTCGGGACAAGTCACAGGTTTGTGTTGGAGGCCTATTAGAGTGGGGTCACTTGGGGCAAATTTTGAGTAATTGTTTATATGTAATTTTCGATATGCGCATTGCGCGGAAAGGTTAAGGGGCTTTGGGGTGGGTCAAAGTCCCTCTTTTATGTAAATGGGTTGTAAGGGTAAAACTGTGGGCCTCAAACCATGGTTTGAGACCATAGTATCTGTGCGCTAGGCGAATATAAATAGATCAAGTCTAAGTAATATAGAATCATGATGTTTTGGATCTAAGTAAATTTATGCCTCTATGATACAATTTTGTAAGTTTGGGTTGGGTAGAAAGGCTCCTGCTAGCTATGTGCACTGAGACTTATTCTTGGATGTGTGCAAACTCCGCTAACTGTGTGCATGGAAGGGTAATGGTAAGGGGGAAGTTTGATTGTACTGAATTGCTGAATCTAATACAAAGATTGTTTTGACGAAGAAATTGTGTTATGTGTCTGAAATATCTGTTTACTGTTATTTCTTTCAGATAACGTTACTTCTGTTATATCTACGAGAGTAAATCTGTGCTTTATGCATGTTGATGGTTATGTACATGAATATATTTGCTTGTGTTATTACGTTGTATCTGATTATGTTATTTATCTGCGACGATGTTGATTTGTGATCCATATGTTATATGCAATATTTGTATTTGCGACGAGCTTGTCTAATAGGTCTTGATTTATATATGCACGCATCTATTTCTGATTTGCAATAAGTTCTATTATAAACCTGTTTAGGGCCACCACATCAATTCTTCCTTAGGGTGCAGAAAACTGGTTCCAACACCCCCCCATACTGCTTCAAGTGAGACTTTGATAAGCACAAGAAGGTCATTGTCGAAAGGGTTAGTAGTTGGAGGGTTTGTTGGCTGCGCAATAAACTCTGAAACTGGGTCAGGATCCCTCAAGCCAACACATACCCATAGAAATAATTTATTTATATTAATATCTCTTCAATATAATGAACCAAACTTTAATTTTACTTTATTTATTTTTTAACTATTTTATTTTATAAATTTTGATAAGGAAAATTAATTTTATCATAGAACATCCACATAAAATTTCAAATATTTTATAAACTAACGTAATTTCTTTCAAATATACTATCCATCAAAACAACTAATATTTTTATTGAGCTAAGAGGTTCATTTTGCAACCCGCTATGAGGGGATGTGTAAGTTTTTATGTCCATTTGTGCCCTTTGAAAATAAAAAATATGTTCTAAATAGAAAAATAATGTCGGCTATAATTAAAAAAAAATGAGTGTTCTCTAAAGTAATTAGAAGTAAAAAAAATGTGTGAATGAGATTTTTAAATCTTATACTTCTAAAATATATTTCAACAAGAAATTTAAACAAACTATTTGAAGATCTATGTTTACTAATTTATGTATATCAACTTCATATATATCTATATATAAAAAAAAAATCAGTTTTTATGGTTAGATTTTTTATTTGGTCCTATATATACTCTATTTAGCATTTAAAAATAGAATTTAAACAATGAAAAATAACACATTGTATTTTGCACTCTAACAAAATTTACGTGTAAAGAAATTTGATTTCTCTGGGTTCATGTTAGATCCATACTTAAAATAAGTCTATATTGATTACAAAAAAAAAATTAAATTTAAGATTTTTGTGATCCATAATATAGATAAATGTCTTTCGAATTAATCTTAATGATACCATTAATACAAAAGACATTTTTCTACCAAATAAAATTTAATTATTATAATAAATTAGATAAAAAAATTAAAAATTAATGATCGTTAATTATAAAAGAGGTTATGATATTTATTGTATATATTATTTTAATTTTTTTATATTCATATTCATATTATGTGTGAAAAACAACTTTATCACATTTAAATATGATTTATGGTCATTATCAGAAAATCATAGGAATAGGAAAAAGTCAAAGCCCTTTAGATTGCAAGATATACGTGGTAAGATACATGCCCCCACCATAAGAAGCCTCAATGGGATCGGTTTTCTTAAAAGAGAGGAGGTTGTTTCCCATGTCATAAAGTTATGTTCTTTGATAAAGTTGTTGGCCATAAATACCGTGTGTAGATTTGATGAATCTTTTAGAGGTTTTTTTTTGGTTAAGTTATCGGTTTTGTATAAGATTAACCTATGGATATTTTAATTTAATAAATAAATCTTTAAAAGATTTCTCCAATCTACCCGACATATATATAAAAAAATTATTTAATTTTAGTATCGTTACTTTTTAGTTTCGCAAGGAATACTAGATTTTCCTTGCTGTCAAATCAGATTAATTTAGTGTATTGATTTTTTCCCGCATGAATTAAAGTTTTTTTAATAATATATGTATATAATAATTTTTTAATTAATTTTTCAAAGTTTTCATTTTTCAATAATATAATAATATATGTATATAAAGTTTTTAATTAATAATATAATATAATAGTATATGTATATAAAGTTTTTTAATTAATAATATATGTATATAAAAAAATTTTAATTAATTTTTCAAAGTTTTCAATTTTTTTTAATGGGTGTGATTGTCTAACCTTCTTTTGCATTTATGGAGTTTCGAGGTAATTTTGAGTGTGAGAGGCAATGTGATCTTTCAACATTGGAAGTCATGAATATGGAAAATGTTATGTGGATGTTGGTGTTAATGAGTATAGATAAAGGGGTTTTAGTGTCAATAACATTGGTTTATCACAATGTAAAATGGAAATTATTATTAGATTATGAGAGGAACTTATTTAGATATTGTCACTGTAATTATGTAGGTTGTATTTTTAGAGAGTGTTTAATCAAGAAAGTGAAATATGAGAGAAAGAAGGGAGCAAGAGTAGGTATGAAGGCTTATGTGATAAGGGACATAGATACTTACTTAACATAGATGCATATTCCTTAGCCTTATAATCAAAGAGATAATAATCTTGAGACACTAACAAGTAATGAAAGAAAGTGTCTAGATCCAACGAAGATTTTTGTTGGGATTAAGCATGTGCTTGTTTCCTTGTTAGGGAAGATGCCCATGCCAAGTTAGAGGAAGCTATTCTAGATTGACCAAGTCTCTTAAGTACATGCGATTATCTAATAAGCTATTTGAGTGATCTATTTTGGTTAATTGTTGAGGAACATTAGTGACTAGCGGGATATGATTTATTTTTATTGGTCAAAGGATGGATTGAGGAGGGAAATGAGTGTGATTGTCATTATTAAAAATTACCAAGCTAAACTAGAGTATGATATGGACCTTGCTCTAATCCATAGTTGGGCCAAATCAAGTCACGATGTGGATCCTATTCTAATCCATAGCTAGGTGATGGGATCACAATTGCTATACAACCTTTGATTGTAGGGAGCACCTACACTCAGAAGGTGGTCCCTCTATGTCAAGGTTTATAGGTCATCCCAAATAAAGTGACACATTATTAGGTTTTATTGGTCTTAGGGGTAGTTAGATCAAATGTTTCTAGAAAATATCGTAGGTGATTAGAAGTTGTGGCAATGAAAGCTAAATTTCGCATGAGGAGAAGCACAAGTTAGATGATAATAGGAGGTGCAATATCGGATTTAGTCCACAAATTCCCAAGCCTTCAAGAATCTATTCTCATGGGTATAACTTCCTCAAGTGCATTGAGCATCGTTTTCAACAAGTTATATTCAAGCTATGAAGGTTATTGCTATGGCAAGTGAGCTTTAGGTAAAGAAAAAATTCAATATTATTTCTAGCAAGCCTCTCTCCTCCTAGCTTCAAGACTCAAGGTGCTTCATTGAGGACGAATGCTTTGATGGCTCATTGATGGTTTCCTCCTCTTTTAAGAAGGTATTTGGATTTTGAGAAACCTATAAGATGTGGTCTCTATGGGAATCCTTCTCTCCTCCTAGATTTAGAACTCAAGGTGCTTCAAAGAGGAGGGATGCTTTGCTGGCTCATTTGATAGCTTCATCCTCTTAGAGAGGGTCTTCTTCGATTTTAGATTTTAGATTTGGAGGATCCTATAAGATGTGGTCATTGTGAGAGTTCATCATGGGATGTTTTTTTATGTATGGACTATTTAAATAGGCCCTGATCTCTTTGGAATTTCTATTAAAATTTTGATCGAAAGGTGTTAATTATGAGGTTATGTCAAAGTAGTTCGAAGGAAATGTTAAATAGCACACAATTACCAACAACAAAATCCCTCTAAAAGGCCCACCTTATAAGCTAATTGGGTTGGTGTTAATGCTCCAAGATTGCAAAGCGTTTACGCAAGCGAGGGTAGCATTGGCCTTGATAGTGCATCCAATCCACTACATATTGGTGTTAATATTCATATCCCTTTTTATCATACAGTTGACATTCCAAGGAGCTCATTGAGATTCAAGCATAGATTTGGTAGCTCTGCATTTCAATGATCCAGGGAGACGGTTAAGAGGAAGTTGTGGTTATATATGCCATTGTGTTGTTCTTTGGTCCCACACCGTGATGCTACTAAGTGTTCACAACTGCGAACAAAGGTGGACATCGTCCTTTGAAACCCAAAGTGCCAAGCATCATAGTTTTGTAATAATGAACTTATGAGACCAGTTTCAAGAGGATGAGCAAGTTAAAACCAATAGGTTATTGGAAATATTGTTAGAATCGATTGAAGGGTTGTTGAATACCCTGAAATAGAAGAAAATTGTGAAGGAATATGTGTGTAATTTGTATCAATTTTCCATGGGCACCAAGTATGAATTATTGCATGGTAAAATGGAGTAGTTTCAAGATAAAATCTAGACTTAAGTGATGGCCTTAGACATTAGGGTGGATGAGCTTGGGGAAAAATTCAGTAATGACATCTTATTCAAATTATGGGAGTTTTTGGGACCAATGATAAACCTATGAAGAAAAAAGCTAGACATGCTCGGGAGAAAGGAACAACGAGATAAGGATGAAGACTCAAGCTGCATGGAGAGACTGATGAACAAGGATTCTCCTTTGACAAATAATTTCCTATTTTTTGAAACCCTAGGATGTTATGCAGATATATATTTTCATTGGGATTTTTTTATGAATATTATAGTTAAAATCTATTTAGGATAGTAGGTTAACCCTCTCATAATAATACATTTTCTATCATTTGGACCTTTGAATGTAGTTTTTTTCTAGAACATGGAGAATTATGTAAGGGTCCTCACCGAGAAACCAAATTTTCCTTCTAATATAAATCAATACCCATTTCTTTGAAAAAAAAGGAAAACTAATTGGATTGTCCCTACCTAACTTGTACTCTTGATTTACTAATGCCCATACTAGAATTTTTACATTGGAAAAAAATAATGCCATTGATAATAAATATGTTAATTGTCTAGAATCATAAGTGTCTCATCACTTAATTTCATATATCTCAATAGCTCTTTGACAACTTTCCCATCTCAGTTTAGTATGTTGTAAGAATTTTCCTTAGTGTGAATCTTGTTTACACCATAATAATTTACCCAAGTTTCTAGGTAATGCCAATTATACTCCAATAACAATTCTAAGTATGTTTTATGATGTACAGAATGGTGATAATATTTCTCCAATATGTTTATTTTATATTTCCAATAATTTTTTTGATGAGTTATATCAAATATTGAATCCCATCATTTACAAATACACATACTATGATGCTTGAACCCATAATTATACAAGAAATATCATACTAGGGATTGGAGTTGGATCAAAATTTAATTGAGGTCTCTTCCTTTTCATTTGATAGCTTCAATAGGGTGTACTAGAGGAGAATGTGATTAGATCATGGTCATAGCTTGCTTAGTAGTGGTTTTTGTGATTAACATAGCTCTATTTTACTCTAGGATGTAATTGGGAAAGAAACCCTTGAATATGATGATTTCCAATTCCAAATATTATATCACAAGATCATAATGAAAATCTATGTGAAGTAAAAGATAAGATAGTAGGATGACCTTACTCCATTGGTTCTTCATTAAATACCATAAACAACTTAGCTACCACCAAAGATTCATTTAAAGTTGATTTAGGAAACTTGATATTGAAATTGGGAAGGAGTTCATACTCATATGTCAATGATACAAATCCTTATAGGGGTGAGATGTTGTTTCCTTGATAGTTCTTACACTTTATAGTGATCCTCCCAATGCTATGAGCAACTAAAACAAGGATCATAAGGTATGGCAGGAAAAATATTTATGTGAAATGATTTTTCATTTGGTTTAAATGTAAATTGAAATTTTTATGCTTTATCTTTGCATTTGTTTATTATTGAACACTATATTAGATGATGTGGGCTAGGATTCCTCATATATAAATGAGCAATCGACAAACCCATAGGGGCACCACAATATACCCTTAATGGTACTTGTGAATGACCACACGTTGTATGATTATAGTAAACAGTTTCAAATCATTGATAGTTAACATTCTATTATTTATAAGGGATTCCCTTAGGCTTTGGTTTCTATTTTGTGAGGGGAATATTGGTTCTAATTATCTTCCTTAGTATTGACCTTGCTCATGCTACGAGTTTGTATTATTCTACAAATTCCAATAAATTCTTTATTGTTCCAAAATTTTATATTAATATTGTCTAACACCCTTTATGCATCCTCTTGCAGTGATAACTATCCCCATTTCCTCCCCGCTCTTCCTTTCTCACTCCTCCTTCCCTCCAGCCCCCTCATAGTTAATCCTTCCCTTGTAAGTTTTGAGTGGATCCAAAGGCAACCTTGTTTCTCTCGGTCAACAGAGATCTCTGTCAGGCCCTCTACAACTTTGGATCCTCAACTACAGACAAAAGAAATCAGATTAATTTCCACACTACAACAGAGGGAAATGGACAACAACGAAGAAAGGAACCACCCCTATGCATTCTACAGAATCCACAGAGTTGTAATTGACCAATTGAAGGAGCAGATGGCTCAGAATAGGAATCACACCAAAGAAGAGATTGTTGTCCTTTGCCAACAGTGGGCAGCAAATGATAAGGAGATGATGGATGTAAAAAATAGGTGCAATCACTTGGAAGGCACAATCAATTACCTTCAGGATCTCCTAGCAAAAAAATCAGAGCATGGTTCTAATTCTCTTGACGAAGGAAGTGATCACAAGGAAAGTGAGAACACAATAAATAAGTAGACCATCTCCTCAACCTTGTGAACCCTTGAGAAAGGCCTTCAACACCGATCATCTCTCAGTAGATAAGATCCAGTCTTATTATTAAATGAAATCGAAATGTATTTTCTTGCTTCAACAATTTGTTAAGGTCTATAGTTTAAGTGCAATAGTCTCTATAGCTAATAATAGCACTAGAAGAAGAAACTTATACAATGTAACAAAATATCAACATTCCATGCAGACAAACCTTTTTTGTAGTCTCAACAGAGTGAGCATGTACTGAGGAAGCCCCCCCTCTTTCTAATATAATATATCATGACCAACTTTATATGAAAAAATTATTGTCTAACATTTTATTACAATTTCATTATACATTTTTAATTACATAGATTTTTGTTTATATCTAAATCCTTCTTCTATCTACTTTTATTATAATTATATTTATAAAAATTCTTTCTTTAATTTTATTGTATTATAATTTATAACTATCATTGACATAATTAATTTACGATTATCTGACTATTCATTATTTTTTTTCCATTTTCATTGAATAAGCTTGTAATTTAGTCTCTCACGTTTCTTTAATGTCACCCTTTTTTTCTCTCCTCAAAGAGAGGAGGAGATTCCCTCTCAGAAAAGGGAGTGGAAAAAATTTATGATTCGTCCTACTATGCACTAATTTTGTTTCCATTTTGATATAATCTAGTCTCTCACGTTTCTTTAATGTCTCCTCAATCCCTTTTTTTTTTCTCCTTCAAAGAGAGGAAGAGATTCCGTGTGAGAAAAAGAAGTGGAAAGCTTTTCCCTTACCGTCGTACTAAAATATGATCCCTTCCTATTTTCTTTGATAAAGTTATTCGCCATAAACACCATGTATAGATTTGTGAAATCTCTTAAAGGTTTTTTTAAATGAAGTTGTCGGTTTTAGTCGTTAATAATGCGATCCCTTGAATAACGACTAAAACTGAAATAATTAAAAAACGTAAGTCCTCATCTCTGCCTATTTGTAAGTATATAATTGTTTATTTAATTTTAATATAATTACTTTTCGTTCTTGGGGAATATAAGATTGGCCATGCCATGAAATTTGATTGATATATTGTGAATTGTTTTTTCTTCAACGTGAATAAAGTGTTTTATGTGTATCTAAATGATAATATGTTTATATTGATATATTTTTAGTTGTTTTTTCCGCGTAAGAATATATATATATATATAAATAATATTATTTATTTATAAATTTTATATTTAATTTTTTATCCATATGATTTTTTTTGTGTTCTTTGGGTATTTAAAAAATTTTGAGGTTAGTTGAGCTTAGGGTAGGGGAAGGGGTATTGGGATCTTTCAACATTGAAAGCCATGAATATGGGAGCTGTTATGTAAATGTTAGTGTTGATGAGCATAAATGGATGGGATTTTATCAATCACATTATTTTATGACAATTCAAAATGAGAACATAGAATTATTCTATGATAACTCAAAATAGGAATAAACTCTATAGTATGAGAAAATATCATTTAGATGTAGTTACTATCATCATGTATGTCACATTTCCATAGATTGTTTAATCAGGAAATAAAATTGTAAGAGTAGGAAAGGAGTAGGAGGAGACATGAAGGCTTAGGCGTAAGGGGCATATATCCTTCTTTGAATCAAATGGATATCCCCTGGGCTCATGATCAAAGAGATAATAATCTCGAGGTATCAATAATCAATAAAAGAAAGTGTTTAGATCCATCAAATATTGTTGTTGGGATTAAGCATGAACTTGTTTCCTTGTTAGGAGAAGTGCCCATTCTAGTTTAGATGAAGTTGTCCTAGATCAAGTGAGTCTCAAAATCATAAGAGATCCTCTTCTTCGCTATTGGGTTATCCAACTTGATTAAATGTCAAGGTACATTCCTTCTTATTAGCTTAGAGCGACTATAGGGCTATGATTTCTTTAAATGGGTTGAAGGATGGGATACATTGTTATATTCCAATCTTCCAAGGGGAAATTAGACATTCTTTTCTAGCAAAGCTCATAGGGGATTGGAGGTTGTGGTGATGAAATCCACATTCACATGAGGAGAAACACATGTTCAACAATAATAGGAGGGGCAATATGGCTCCAACAAATAGGGAATTTATTTTCCAATCCTTCAAGAATTTATTCTCTTGGGTGGCTTTTCTAAGAGGGCTTCAAGCATTATTTTCAACAAGTTAACTTCAAGCTATAAAGGTCATCACTCATGTAAGTGACCTATAAGTAAAGGAAATAATTCAATATTATTTCCAACAAGCCTCTCTCCTTTGAGCTTTAGGAGTTGAGGTGCTTCAATGAGGAGGAATGTTTTAATGGCCATTTGATGGTTTCCTCCTCTTTTGAGAGGGCCTTTCTAGTTTAATGATTTTGGATATGAATTTTGGATGATCATACAAGATGGGGTCATTATGAGAGTCCATCTTGGGATGTATTTTGATGTACAAACTACAACCTCTATTTTTTTTTGGATTTTTAATGATTTTTTTAGTAAGAAGGTGTTAATTGGGAGGCTATGTTGGAGCAAGTCAAAGGAACGTTAAATATCACACCACCCACAACTACAAATCCATTCTAAGAAATTGATGTTATAAGTTAATGGGGTTGTCCCTTACTTAGAACGCAATCTCGATTTAATAATGAACATATTGGATTTTCTTTTTTATTTGAGAAAATAAATGTCCACGAGAGTAAATGAATCAATTTTCTAGAGTCATAGGTGTCTCATCATCCCATTCCTCCTGTCTTAGTCAAGGAAAATTTTAGGGGCTAATATTCGCAGGTGGGCTAATTTTCCATGGTTTTTCCAAAAAAAAGATTCGCCAATTCCCATTTTTTTATAAAAATGATTCGCCCAAATTTTGCAATATAAAATTATTTTACCTTTAAAATCACCAACATTATATAGAAAAAATATATAATATCATTATAAATTTGAATAATTTTACAAATACATTAATAAATATTTTATAGTTTGCATATTAGGGACTAGTGAGATTCGCCAATTTTTTAAACTTCAAAATAATTTTCCATCCTTAAAATTTTCCCTAGTCTTAGTGGAAACTAGTTCTTAGACAATTTGTCCATGTTTATTTACTATGGAGGCATTTAATTATTGTGAATATTATTGGTGTCTAAGGGATGTGTATTATACCCCAAAAACTATTCAAAGTGTGCTTTATGACGCTAAGAATGCTGATAAACTTTCTCCAAAATGTTACTTTTATAATTCTAATAAAAACATTCAGCGAGTTATATAAGGATAAAATCCCATCATTTATAGATAAGTGTGCTATGATGGTTGGACCCATAATTGTACATGAAATTAAATGCCATGCATTAGAGTTGGCTCAAAAGTTAATGGAGGCTTCTTCTTTTTCATTTTGTACCTTCAATAACACAAACTAGTGCATAATGTGATTAGAGCTATTGTGGTGATCATGTCATAGCTAGCTTTGTAGTGGTTGTTGTTATTGATGGAGGCATTTTTTTCTATGTGGTTGATGATCACTGGAGATCGATGTCTCACTACATCCATGAAATATTTTTCTAGGCAAATCCACTTGAAGGGATAATTTCCCATTGGCTTGAAGTACAGAGCCTGACCCCAAAGGTGTTGAAAGAAGTGAACTCGTGACCTCACAATAGTAGAGGTGATTAACTATAGGGACTTGAGAAATTTAGCTAACTCTAAGTGGGTTGATTGATGGAGCTTTAGTTTATTAGTCTAAGAGGTAATTCAGGAAGAAAACCATGGAATACGGTGATTTCTAATTCTCAATATCATATTGTTGGATCATATTGAATATGTCTGATGTATAAAAATGAAGGGGGGTACCCTTGCTCCATTATTTCTTTGGTAAAAAAAATAGAGAAACTTAGCTACCACAACATTTAATTTGTGAATCCCTTCATTCCTGACAAAGTATTTTTGAAGTCGATATACGAGACTTGAGATCGAAGTTGGAAGGGATTTTATATTCATATATAGATGATACAACCTTTCTATGAAAATTAAATAGGTGAGATCAAGTTTCCTTTCTAGTGCTTACACTTTATAGTGACTTCTTAGTGCTAAGGGAAACAACTATAGGAACTATAATATATGCTAAGGGAAAATTTAATATAAACATGAATTTTCAATTGATTCAATGTAAATTGAAAATTCTATGATTTGTTTTTTCATTTCTTATGTTTGAAAACTATATTGGATTATGATGGTTGTGTTTCCTCATATAAAAATGAGCCACAAATAAACCCATAGGTAACAATAGTATACCCTTACGAGTACATATGGATGGGATTTCATTGTATGGTTGTAGTAAATAGTTTCAAATAAAAGGTATTAGAATTCCATTCTTTCTAATGGAATTGTTGGGGCTTTGGTTTATATTTTGTGAGCTAAAGGAGGTGGATGGGGGGTTGGTCACCTAATTATCTTTCCTTAGTAGCTTCGTTGCTACAGGTAAGAATTTGTATTATTATGTGGGGGTTACTAAATTCTTTATTGTTCCAAAGTTGTGTATTAATGGTTGTTTTTCTAACATTTTGTTGCAATTTCATTGTTCATTTTTATTTACATGAGTTTTTAAGTTTTCATTTAAGTTCTTGCCATAGATTTTCTTTCCTTATTTTTTTAACAACATTCTTTCCTTACTTTTCTAGGTTTTTTTCATTATAATTTATGCCCATAATTTACATAGCTACTTTCTAGTTCCATTTTGCTCAAGATACATATTTTTTCTCCAGTTTGATTTCATGTGCTTATGATTTGGTGTCGTAACTTTCTTTCTTTAGTGTTTTTTTTTTCCAATGGGTGTTACTTAGAAAGAACTTACAAAATTCATATGAACCATTAGAGGAAAGCAATTTGACATGTTCGAACAAACTTCGGATAAAGTGATATATGTAAGCCTTGAAGAAGCTAAAAGTATACTCACAAATGAGGGTTATACTATTTTTCATATTACCTTATCATCATTGTGAATATATTTTGAATCTAATTTGCATGCTAAAAAAAACAACTTCTTTTTGGTCTTGGAAAACAAATTATCCCATCCTCAAGCCAAAAAGTAAGAAAATAAAAATCAGCTCATGACAAGTGAACATGTCACACGTAGGATTTGAACCTAGGTGGATAGAATGACAATATTTCTCTCAACCATATGTGCTACATCCAATTTACAAAACAAAGCAAAGATTTGTAAGCCAAAATAGTAATATATTGAAAAATGTACAAGAGTTATCACTTAAATATTTGAAAGTTCAAACATTTATATAATTTCTTATGGTTGATAGCCATTTCCTCCATAGACTACACAATGCAAAGAAAAACCCTTATTAATGTTCCAAAGAGACATGGAATTTTTGAATTATAAAAATAAACGTGAGAAACATGGATGTGTGATAAACATCAAACTTTGGTAAGGCATGAAAACCACACTGGATTTCAGATTTTCAATAAGACCATCATGGTGATAAAACTCCAAATGATCACGCTTCAATTGAAATTCATAAAAGATACTTTGTTACACTTTCATTTCCAAAATTTCTACTATAGTGATATAATACCACAAAATTGCTCGTGACAACTCATGGCATTCACAAATTGAGAGGTTTGATATCTTGTTGATTCACATAACCCAAATAATGGTATAAGAAACATGAATATGTGATAAACATTAAACTTTTAGAAGACATAAAACTACATTGGCTCTTAGATTTGTAAGAAGATTATCACGGTCATTAAAATCCAAATGGCCATTCCTCCAGTACCATTCATAAAGTTTAATTTATTACACTCTCATTTCCAAAATTTCTATCATAGTAATATGAAACCACAACTATCCTTAATACCAATAGCTCAAAGAATGGTAGAGTTTATTATATTGTGTCCACTATGTGGGTGATGAGTAGAGTTTCTAGACCCTTTCCACTCCTTTAGTACATTGCATATAACATGATCATGAGCTTTGTAGATTTGAATGAGCCTTTTCTAGGGCGGGTTATATTTTTTTCAACCTTTTCTCTCCCATGACCCTTCCTACTCATGTAGCCAAAGAGGGTTTGCACTCTTGCTAAATATTGCTAGTTGTGAATTCCTTGTTTTAGATTGAATTCCCAATAGAAAATTTTCTCCTTTCTATTTAGAAGTTACAACATCATTAAGTAGGTAGAAGTAGTGCTCATTATTTATGTATTGCACCATGTATAAGTTTTAATTCCATGGGGGAAAATAGGAAATGACCATGAAGATGTTAGAGTTAATCTTTTGAAATTCCATCCATATTTATTTACTATTTTTTATTTTTTTGCAATCCTATGTGATATTTTAGACTCCTTTAAAACACAAGCAATCTCTCGTAATCATATATGTGATTTATAATTTCATTCGAGTGTATTGGTTTTTTGTTATGTTTGCATTTGACAATAGTAACATTTTAATTCCGGATGGTTTTGGTTAAGGTTTCAATTATTTTCAGTTTTACAAATATTTACAATATTTTTGCCAAAACATAACCAAATCATGATAAATTCAAGTTTCACTCATGTTTCATAATGAGTTTCAGGTTTTTGTATTAACTAACACTAATATGGGTATGTGGCTTGTTCTTTTGCATTGCCTCAACACATTTTTCCATTTTAATTTTTTTTAGTTGGCGTGTGTCAGGATTTTGTGATGTTATTTTTGTGTTTAATTATTATTGAATCAATGACACTAAGGGACATCAAAAATGTTTGTTTCTTTTGGTATTGTGTCACACTTGCATTGGCTAATGGTGCAATATTACAATTTTTTGCATCATTTTTATTTTGGAAGAAATTGTCACACATTGTAGGCAACCAAATATATCAAGGTAGCATTTCATACAGAAATTTATTGTGTATTATTAAAAACATATTAACATTGTACTATTATATTTGATAGAAAGCTATACATCCTAAAATTATTGTCATATTGTAAACAATTTCGATGTCATTCTTCTAGGAAGTTCCAATTGATCATTGGAAAATGGTGCAACCTAAAAATCCTAATGTGAGGAATCATGGTAGAAATTATGAAATCATATGTCCTCCATGTAACTCAAGTTAATACAATAGATTAAAAAAGAAAAACAACCACCTTTCAAGCTACTAAGTTCCTAGTGCCATGATATACCACATAGCCTAAATTCATGTCAAATAATTTTTATCTATGAACTTATTTGATTTTGGTGGGAATGAAAAGAGATTCACATCCTAAAATAGTAATATTTTAGTTTCCTAAGGATCCTAGTTTTCCCACAACATATTTTTGATCCATCAATATCTCTACTCTTCCACTTACTAGTTGACTTAATCCATTATTATTACAATTGTTCACCTCCTTTTTGGCTAGATTTAGAGACCTTTCATTTTTCCTCACCATTGAAGAAGGAAAACAACCATAATTCATGTTGTTTCTAAGTACCTAGTGATGTAATAAAATACTTAGCCTAAATTTATGCCAAATAATTACTTGCTATCAGATTATTTGATTTGGTGGGATAGATAATACCTTTGTATCCTTAAATCATGACCTTTTTAGTTCCCCAAGGATTCAATCCCACCCATGACACATTTTTGGCCCATAAATATATATACTATTCCAATTCTTGGCTTGTTCAGTCCATTAGTATTGTAATCTTCCACTTCCTTGCCAATTATATTTAGCATTTTCTTGTGTCTGGCTAAAGGAAAGGGACGAGACAAATTGAGTCTTATTTCTACTCTATTTTCACATTCTCTCAAAGATCCCATGGAGATACATAGTACATTTATTTTCCATATCTTAAAGATGAAATCTCCTTTTTAATATAGTCCGAAATCCTAATTTCTATCATATTTTTTTTCTATTTTATCTCACAAAAAAAGAACAAAGAATACTCACAATTGTTAACATCATTTTTTTCCTTTTTGCTAAACTTGGATGCTTTAATATTTTACATGAAAAGTTTTTATATAAGGAGTTATATGAAAGAGATATTTTCGAATTGGTTAAGAAATGAAGGTATTCCACAACTTGGAAAATATTAAGAAAGAAAATCTTGGTAGGTATAACTTATGAAGGTGAAGATACAAATGATGATGATCACGATTCTAGAACATATTTTTCCATTCAACTACACCCTATGCTTGGTGCTCAAGTAATTTAATTTAAAATTTTAGCTACCCACTCATTTCCACAATTTTAATACCTTATAACTTTGCATCTATACTTTACGCACAAGAGTGATCACATAATTAAGTAGGTAGAAGAAAATTCCCCTCCTCTTAAAAACATTATGTAGTTTGCTCTAAAGTGTGGAGCAATTTGAAAATATTATTCTAAGTCAATATCAATTATTTATAGCCTTTTATTTTATATATTGATAATATTGAGGAGGTATCTAGGTCATTTCCACCTTCTTATCACCATTTACTCTTCCCTTTTTGGTTTTCCACCATCCTTCTTATCCCCACAACCACCACCTCCTTTATCGCCCCCCATATTTGGTTCCTCCAACATTATCATCCCCTTCCCAATTATTTTATTTCTTATTATGTGGGACCATATCCATATAATTCCTTGATGATATATAAATACGATTTGAGTATAAAATTAAGATAACAACATTGAAAATCAAAGATAGCATACAAACACAAAATAATGTAGTATAATACCTTTTCCCTTTTAAAAACCATTGTAATCAACCATAGTTGGATTAAATTTTGGGTGTAAAGGTATAAGGGAGACATGGATACTGTTACTACTATCTCTCTTCACTCTCTCTTGGGATGAAACGACCTATGTTCATTGAGAAGTAGAAAATAATGATACCTCTTGGTCCGAAATGTATTGCACTTCATGCAACAAGTTGAGTAGCTCCTTAGTTGGTTTTTATCTTTTGTTTTTCCACTCCCATGATGTTGTTCTCACTATTGAATGTGGTGATTGCAACCATTTTTGTTACTATTGGGATGCAAAAAAAAAAACACTAATTAGGACCTTAGAAGAAACTCATCTCTATTATACAAATTAAACACCTCTAGTATATCTAGAAATAAATGCACCATTATTTCTTTCACCATCGCATTTGGGTTAATCACCACCCTTCTTATAATCATACCATCCTCCATTTTTGTTTACTTCATGACATTTCTTAACCCCACCACCATCCTTTTTTTTTGTTGACTTTAAGGGGGTGGATGAGAAACTCTGGATGGAAACTCAAAAAAATATGTAAAACTATGAATTATTGTAATCTATGTTGAAATGTTCTAACTAATGAATATTATTTGTTGATATTGGATCTATTGTGCTACATTGAGCAAGTTCAACAACTCCTTCCTACCTTTGTTTGGCAATTGATCCATTATATTACGCTTTGAAGGTGTTCATGAAATTTTTATGTCTTTTAAGGGGTGCTACACTAGCAATCTCAATGTATTTAAAACTAAGAGATAAACTTGAAAAGTCTCAACATTAACAAGTGAATTCCTTGACATTCCTACATTTATCATTCCTCCAACTTGAATTTGTGGTTTATATCCAATAATTTAGAATAGGATTACTATGTTTTCTATTATAAGTAGAATAATGTGGCCTTAATTGAGTTGTCTACTCTCCTATTTTTGACTTCATTGTAGTACATGATGGCATGCCTAGGTATTTTTGAGATATTAGTTGCAATTTTAGTTGCATATTATTAAATCATAATATTTAGTACACATATCCTATGAAGGGAAATATATGCATATGGTGAACAGGAGGATAGTCCAAGAGATGTTTCAGAATACCTCTTTTCAATTTACTACCATCCATGTTTGGAGCTTGAGTACTTTAATTTGAAAAAGATACAAACTCATTTCAACCATGGTGATTGGAACCATTATTGTTAATTTTGGAATGCATAAAAACTGTAGGTTTTAACCCTGTACACAATTTACCTGAATAAAATTCTTAAAAAATAAAATATACAATGAAGAGAACATAAAATAAATATACACACAAATTTTCCCCTGGATCCCAAAACCAGGACAACTAGATTGATTTTTCATTATATTCCTTTTAATGTTACAATACATATATATACTTGTCGAAGCATTCATAAACCCAAATCAATTAGCCCTGTATTAGAACATAATTGTAATTCCCTTGACCAAATCTACAAAATGCCATGGGAAGAAAACCATCATGCCCAAAACCATGTGCAAAACCCATGCACAAAACCATGGGTAGGTCTACCCACCATCCTTGGGTCTGCCCCCCATCCTTGGGTCCACATAAAAAAAAATTTGGGCACTGCCACAGACCCCATGTAGGGGGGCTACGCTCCCTGTAAACCCCCCAATAGGGGGGTTTCCTCCTCCCTTATGACCCCCCACTGCGCCTCGAGAAACGTACAACACATGGGACTAGTCGTGGAAATAATATAACACACATCCCACAAAAACAACACCAATACTAGGGAATTTAGAAGAACATGATCTTTGTTATATAGACTAAGTATCTTCCAACACGAGAAAAGTGACATTACCCACCTTTTTCCTTTCTCCTTTAGGATGAACCTTGTTCCTGAGGTTTACAAAGAATGACCCTATTCATAAAAAATGAAACTAAGATTGCTAGCATTAATTTCTAGAGGCTTAATCATGCTTATATGTAGACGACTCATGTCTTCTCTCATCTATTTATTTTATTATGAGAATAGAGGAAGAAATGACAATGTATTAACTTATCCCACTTTTAGTCATTATCAAGTGTTGAATAAATATGATTTTTTGAAGTGAAACTTTTTCAATACTTATTTTTAGATAATTGGTCATTTGAAATCAAAGTAAAAAGTTCTCATAGTGGTGGGAATTACATCAAATGCACTCAATTCATGTATTCTTATGATAAAAAGGAAATAATTATTTGTTTCTCAAGTATGGATGGAGAATTTTCTATTTCACTAGCTTCTCTTGAAGTGGTGTTTCATGGTATTGTTGAGTCATCTATACAATATTGGAATGTTGTTCATCACAGGCCTGTGGAAAATCCAAACTTCAAACCTTACAATCAATTTTGCAGATAGGTCATTTCCCAAGATACAATACTTAGCATGGGTGAATGTAAGTTTGATTGTAGGATTATAAATACAGGAAGGATTAATTTCTAGAGGAACTTTTTGTGTTATTGGAAAGGTATCCTTGTTTAAAATAGTGTAACTAGGAGTGACACACTTAAGTGATATAATTTTAACCCCAAAAAACATTGTTTGATGCATCAAAATGCTTCCGAAAGGTTTCACAACCCAATTTTCCAAGCTAGAACTTACTAGTAAGAATGGTCCCATGAGTTAATTCCTTAATGTTTTCTCTTTGAAAGCATAAATGTGGATGAAAAATAATATAATGATCCAATATTGGTCATACCTCCTCATTTTGGGAGGCTTTTGGTGTTGAAATATGTAAATAGGTTGGTCTTCATAATGCCAAATGTAATCATGATTTTAAGTCTTTTATGTAATGAGAAAAATAAATTTATTATTTGTGTTCTTGAGGCATTTGTTTCATGCTCAAGGAAAATTATTTTTAGGTCAAACCCCCATTGTGAGCTTCTACGACTTTTCATTAAGTCTACAAGTCAAAAAATCATTGTCATATATGAAATACCCTTCTTGTGCATGTTAAATATTGTAAAGAGAATTATTTGAGTCAAAATTAGATTCAAAAGACCCTCCAAGACCTTTTCAAAATGAAATGAACAAGTCAGCCCAATTTGAAGTGAAAAGAAGCCTATATATAGGGCACTCAACCTCATTAAAGAGCTCACTTACAACTCACTCAAGTTTTATTAAGGAAGAGGACAGGTGTGAGTAAAAGCAGGACAAAAGGAAGAGAATAAGGATCGAGTTGATAGGATTTTTTTTGGGTATTCTTCTGACTCATGAAAAGTAGATTAGGGCATCCTTCTGCAGTAACAAGCACCAAAATTGCAGTCATCATCAAGGGTCACATTCTGCATCAAGAAAGGTCTCTCTAGCAAGCCAAATTGTCAAGGAAAGGAAGTCAGGTAAAGAAAAGTTTAAAGTATGAAAATATATCCATTTTAAATCCACACATGTAACCTAGGGTTTTTGCAGATGAAGCTGAAATTACAGGTCTGTAACAACAAGTTGAAATTATGAACTAGGGCCAAAATCTAAAGTCGTGGAAAAATTTTGACCAGCGTTGACTTGAAGGAAGAGAAGTTCATAAAGAAGAAGCTTTGACTTGGTCTTGGAGGGGTTTTTGGTCAAGGGTCTAGGTCCTGGAATTATTCAATTGAAGATTCTATAAGATGAATAATTCTTGTGGGTTTTCCTCTCAGAGTTGGAGAGTTTTTGGCCCTGTTTGATCTCCTATATCTTGTGTCCTTTGTCTTATTTCTATTTATAGTTTGGTATATGGTTAATGAATAAAACACTAATACTAATCAATTAAAATATGAATATAATTAAGTGAAGTAAAAATAGACCACAAACAATTATAAAATCAAGGGAAATCATCCTATGTTGTTGCCCCTAGACTTCTCAACATGGTATCAGAGATAAGGTGACAAGTCCAGGGAGGGAAACTTAAAGAAATACACTCAAGGGCCAAATCACTAGAAGATAATCAAGAGAATGAATCATCAAGAAGGAAAAATCATCTCAAAGGCACTAGAAGGATAATGATTACATCATCATCTTGAAGGATGTTACTAAAGAAGTCCTCAAAACCCTATTTCATTCAAAGAAAGATTTTACACTTGAAGCATTCTCGGGAACCTCACACATGCATCACTTCAAAGAAGGAGATCTCAAAAGACCCTTCCTCTACTCAAATAAATAAGAACTAAAAATTGGAGCATCTTGAATCCTCTAAATAAAATAAAATAAAGGAGAAGGAATTATCATCAACATCAAGGAACCAAGGTGATCTACCTCTCTTTGAATGATAAATTTTGAAGGAATACATTTTCATCAGGAAGACATCTTCTATTATCATCATCATAAAAATAAAGAAGGTAGTAAATTAAATATGTTTTCATCAAGGAGTATATTCACAAGTAAGTATATTTATGTACACATCTAAATATATCAAAATGACTTCATTACACAAGGAAAGAAACAAATTGGTTGGGTCATCAAACTTTCTTGCATGGAAGAAGAGGAAAAATTTGATCCTCATAGAAAATGAAGTCATTGAACATGTTAATGCCACTAAACCTTCACAGGAATAAGCTCAATCTCTTGAAAAGTACATGAAAGAGTAAGTAAGGGATCAAATGATCCTTATAGATTCCATCATAGATCCTATCATAACATATGTATAAAAGTTGTAGACATCAAAATAAATATACGTGAAGCTAGTATAATTATTCTCCATAAGTACTTCTGGATAGGTGATATCATTAAGACACGATATCTACACGATGACGATATTAAAGGAATATGGAATAGCCACTTTATGAGGGTGTTAGAAATAAGATACCTACTACAAGAGTTGTGAGAAATAATATATGACAAGGAAGTTACCACCATAGTGGTCAATGGACTACTAGAGGAATGGGGCAACTTTACATTAAGAATCTATGGAAAGAAGGAAGCTACCCCATTCAATGAAATTTTGTCATTATGTAAAATTGAAGAAACTAGGTTGAAGTAAAAAAGTGATGTAGGAGCAAATGAGTAAGAAAAAGCATTTGTTGCCATGACTAAGAAGAAAGGAAAAATTGGAAGGCTTGGTCATCAGAAAATAACAAGAAGGATATGTCGAAAATCCAATGCTATGGATGCCATGAATATGAGAATTACAAGATAAGTTGTCCTAAACACAAGAAGGACAAAAAAAAAGAGGAAGGGAAGAAGACCATATCACCGAAGAAGTGGAAAAAGATGAAAAGAATAAATCAAATAAGGAGGAAGTAAAATATATATACTATGACTGAGATAATCTTCTCCATCAAGATCTTTTCAGTTTTATAAAGTACAACTATCATGATATGAAACATTAGAAGCATGATAGGATGCATCATTATAGGAGATGGCATCATAATAGCATGCGATTGCAACAATAGCTCATTAAATCATCATAAGAAGCTTGAAAGATAGCTGAAGTAGAAGTATATGGAAGTCATCATTAGAAGGAAGTAGATCTTGGTAACCTCATTGGAAGCATAAGTAGTACTTATGGGTAGATTAAATTCATCTAGTGTAAATATCATCATGCTTCATTACAAATGAGAATTTGCACGATGAGGATAATCAAGATCCTCCATTGGAATCTTCATTATAAGGTTTGTCTCTTGGAAGTAGTAAGTGTCTCGCTAAGAATTCCACCTTGAATGGGATTTATTGTGTTAGTGTAAGAATATGCATTCTGCCATCAGTGATCAAAATCACTCTTTTCATTCTCATCTTAGGTGTCTCACTCTGAAATTTTTATGTCATTCCATTAAGTCATGCTAAAAATTGTTTCACTGATGGTAGCCCTACTCAATAAAACTTCACTCTCCCTCATAAACTCACATTTTCTAGCTCACCTTCATGTCTTGCTGAGCATAAAAACACCTATGAAAATATCATTTCACCATGTCTTATCTCAGTCAAAGTCAACCATGGAAGTCAAGCCATTCAATGTCCCATTAGGTCATTAGGGTTTTATTTTTCAAAGTCCAAAAATGCACCATTTCATCTCAATAAAGTCAGCAAAGGTGTGAGAGTGACTCAATAACATTCTATTTTCACATGCAAAAGATCATTAGCATGTAAATATTATATTTTTAAATTTTTAAATTTTGATTTTATATGATTTTCATATCAAAATGTCACTTTGATATGAAAACAACGATGTAATTTATTTTTAATTTCCTATGTAATTTTATGTTTAATATATGTGATCCAGATTTATGCAGGAATGCAACAAAATATAGAAATAACCATAAACATAGAAATATAGTGGAAATAAGGCTTCATTTCATTAATAACAAATCACAGAAATATTCTTACAAACATGATGGAAATAAAATAGCTAGGGTGCTGGTAGCGAATCTCTGAGAAGAGATATGGCGACTATAGACCTTTGAACTATATTACAATGAGGTTCGAGGGCCTATTTATTATGGAGAAACAATGGAGAATTCTAAACATCCAAAAACCTAACCCTAAGAGATGAAGGGCCAAAAATATGGGCCCCGTTCGGGTAAATTGGTGTTTCAACTTCCCAGGGATGTAACTTCAGCATACTATCTCCGTTTGGGGCTTCAAAATGGCTCTAGAAGTTTAAGACCCGAAAAAATGCTAAAAATAGTAAGTTGTGAAAAAAACTAAAAGAGAAAATGGTGGGGCCCCAAGTGGAATAGAAGGGTGGCCACTAATATCCACATGGATCATTCCTCCCCCCTTAAGAAGCAATGGTCCCCATTGCGTTGAGTTCCTCCATGAGATGAGGAAACTTCTGTTGAACTTGGTCCCTGGTGAACCACTTGCCTTGGTGCAGGAGTTGGCCAGCTTTGACAACCCGATACAGTTGGATCTTCTGTCAGCAAGTGTTCTTGACTTGCATGTCCATGATACAGTCTGTGGTGGCCTACTCCATGCAGTTTGGGTTTAACTCTTTTTGTGTGAGTTCTTCTGCAATGTCAGAGGTGTCCAATAAAGGTGGGAAGTAGGGATGAAGGCGGTCGACATTGAATATTGGGTGTAGACCAAGGAATGGTGGAATACTGAGCTCAAAGACATTGTTCCCTACAGCCTTGGTGATGGTGTACGACCCATATTGAAGCGGGAGAATCTTGCGATGGGGTGCAGTGAGGCACTCCTTCTGTAAATGTAGCCACACTTTTTCGCCCACCTGGAAGTTGTGTGGCACCTGATGTTGATCATGTCATTGCTTGTACTTAGCATCAGCTTTGTCTAATATGTCATGAACCTGTTGTCAGATGTGCTGAATGTGCTCGATGAATTTGTTTTCTTTGTCAACTTCAGACTGGACATGAGCCGAATCAGCCTGAGTAGTTGCAAATGGCATGGCTACATAAATGGGACATAGTGGCTGGAATCCCAAGCCCACCTGAAAGGGGCATGGCTGGTTGAGCTGTGGAGAGCCCGGTTATAACTGTGTTGTACATAGGGAAGGCTCTCATCCCATGTGCATGGATGATTTGAATTGTACATGCATAGAATGTGTGCAATCATCTTGTTGATGACCTCTGTCTGGCCATCAGTTTGGGGATGGAAAGCTATGGAATTGGTGAGCTTGGTGTCCAACATTGACCAGAGGCTAGACCAAAATGTGCTGAGGATCCTGTTGTCGCGATCTGATATGATAGATTGTGGGATCCCAAAGTGCACCCATACTCGTTCAAATAAGAGTCTAGTAGTGGCTTCTGCTGTGATATTATTCTTGCAGGCAATCATAATGGCCATCTTTGAGAATCTGTCGACAACCACGAAAACACAGTCATTTCCATGCTTAGTAGAAGGAAGGCTTGACATGTAATCCATGGAGATGGATTCCCAAGGTCGACTAGGGGTAGGTAGCAGAGTATAGAGCCCTTGCTTCTTGATGGTCGGTTTGGCAATGGCGCACGCAGTGCAGGATCTGATGTACTTCCCGACATCTTGTCAAAGGTTCGGCCAATAGAAATACTTCTGCAGTACTGCCACTATTTTCTTGACCCCAAAATTCCCAGCAACTTGAATGTAGTGCGCTTCCCATATCATCTTGGCACGGTCGCTTGAAGGAACACAAAGATGTCCCAGGTGACATAATAGTGCATCTTGGAGGTGAAAATTTGGAACTTGCATACCCCCAAGAGTGCCTTGTATGTGTGGCTGAAGTCTGGAACCCTCTTGTAGAGAAGCGGCCAATCAGAAGTCTCATGCCCACAAGAGTTGAGAACAGTGTTTATGGCCATGATCAGTGGTCGGCTGAGGCAATATGCAACATTATTGGTGCTACCCTTCTTGTACTTGATGTTCAAACGAAATTGTTGCAGATATGTGGACCACTTCTGATGGCAATCGTTCTACAACTTCCCTTTTGTTTGTATGAACTAAAAGGGTCAGTGGTCTGTTTGGATGATTCTCTCCTTCCCCAAAATGTAATGCTTCCATTGTTGAAAATCCTGCACAATGGAATACATTTCTTTGTCATAAGTGGGATACTTTCGAACTGTGTCGGACAATGTCTCACTATGATATGCCACTCGATTCCCCTATTGAGTAAGAACCGCCCCAATCGCATAGTCAGAGGCATATGTCTCGATCTCAAATGGTTGTTTCAAGTCTAGTAATGTGAGCATTGGGGTAGAATAGAGGCAATGTTTCAATTCTGCGAACACCTTCCATTGAGATTTCTACCAACATAATTTTTCTTTCGCTCCTCCCTTGGTGACTTGACTCAAGGGACAAGTGATATGAGAGAATCCCAACATGAACCTACGGTAGAAACTAGCAGGACCCATAAAGCTGTGAAGCTCTATTAGGGTGGTTGGGGTTGGCCAATCCCGAATGAATTGGATATTGGTTGGATCCACATGCACCCCTCTTTCATCAATAATGTATCCCAGATATTGAACCTGGTTCATGCCAAAAGTGCACTTCTCAAAATTGGCACACAACTTGTGTTGCCGCAGTGTTTGGAGGACTTCTCGGATGTGGTGGAGGTTCTCTTCCCAAATCTGGCTGAAGATAAGAATGTCATCCAAGTATACCACTACAAATGAGTTGGTGAATGGATGCAAGATGTTTTCCATCAAGCTCATGAAGGTTGCGGGAGAATTTGTCAATCCGAAAGGCATGACGAGCAATTCGAAAAGGCCCCCCTTGGCTTTGAAGGAAATCTTCCACACATCAGAGGGTTCGATTGGTACTTGGTGATACCCAGACTTCAAGTCGATCTTGCTGAAATATTTTTCCCCTTTGAGTTTGTCTAGAAGGTCATCAATCCGTGGGATTAGGTACCTATTTTGGATAGTGATCTTTTTCATCGCCCGATAATCAATGCAGAATCTCCAAGTCCCATCCTTCTTCTGTACGAACACGATCGGGCTCCCATAGGGCGATGAACTTGACCAGATGTGACCTTTCTGCAGTAGCTCCTGAATCTACCTCTTGACTTCATCATTTTCCAGAACAGAGCGCCTATAGGTTCGTCCATTGGGTAGCGGCGCACTTAGGGTCAGGTCAATGGGGTGCTTGACCTAATAGTGTAGAGGCACCCCTGTGGGTGAGGTGAACATGTCCCCGTACTCCTCCACAACCTTGTCCATTTGTTGTTGTCATGAAGAGGAGCCATGTCTAGAGGTCCTGGCCATAGTATTCTTCTTGCCTTGGGGGAAAATCATTAGGAAAACAAATTTCCTGGTTTGGGAAATGAGCTTACTGCATTGTTTTACAGTAACCAAAGAGATAGTGGGAGGCGGTGGTACCTCTGGTATCCTGTACAATTTATTTCCCAAAGTAACAATAACAACGCGAGGTCGGGACACATACACGACATGTCTCTTCCACAAGTATGGTTGGCCTAATAATACCTCAGAAACATCAATAGGAGCAATGTCACACAATACCTCATCCATGAAGGGCTTGGTGCTATAGGGAAGGCGGCACTGCTGGTTGACGTGAAGATCTCGTCCTTGGTGAAGCCACCCAATGGTGTATGGTTGTGGGTGCGCTGTGGTCGGAAAGCCCAATCGCTTCACGACAACTGCTGAAATGAGGTTCTTTTAGCTCCCATTATCGACAATGAACCATAGCGGGGAACCCTTCACCCACATCTGGGAGTGGAAAAGATGCTTTGCCTCCTCTGGATCTTTTGGTTCCTCATTTTGGATCTTCATAGTGGCAACAATGGTGTTGGGATCCGAATCAATAATCTGCTTCCCTTTTTCATTCACCTTGTCAGGTTCTGATTCAGAGTCGGAGCATGCATCTGATTCAAAAGCCCTATTCTCGGCCACCAACGACTGCTTAGCCCAACACTCACTTGTGTTGTGAGTGGAGCTCTTATGGAACTCACACCACTTTCCCGTGTCCTTATTTGGCTTCATGATGTTGTTCTTTTCTTGTGTCTTTAGTAGGTTGTCTTGGGTTGCCATGCCTTGGCTTTGTCCTTTTTTTTGTGGTTTGGGGGCACCTTTCCCTTGCTTTTGATTTGTAGATCCAAAGTCTCGCTTCTTCTATTTGAATTTCTGCTCAATCTTGGTAGCATATCGATATGTCGTACTAAGCGAGGAGATGTCGAGGAACTCCATTTCCTCCTGAATGTATCTATGCAGACAACTGCGATACTTTAGCACCAAATGTTTCTCTGAATCTTTGATACCCATCTTTGTGTGCAGGGTATGGAACATATTCATTAGCTCATGCACATCTTGATCCCTTTGTTGTCACAACGTGGTCCATTGTATGTACTTGTCCTCATAGCTCCCCACGGGATAGTATTGTTCCTTGATGGCATCTCGGAATGAATTCCAAGTGGTTACGACTGAGAACAGAGAGGGTTCTGTCTCGTTCGTTTTCTCACAGTAGGTTTCCCACCAGTCCTTGACATGGGGGGTAGCTTTGAGGAGTGCAAAAATAATCTTCCCCTGGTCGGAAAAATCATGAACTAAGAAATATCCTTCTAATAGATTCAGCCATATATCTACGACATCTGCATCTATTTGACCCTCAAATATGGGAATGTAAAGGTTTACTTGTACCTTAAAGGGAGTTGCACCTCCTGAGTGGCTGCTGGATGCAGATGCGCTGCCAGTGGGTAGTTGTTGAAGGATCTGGGAAAATTTATCCATCATCGCGTTCCTTTTTTTTTTGAGGGCCTCCTCGAGCAATATTTTGATAGGATCTCCTACTCCCTCATCTTTATTTTCGTCCCCCGTGGGAATCCATCAAGGTTTGCGAGACTGATCTTGCAAAGGTTCCACCAGATCGAGCCCTAACTCCTTATACCCCGACCTCATTGGGGACATGCAAAGAAGGATCGAGAAAAAGCAGACTGCTCTGATACCATTGATCTGGATTTATGCAGGAACGCAACAGAATATAGAAATAACCATAAACATAGAAATACAACAGAAATAAGGCTTCATTTCATCAATATCAAATCATAGAAATATGCTTACAAACATGATGGAAATAAAATAGCTAGGGTGCTGGTAGCGAATCTCTAAGAAGAGATGTGGCGACTACAGACCTCTGAACTGTATTACAATGAGGCTTAAGGGCCTATTAATTATGGAGAAACAATGGAGAATTCTAAACGTCGAAAAACCTAACCCTAGGAGATGAAGTGCCAAAACTATGGGCCACGTTTGGGTAAATTGGTGTTTCAACTTCCCAAGGACGTAACTTCAGCATACTATCTCCGTTTGGGGCTTCAAAACGACTCCAGAAGTTTAGGACCCAAAAAACTGCTAAAAATTAGTAAGTTGTGAAAAAAACTAAAAGAGACAATGGTGGGGCCCCAAGTGGAATAGGTGGGTGGCCACCAATATCCACCTGGATCAATATGTAATATTTTCATTCCCTAGCTTCCAACTCAAAATACTCATGCCAAACTAAAGGAGAGAAATGACAAACTCCAGCAACTGATCAACCTACAAAACAAGAAGTCAGAAGGAAAAGAACATTAGTTTGAATATTTTAAAAGTGAAATGAAACATTACAAAATTGCGTTTTCAAAGCATAAATCAAATCCACTCAAGTATAAAATCCCTCAAAAACATCAATTCAAAGTTCATTTTCTTCCTACAGCCTCAACCATACTAAAGAAAGGATAAATTTTCGATTTTTTCGGTGAAATCGTGCAAAACAGGGGCAGAAGGGTGTGTTCTGCACTGGCACTGCGTGTTTACCTTTGGCGTTGCATGTTTTCCTAAAAACACTGCGTGTTTTCTAAATGCGTTGCGTGTCTATCAAGAGGAGGGAGTGTATGGCCAGGGCACTACGCATTTGCCCATTTTCTTCAGAACTTGCCAGGACAACCTCTAAACTTCAAAAAATCACCTTCAATCCTTCAGCAGTGATTCTTCATGCTTCAAACAAGCTAGTAAGTTACAAATCAATTTGACTCCTCTTCATCAATGCCAATTTTGATGTGTAAGTTGGTTTAAAATAAATTTGGTGTTTTATTCTAATGAAAAAACTTAGTTTTCCTTAAAACCTAATCAACACTTCAATTTCACTCCCTAAACCTTCATAACCCTTCCCTCATTTCAATATACCCTTTCCCGTAACCCGCACATAACTATTTCCTTCCATAAGCTATCATCTCCTTCAAAATCCTAAGCCCTAGGTTTTCATTTTCCTAGGCTCCTTATGCCCTACCTACAGTTAAATCCCCTATTTCTAAAATAACCCTTATCATCACTACCCCTTGTCACCTCCCTCATATCACTAATCCCTATTCCCATCTCCTCAAATTTCCTTACACCAACCCACACTTTTTATACCCATATTCCATTCCATCATATCCCTAGGGTTTTGACACCAAATCCATCATGGTAGAAGAAGATAAAAAAAGTCATAATGATGAGGAAGAGAAGGAGGAGAGAAGGCTATATGAAAAAGGAGGAAAAATAATTAGACATGAGCCAACAAATACCAGAGAACTCATGGCATCTCCCATCACTGTGACATGTTTTAAGCATGTAGGTTGTTTTGAGTTCGGTGAGAAAGTAAAAAGGGTTCAATACCATAATATGTTGTCCAAATGATTCATTTCCAACCTCCATGACAACCAGGTAACCCTTGTTGGTGTCACTTTCACCATGTCCCCTGCCATCATGTCATCTGCTACTGGGATCCCAAATATTGGGGGAAAATGGTTTAAACAAGGAGAATTGAATAATTTCTATTATGAGACATATATTAAACCAAGGTACAAGAATGAGAGAAAAAGGATTTTTCCTTTATCTTACCTCTTGGACAGTTATGTCCCCATGATGAAAATAATCATGAGATACTTTAGTTGTGAGGGTAGGTTTTCTAGACTCTACTCCTGTCATATCTGGCTACTCATGCACTTTACAAGGGTCAAAATGATCAGTATACCTTACTATCTCTACCAGAGCATTGAAAAGATGGTATTTATTGCCCAAAAGAGAGGTTATGATCATAAAATGCAAAGTGTCTTTCACCACTCCCTCATCAAGATAATGGTCCTCCATCATCTTCATTAGTTAAACATTGCTTGGGAGACCTTCATATCCAATGAGTTTTTCATTGTCCCACCTATTCAGCATGGCCAAGGTGCATGTTCATCATCTCATCCTTCCACATCCATTCCTCCATCTCAACCTACAGTTCATACATCATCACCAGATCACTCTCCTTCACCCACCTCACCACCATCATCTCTATCTCACATTGAGACTGAGTCACCTAGCAAAGGTAAAATTAGCTAGTCTGAGAAGGCTGATTTGGGCACATTGGCGCATACTTATTAGAGAGGTCATAGGAAGGTGTTTCCCCCATATATTTTGGGAGGGGCCTTAACCTTCTTCACCAACAAATCAGGTACACAAAGGCAAGGAAAAAATGGTAGAGGTGGACAAACATGAAGAGAAAGGCCTCCATGAGGAAGAGGCATATTTTGAAATTGTAAACTTGGACATAATTGATGATGATGATCCTTCCTTGACCATCCAAGATATGGAAGCCAAGATTAGATAAATCCAAGATAATCTTGACAGGTCCAAGTTTGTCATTACCTTTCTTGAATAAGAGAACCAACAATTGAAGACCAAACAATTCATTGATGAAATTAAATGCATCAAAGCACACAGAGAAGAAGAGAAGGCTAAATCCTTGCTTGAAGAGACACTAGAGAAGTATGGTGAACCTGATGATGAGGAGGGCCATACTCCAAGACACAGACCTAGGACTAGAGGGCTGAAAAGAGCTCTAGCCCTAGAGAGACAAAGGGAAGCTGAGCTAGTTGACAAACTAACCCTAAATGAGAAGCTTTCCCTAGAAATAAATGAGAAAAGGGAATCATGGCTTGATAGAGCTAACCAATGTCTGGAGAAGCTCTTGGCCAAGGCTCAAAAGGACAATGATATTCAAAGAAGGATGGCGAAGCATTATGCCATGAGGAACACAATTGCAAGGGCCAAGCTAAAAGGAGCCCATGCAAGAATTCAAGCCTTGACCAAGCAAGAGGAGAAAAGGAGGCTATAAATACTTGCTGAGGTAACACTCCATGCTTCAAACACATGATCAAAAATCTTCCCACCAATTTTGACAAGTTTTGGGAAAATTTTGCATGTTTGTAAATTTCTGTGTTTTTAGAGATATTTTTAGCACAGGAGAAATGTCAAACACGCAACACCTAGGGTGTTGCGCTCCTTTTTGGAGCATCCAATAAGAAAATGGTCACCACCATTGAGTTCTTAATGATGAGGACATGAGCCATATAAATTTTATAAGTATTTGGAGGCAATCTGGTCAGTGAAAAAGGAAAAAAAAACCATAAAAAAACCATGTTTCTCCCTCATTTTTGGCCTTGGCGCTGCACATTTACTAGTCTTGGGAAAAGAAGCGTTTAATAGGGAAAATTACATTAATTTTGAAAAATGAAGGCTGATTTGGAAACTATACTTGAAGGGATTTCCAACAAGCTATCTTGGAGCTAATTTGGACACCTATAACCCAGTCAAAATTAGCCTTCAAGATGCGCTGTACATTTCCTTCTAGTGTTGCACGTTTGATAGTTTGCTGATATTTTGAAATTTTACTGCAAATTTTGACTTTTGTCTTGAAAATCATGACTTCACTTATGTAATTGAGCATGGTAAATGTAAATATGATTTGGATAAGTTACCTAGGGGTATATTCATGATGTAAATTTACTTATCAAAGTCAAATGAATCAGTTTCAATGTAATTAGGGAGGAGTCACTTAGAGCTCCCTACACTCTAGCTTTTAGTTTATATTTTTGTGGATCTCATCCTTAACTCAAGAATTCGACCCCTGAGGATGATATAATTTAGTTTTTATTTATATATATTCCCTTTCTTCACTCTTAGCAACGGTTGGAATCAGTTTGATGTTTTCTAGTTGATCAAGGAAACTTTATACTCAGTTTGGCCAAGATAATAAAGACGAGTTGCAACTAATTTTATGGGATACTTGTGGTATTGAACGTCTATCATTGCATCTTATTCAGTATCATACGTTTGAAAGTGTTGTGTTAATTTTCACTATCATTTATATGTTATGATCTTTTAGAAGTTAGAAATTTAGAATACGCGTTTACACATGCTCTATTTTGGGTAACTGATCATATCTTGTTCATCTTATTCTGTCTAAGAAAAATACATCTTCTATGATTTTCTTAGCCTTCTTACAATTTCAACACCATTCCATAACAATTCTATTCAAGTGATAATCATTATACCTACCTTTCCCCATTGATCCCTGCAACCCTAACTCATTTTCCCTAACCTAGCTTTCCTTGACCTAATTTCTTCATCCAATGATTTCCCCAACCAAATCAATTCAAAACAAGGATGTGGATGGGATCGAGTTTCATAAGGTAATTGCAGTTCCTCAAAAGTAGATATGGATTCTTGAAGAATTTATTCCAGGTCTAATCCTGATCCAGATCCATTTTCTTCCGTTGAAGATCCTGAAAGAATCCTAAGGAGGAAAAGATCTCAACCAACTTCAGGCTCTTCAGAATCTCCTCCTCAAATTTTGGTAAGTTCTTTCTCATTAGCTTCTGATTTGTTAGCCATACAAAATATATTATTTGATACCAAATTTGAGTTATCATTTTTTAGAACAAATTCGAGACTAATTTGAATACAATAGTCCCTGAACCCTAGAGATTGGAGTTAAATCCATCATTAGTTGGAGCTGCAAATGAGACTGATGTTAAACTCTGGAGACAATATTACAAGCTAGAAAATTTAGCCAATACCCTAAGTTACACTGATGAAAAAGCCTATATTCAATACCAACAATAAACCCTTCACATCCCTGAAGTTTCTCAAACAGTTACCGTTTCATCATCCATCCCATCATCATCTCAGCTTCCCCCTCAAGGACCTCCTCAAACCAATGCATCCTTTGTTCCACCCTCTCCACCACATTCAACAAGAATTATGGCTCATTTCGGACCTTTAGTTCTCCCTAGTAATCTTGCTGGTATACCTCAAGGATATGGTCAAAGGATTCCCATTTTCGATGAAAACTCTAGAATCACTGCTCATTAGCACATAGCCAAAATCACAACCTTTATAGATCTTGAGGACTTAGATGCAGATGATGAAAAGATGCAAATCGTCGCACAAATTTTTTCAGGTGAAGTCAAATTTTGGTTCTGTTCCCTAGTTGTTAATTATATTAGGACTTCTGCTGAGCTAACTGATGCTTTCTTAGCCAGGTGGGATGAAAATAAAAACCCTTTACAAATCCTTGCTGAATATGATTCCTTGAAACACAATCCCAATGAATCAATGCCTGATTACAATTCCTGATACCTCAGAATCTATAATTCCATCCCACATGAAATGAAACCACCTCCTGGTTTAGCCCTTCTGCATTATCTCGATGATTTTGAACCAGATATGGCTTAGTCATTGAGAGAAAGAAACCCCGCTACCCTTGAAGAGATGAAACAAAATTCAGTGAGTATCGAAGCCAATATTTTGATTAAAAAGTTCAAACTTAAAACTAAATGCAAAGTAACTATCAAAGAGGAACCTTCCACTTCATCTGATACTAAATTTGATGCCTTGCTTAAAACCATGGAAATAATGGTCAATAGGATATCTATTTCAAATAGACAGACTAAACCACAAATCAGAAACACAAACTTTCAAGGCCAGCAGAAAACTTAGTTCCAGATAAATCAGAGAGAGTAAAGAGCTCCTAAAACGCAGCAGCAGCAAATCAAAACACCACTTCAACAGAACTATGCTAAGAGTGATGAAGAGGAAGAACCAACAGTAGAGGAGAACCTTCTTTTCACAGCTGTTGGTCAACCCATTTTTCTCACAGAAGATGAAGAATATGTGGAAAAAACAAGTTCACCTAATGACAAAATTTTCATAATGGCGAATGATCATGAGTTAGAAGTAGAATCTAATTACTATGAGAGAGGGTACCTAAATGCATTTAGTTCCCAGAAAAGGCAGTACTCCTTGAGGAGTCAATATGTTCCAATAAATTCACCTCCGAAGAAGACAATTCAGCAGAAAGAAGCACCACGGAAACAAGTTCAAAATAAGGGTAAAGAGATTGTATCTCCAAATCAAAACAGAAGTAGCCAACCTTCTACAAGTGCATCTGTCAAAGAAAGAGATGTTACAAGAAAAGAAGCCACACCGAGAGATCATGTTGAGAAAAGGGATGTTATCATAAAAGAGGCAGATAAAACTATACCTTTTAATTTAGAGTCATAAATTTCTAAGTTAAAGGTGTCTATTCATCTTACTGAAGTGGTCAAAATTGATAAATATAAAAATCATGTAGTCAAAACTTTGAAAGTTGACCCCTTATCCGACATGGTTGATGTAGAAGATGATCAACCCAAGTTAATATTTGGTCCCACCATTGATGGCCAGTTTGAAGATAGTGAGGTCCCACCATTTTATGTGAGCCTTAAAGTCCATCAGTTCATTCTTCATAACACTGTGTTAGACTCTGGGGCCTCCCACAACCTCATGCCCAAAGCCATCATGTATAATATTGGCCTTGACATAACCCACCCATATCATGATCTATATTATTTCTATTATGGTTGTGTCTATTGTTTGGGTCTAATCAAAGATCTAGTTGTCTCCCTAGAACAGATCCTAGCCAAAAATGTCCTTATGGACGTGGTAGTTTTTGATATTGCACCATGTTTTAGTATGTTATTGTCAAGATCCTGGGGAGCCAAACTGAGAGGTACACTGTAGTTGGACTTTTCCTATGCCACTATGCTTGTCTTAGGTCAAATGAGAAAACTATACCATGAGACTAAAATGAAATAAATGATCACGAATAAGGAAAGGCCTAATAATCATCCTATCAACGATGTACATACAGAGTTAGAGTACTTCATATTGTACAATGATTATGGATTAAATGATGTTTACGGTCAATTAATAGAAATAAAGGATTTTCCTGAAATTTCAGATTGTATTAGAATAGTTTTAGAAAAAGAGAAAGAGAATCTTCCTACTATATCCGAAAAACCATCAGAGAAGGAAGATGAAATTTTAGAGCAGCATAAAGAATTAGATCAGAAAATTGTTTCAAATTAGAATCATGAGTTTCAGCACCTTGAAGAAGAAGAAGATGGTATTTGAAGCATGGAATTTGATGGTTATGTCGGAAAAGATAGGGCTGACATAGGTTTATGGATCCGAAACCCATTTCAATAGAAAAATAAGGTCCCCAATAATGTAAGGTTGTGTTCCTACAAACTAGCGTTTGATTGTACGAATAATGAGGTTGAATATGAAGCGCTCATTACCGGTTTGAAAATTTTGAAGAAATTGGGAGCTAGGAGAATTTCAGTATATGGTGATTAAAAAAATCAAAGGTGAGTATGAAGCTAATCACCCAAGGATGAGGCAATATAGGAATGCAACACTTGACATTTTAAGAATGTTTCTAGAATATACACTTAAGGTAGTGCCTAGATTGAAAAACTTGATGGCTGATTCAATAGCCACCGTTGCCAGTAATTTCAGATCTACAATATTTTCAAATAAAAAGCTTTAAATTCATATAAATCACAAGCTTTCAATTATGGATAACTTGAAATTTTGGCAAGTTTTCTGGGACAATAAACAAGTGAACAATTTCCTTCAGAGTGAAGGTGAGTTTGAGAACTGTTCTATGGACAAAGTGTACGACAAGGATGACCAAGTTATTGAAGTAGATTATATTGACATACTTTAGCTCAAGGAAAATAACATTCCAAAAGGTCTCATACCTTTGGAAGAGTTATTTGATCAAGATGTTGTGGCGAGAAAACCTACTTTGGTCCCCACATAAAACGGGGTAGAAGATGTTAATATCAGAATATCTCAGCAGCCAAATTTTAGCAAGCTTTCAAATTCATTTCCAACATAAGTAAAGCCTAAATATATTTATTTTTTTACTGAGTTTTTTGATGTGTTTTCTTGGGATTACTAAAATCTAAAGGTGTACGATCAATATATCATTCAACATAGAATATTGATAAATCCAAATCAAAATCCCTTTAGACACAAGATCAGGAGAATAAACCCAAAGTTGTTGTCGTCTATTGAGAAGGAGGTAAACAAGATTTATAAGGCAGACATCATTATTCCAGTTATATTTTCAGATTGCATCTCCAATTTGGTTCTAGTGCGGAAGAAGACTGGTTAAATTCGACTATGTATAGATTTCAGAAATATGAACAAAGTGTCGTTGAAAGACAATTACCCGCTTCCCAATATGGACCACATACTTCAGGGAGTTGTAGGAGCCAGCTGGATGTCATTGTTAGATGGTTACTCAGGCTACAATCAGATCCTTGTACATGAACATAATTAAGATAATACGACACTCACTACACCATGGGGTACCTTCAAATATGCCAAGATTCCGTTCAAGTTGAAGAATGTTGAGGCCACTTTCTAACGTTCCATGGACATAGCCTTTGGTAATGAAAAATATGTCTACCTTGTAGTTTATTTAGATGATTTGACTGTTTATTTAAATTTAGATGATAAGCATTTACACCATTTGAGAGTTGTGTTCCAACGATGTAGAATGTTTGGGATTTCCCTAAATCCTAAGAAATGCCTATTTTCCATGGAAGAAGGTAAGCTATTGGGTCACATAATCTCAAAAGATGGGATCCAGATAGATCTTGCTAGAGTTAAAGCAATACAACAAATTGATTTCTCTAGAAACAAGAAGGAAATTCAAGCCTTCAACGATAGGATGAATTTCCTATGTAGGTTTATTCCCAACCTATCAAAACATATTAGAGAGCTTACTAACATGCCGAAGAAGGAAAATGATGTTAGATGGTCATCAAATGCTCGTAACTCATTCAGCTTGGTAAGAAAAAAATTGACCACTGCCCCGGTGATGACAAGTCTCGATTATTCACTATATTTCATTATATTTTCTTTTGCTTCTAAGCATACTTTGGTAGTAGTGCTTATGCAGAAGAAATATGGGACAAAGCTACCAATAGCATTATTCATTTGCACAATAAGATATGCAGCCCTCTAATACAACATAATTGAGAAACAAGCCTTGGATTTGGTTAAAGCACTCAAATAATTCCTTGTCTATATTCTGCACTCACATATTTTGGCATATGTTCCAAATGTAGTGGTTAAAGAAGTCTGTATGAAAATAGATCCAGAAGGAAGAAGAGGTAGGTGGATAACAATAATTTTAGAGTATGAAATTGAGGTCAAGCCAACCAAGTTGATCAAAGGGCAAGGCTTAGCCAAGCTCATGGCTGAGTCCAATCTACATGCAATTGAAATCAATCTCATATCAACACTATTTGATGACGAAGAGAGTGTAAGTCTTTTTCAGGTATCAGATCTCCTTTCATCATCTCCACAGTATGCTGATATCATTTATGTTTTACAATATTTGAATCATCCTTTGGGCATGTAAAAGAGTAATATTAGGTCTCTGAACCTTAAGGCTTAAAAATACTGCATACTAGATAGTGCACTCAACTAGAAGGTTCTAGGAGGAGTATTACTCAATTTCTTTGTAGAAGATGAATCCAAGGAAGTGATGAAGGATTTCCACAAGGGATATTGTGGAGGTCATTTGTACTAGAAGATTACGACCAACAAAGTATTGAGAATGGGTTACTGTTGGCCTACATTGTTTGCATATTTTTACAAGATGACGATGAGCTGCCATGAGTGCCAAATTTTCCAAGGTAAATGTAAGATCCTTCCTTTACCATTACAACCCATTTCAGTTGAAGCTCCATTCCACCAATGGGGCTTACATTTTATCAGTGAAATAAATCCTCCCTCATCTGCTTAACATAAATGGATACTTACTGCCATAGACTATTTCACTAAGTGGATCGAAGCGATCCCAACCAGGCAAGCTACTGACTCAGTCATAATTTAGTTTCTAGAATATAACATTTTCACCGAGTTTTGTTGTCCTAGAAAAATCATCACGAATAATGCTGCAACCTTCAAATCAAAGAATATGATAGAATTATGTGATAAATATAACATTAAATTGGGTCATTCTACAACATCTTATCCACAGGGTAACAGATTGGTGGAGTCCTCCAACAAGTCTTTGATCATCATATTAAAAAATATATTAGATGCTAACAAAAAGAATTGGCATAAGAAATTAATAAATGCACTGTGGGCAGATCGAGTAAGCAACAAGAGATCCATTTCCATGTCTCCATTTCAGGTAGTATATGGTGTGGATACAATTTTCCCTACTTCATTGGCTGTCCTAGTCATGAAACTTCTACAAGAGGCTGAAAGTGAAGAAAATGATATTCAACGCAGAATAAACCAAATGATTCACTTACAGCAAACACGGGAAGAAGTGTTCCATAACACTTCCAATCTCCATGATAAGATGAAGAAAATTTATGACAAGAAAACCAAGAAAGATTATTTCAAGATTGATGATGTGGTACTCCACTGGGATGCCAGGAATGAAGACAAAGGTAAGCACATGGAGTTTGATAATTTATGGAAAGGTCCCTTTAAGGTTGCAGCTTCTCGTGGAAAAAATGCATATCTATTAGAAGAAATGGATGGGAAAAGTTGCTTAGGAGGGCCAGTTAATGGTAGGCTCCTGAAGCACTATCTATTTTGATCCGAAATTATGAAAATATTTCATCCTCATTGTATATATCAGTTTGATATTCCTACAAGTGTGAAGTGGAAAAGCATTGGAGTTCAGAGCCCGAAGTGAAGGCCATGGAGCTTCCTTGAGTTTCTAATATTTCAAGTTAAGTTTTTCCAAAGAGTAAGTTTAGTTTTCAGTCATTGTTTCAGTAAAGTTTAGTCAAATTTGAGTCAGTTTCATTCAGTTTTTGTCATTGAGTTATCAATAGTTAGTCCTGCATTTCAATTTCAGTTATTTTTCGACCCTATTGGCCCAATGGAAGAGGCACTGATCTACAAAATTCAGAGATTTGTGGTTCTTGACACCTTTTTTAGATTTGCATCCCCAATAAGGCCAATGTCAGTGTTATAATATTAATTATTCCATCAGTGATCAAAATCACTCTTTTTCATTCTCATATTAGGTGTCTCACTCTCAAACTTTTATATCATTCCATTAGGTCATGCTAATTTTTTTTTCACTGATGGTAGCCCTACTTAATAAAACTTCACTCTCCCTCAGAAACTCACATTTTCTAACTCACCTTAATGTCTTGCTGAGCATAAAAAAACCTATGAAAAACTCATTTCACCATGCCTTATCTCAGTGAAAGTCAACCATGGAAATCAAGTCATTCAAGGTCCCATTAGGTCATTAGGGTTTTATTTTTCAAAATCCAAAAATTCACCATTTCATCTCAGTAAAGTCATCAAAGGTGTGAGAGTGACTCAATAACATTCTATTTTCACCTGCAAAAGATCATCAACATGTAAATATTATATTTTTAAATTTGTAATTTTGATTTTATCTGATTTTCATATCAAAATGTCGTTTTGATATGAAAACAGAGATGTAATTTATTTTTAATCTCCTATGTAATTTTATTTTTTCTATATGTAATATTTTCACTCCCTAGCTTCCAACTCAAAATACTCATGCCAAACTCAAGGACAGAAATGAAAAACTCCAGAAACTGATCAACATGCAAAATAGAAAGTCAGAAGTCAAAGAGCAATAGTTTGAAGATTTGAAAAGTGAAATGAAACATTACAAAAGTGTGCTTTCAAAGCATAAATCAAATCCACTCAAGTATAAAAGCCCTCAAACACATCAATTCAAAGTTCATTTTCTTCCTACAACCTTAAACATACTCAAAAAAGGAGATATTTTCGAGTTTTTAGGTGAAATTATGCAAAACAAGGGCAGAAGGGCACGTTCTGCACTGGCGCTATGTGCTTACCATTGGCATTGCGCATTTACCATTGGTGCTATGCATTTTCTTGAAAATGCTGCACATTTTCTAAAGGCGTTGCACGCCTTTCAAGAGGAGGGCGTGTTTGACCAAGGCGCTATTTATTTTCCTGTTTTCTTCAGAACTTGCCAGGAGGGCCTCTAAACTTCAAAAATTTGCCTTCAATCATTCAACAATGATTCTTCATGCTTCAAACAATCTAGTAAGTTAAAAAATTTTCACTCCTCTTGATTAATGTCAATTTGGATTTGTAAGTTGGTTTAAAAGAAATTTGGTGTTTTCTTCTAATGAAAAACTCTATTTTCTCTTAAAAACTAATAAACACATCAATTTAACTCCCTAAACCTTCATAACCCTTCCCTCATTTCAGTCTACGCTTTCCCATAACCCCTACATAAATATCTCCTTCCCTAAGCTATCATCTCCTTCAAAACCCTAAGCCCTAGGTTTTCATTTTCCTAGGCTCCCTATACCCTACCTACAATTAAATCCCCTATTTCTAAAAGAACCCTTATCATCACTACCCCTTGTCACCTCCCTCATATCACTAATCCATATTCCCATGTCCTCAAATTTCCTTACACCAACCCACACTTCTTATACCAATATTCCATTCCATCATATCCCTAGGGTTTTGACACAAAATAAATCATGGAAGAAGAAGAGAACATACATCATAATAAGGATGAAGAGAGAGAGGAGAGAAGGCCATCTAAAAAAGGAGGAAAAATCATTAGACATGAGCCAAAAAATACCAGAGAACTTATGGCATCTCCCATCATTGTGACATGCTTTAAGCATGTAGTCTGTTTTGAGCTTTGTGAGAAAGCACAAAGGGTTCAATACCATCCTATGTTGTCCATATTATTCATTTCAAACCTCCATGACAACCAGGTAATCCTTGCTGGTGTCACTTACACTGTGTCCCCTGCCATCATATCAAATGCTATTAGGATCCCAAATATTGGGGAAAAATGGTTTAAACAAGGAGAATTGAATAATTTCTATTATGAGACATATATTAAACCAAGGTACAAGAATGAGAGAAATATGATTTTTCCTTTCTCTTACCTCTTAGACAGATGTGTCCCCATGAAGAAAATCATCATGAGATACTTACTTGTGAGGGTAGGTTTTCTAGAATCTACTCCTATCATATTCAGCTACTCATGCACTTTACAAGGGTAAAAATGCTCAATATACCTTACTATCTCTGCTAAAGAATTGACAAGATGGTATTTATTGCCCAAAAGAGAGATTATGATCATAAAATTAAAATTGTCTTTCACCACTCCCTCATCAAGATAATGATCCTCCATCACCTTGATTAGTTAAACATTGCTTGGGAGACCTTCAGAACTAATGATATTTTCACTGTCCCACCTATTCAGCATGGTCAATATGCACCTTCATTATCTCATCCTTCCACATCTATTCCTTCATATCAGGCTACAGTTCACCCACCTCACCACCATCATCTCCATCTCACATTGAGACTGAGTCACCTAGCAGAGGTAAAATTAGCCAGTATGAGAAGGATGACTTGGGCACATTCGAACATACCTATCAAAGATGTCATAGGCAGGTGTTTGCCCCACAAATTGTGGGAGGGGACCTACCTTCTTCACCAACAAATCAGGTACACAAAGGCAAGGAAAAAATGGCAGAGGTGGACATACAAGAAGAGAAAGACCTCCATGAGGAAGAGGTAGATTTTGAAATTGTAAACTATGACATAATTGATGATGATGATCCTTCATTGATCATCCAAGAGAGGGACGCCAATATTAGAGAACTCGAAGATAATCTTGACAGGTCCAAGTTTTTCATTACCTTTCTTGAATAAGAGAACCAACAATTGAAGACCAAACACTTCATTGATAAATTAAATGCATCAAAGCACAAAGAGAAGCACAGAAGGCTAAATTATTTCTTGAAGATACATAGGAGAAGTATGGTGAACCTGATCATGAGGAGAACCAGCCTCCAAGACATAGACCTAGGATTAGCAGGCTGAAAAGAGCTCTAGCCCTAGAGAGACAAAGGGAAGCTGAGCTAGTTGACTAGCTAACCCTAAATGATCAAATTGTCCCAGAAATCAATGAGAAAAGGAAATCATGGCTTGATAGAGGAAACCAGCACTTGGAGAATCTCTTGGACAAGGCTCAAAAGGAAAATGATATTCAAATAAGGATGGAAAAGCATTATACCACACGGAACAAAATTGCAAGGGACAAGCTCAAAAGTGTCCATGAAAAAATTCAAGCCTTAACCAAGCAAGAGGAGAAAAGGAGGCTATATATACTTGTTGAGGTAACACTCCATGCCTCAAGCACATGCTAAGAAATATTCCCACCAATTTTGGCAATTTTTGGGCAAATTTTGCAAGTTTGTAAATTTCTTTGTTTTCAGAGATATTTTTAGCACAACAAAAATGTCAAACACGCAACACCTAGTGTTCTCCACTCTTTTTTGGAGCATCCAATGAGAAAATAGTCACCACCATTGAGTTATGAATGATGAGGAAATGATATCTGTACATTTTCTAAGCATTTGGAGGAAAAATGGTCAGTGAAAAGGGAAAAAACCATCAAAAAACCATGTTTCTGCCTCATTTTTGGCCTTAGCATTACGCGTTTACCAGTCTTGGGAAAATAATTTTTTGACACAGAAAATGACATTCATTTTGAAAAATGAAGGAATATTTGGAAACTATACTTGAAGGCCTTCCAAAAAAGCTATCTTGGAGCCAATTTGGACACCTGAAATTGAGTCAAAATCAACTTGCAAGATGCACTGCACATTTCGTTTTGGCGTTGTGCGTTTGACAGTTTGCTGATATTTTGAAATCTCACTGCAAATTTTGAATTTTGTCTTGAAAATCATGATTTCACTTATTTAATTGAGCATGGTAAATTAAAATATGATCTGGATAAGTTACCTAGGGGTAGATTCATGATGTAAATGTACGTATCAAAGTGAAATGAATCAGTTTCAATGTAATTAGGGAGGAGTCACTTAGAGCTCCCTACACTCCAACTTTCAGTTCAGATTTTTGTGGATCTCATCCTCAACTCGAGAATTCGACCCCTGAGGATGAGAGAATGTAGTTTTTATGTCTATATCTTCCCTTTATTGACTCCTAACAATGGTTGGAATCCGTTTGATGTTTGCTAGTTGATCAAGGAAACTTTGTACTCAATTTGGCCAAGCTAATAAAGAGGAGTTGCAGCTAATTTTATGGGATAATTATGGTATTAAATGTATGTAATTGTTTCTTCTTCAATATCATATGTTTTAAAGTATTGTGTTCATTTCCACTATCATTTCTATGTTATTATATTTTACAAGTTAGAAATTTAGAATACATGTTTGCACATGCTCTGTTTTGGGTAATTGATCATATTTTGTTCATCTTCTTCTGTCTAAGAAAAATGCATATTATATGATTTTCTTAGGCTTCTTACAATTTCAACACCATTCCATAAAAATTCTCTTCAAGTGATAATCATTATACCTAAATTTCCCCATTGATCCCTGCAACCCTAACTCATTTTCCCTAACCTAGATTTCCTTGACCTAATTTCTTCATCCAGTGATTTCCCTAAGCAAATAAATTCAAAAAAACCCCCATGCACTATATATCTAGCCTAAAAACCCTAATTTCTCTAGCCCTCATGGTTGTGACCCTTTTGGAGAGAGACCTCTCCGGCTTGTTAGGGCTAGATATCAATTCAAAAGCTTGGCTTGTGGTTACCTTTGTTGGGATTCCTTCCACAGCCTTGGGAATCTGGCGGAGTGATAACACATTGTTTGGAAGAATGATGGTATGATGACAAAGGAATGAAAAATGGTTGAATTACTCTTAATCAATAAAAGGAAGTCGTTAAAGGAGGCCTAGATGACTAAAATGAAAAAAAGAGGTATGTGTGCTTATGTTTGATAAAGTCATGTACTCATATAGTTGTAGATAACATGGTTGAATACTCTACCTCATGAGTATGATCAAATGAAAGAGATATCCTTTGTTGAAAATATGCATAAAGTCATGGATCACATATTGACTAGATGAAATCAACATAATATGTCCTCATGTTAAATATGAGGTGGTTGAAAAATATGAAGGAACTACAGATAGAAGTTCCTAGAGAGAAATACATGAAGAAAGAAAGAAGAGATCAAGAAAAATGGAATTATGGTGAAGCGGAAAAGGAAATCAACATCCAATGACTAGAAGAATTAATCATGACATCTCCATGGAAAATGTATAAAGACTTTGATGAAGTTTGAAAATGAGGGTGACCCTTGACATTAAATGTCTTGGAGATGTGTCAATATACATGAAGGATGTTGATGTTGCAACAAGAAGATGTCATGATGAAGGGCCATCACAAAAGGTAAATTTGATTTGATGTTCATTTTTTATTTTTGAACAATATCTGGATGGGATGATCCATGGCTACCAAAAAAGAGTTGTGGATGTCACCCACAACCAATACTCATATGGTGGGATGGAGGATCATGTATAAAACATGATATGGGAAAGGTAGTTGTATGAAGAAAATCCAAATATGGACTAGTAGATCACTTTCCAATGAAAGGAAGGATGACATGACTGACATGGTTCATGAATGAAAGTGATGGATGGTTGATGCCCTACAAAGAAGTCCTAAAAGATAAAGAAACCATAATGATGAATATGGAATTCATGACATCGAAAGGAGGAGCTCTTCAAGCAGCTGAAGGTAGCATGATCTCCACCAAAGAATAAGTGAGCTACTGAAAACAAGTCCCTAGTTAAGAAGGAGCTTGGATAAATCCCTAGTTAAGAAGGATCTTGGGTACATTCCTTCATAGGAATGGGTATATCCTCACTAGTTGAGAGGGAGATATAGAAACATCATTATTTTCTTCACTTTGAAAGAAAGAATGGAGGATTGGGTAAACATATGGCATCTGATACTCTTTGAGGATGAGGTAGCACATCCAAGGTAAGATTAGTCGTAGAGGACCAATATTATTTGAGGGTTGGGAATCCAAGATAAGAATAGTCCCGGAAGGACATACCCTATGAACACTCGGGTGGGGTATGTGCATTGAGAGACAATGATGATGTTATCTATAAATAATTTTTCTTGCCAGCATTGTGCTCTGATATTGTGGAGAGATAGATATTTTAGTCAAGACATTGTTATGTGACAATTCTGGTTGGTATGATGCTATACAAATGGGTTACTAACCTGACTCTTCTTATGAGAATTATTCAGATTGAATGTCCAAGTACCATGTATTGATTATGAATAACTCCCTAGTTAAGAGGGAGTGTTGAAATATGTAACTAGGTTAAGTCTTCATAATGACATATGTCATCATGATTTTATGTATTTTATATAATTAGAAAAATAATTTTATTATTTTTGGTCTTGAGGCATGATTTTCATTCACAATGAAATTTATTTTTAGGTCAAGCTCCCATTGTGAGCTTATTGGGATTTTCATTAAGTCTACAAGTCAAAAGAGTCATTGTCATGCATGAAAGACCCTTCTTGGGCATGTTCCATATTTTAAAGAGAATTATTTGAGTCAAAATGAGAGTCAAAAGACCCTCCAATACCTTTTCAAAGTGCAATGAACAAGTCGGCCTACACAAGTGAAAGGTTAGCCTAATTTGAAGTGACAAGAAGCATATATATATATATATATATATATATATATATATATATATATATGGAACTCAATTTCATTCAAGAGCTCACTTATAACTAACTCAAGTTCAATCAAGGAAGAGGAGAAGTGTGAGTAATAGGAGGACGAAAGGAAGAGAAGAAATATTGAGTTTGTAGGATTTATTTTAGGTATTCTTCTCACACGTGAGAAGTAGATTAGGGAATCCTTCTACAATAGCAAGTACCAAAATTACAGTCACCATCAAGGGCTAACTTTTGGGTCAAGAGAGGTCTCTCTAGCAAGTTGAATTGCCAAGGAAAGGAATTCAGGTCAAGCGAAGTTGAAAGGAGGCAAGCCAGTCCATTTTCAAGCCAGATGTGTGACCTAGGTTTTTTGCAGAAGAAGCCAAAATTTCAAGTCTGGAACAACAAGTCGAAATTCTAAGCTATGGCCAAAATCTAAAGCTATCGAACGAGTTTTATCAGTGTTGACTTGAAGGAAGAGAAGTTTATAAAGGATAAGATTTGACTTGGTCTTGGACGTGTTTTTGGTCAAGGGTCTAGGTCTTGGAATTCTTCAATTGAATATTATATAAGAAAAATGATTGTGGGATTTCCTCTCAAAGTTGGAGAGATTTTGGCCCCGAATGATCACCTATATCTTGTGTCCTTTTTCTTATTGTTCTTTATGATTTGGTAGATGTTTGATGAAGAAAAAACTAATAATAATAAAGTGAAAGAAGAAGATAATTAATTGAAGTAAAAATACACCACAAACAATTATCAAAGAAAGATAAATAATCCTATATTTCTACCTCTATATTTCTCAACATTTGGTCCCGAATAGTTTTTTCTAAATGAGATGAAGAAAATTTTCTTCCACCTTATATCACGTGTACCATTTAGGCTTGCCTAGAAGTTGTCCCTTTAACCCAATATTCTAAATGTAATTCTATACATGTGTAGTTCTAGACATATTTTACAAAACTGTATCGTTTTTCAACTCTCCCTAAGTATTTGGTGCCAGTCCTCTATAGAAGGGAGGACCCCTCCTCTTCCTAATCCAACATGAAAGGCTCATATAATTTCAAATTTTCTACAAACACCGTTGAGTAAATGCACATGTATGGGGGTGGACTGATTCTATAGAAATTGTCTCCAACATTTTTCAATATCGCATGGGGACCATATCACAGAGACTTGATTTTTTTATGAGGACCCTGTAGCCTCTCCTTATTAAAATATAACCATACTTTTTTGCCCACCTTGAATGACTTCTTTTTTCTATGTTGATTATGCGTGGCCTTGTATATTTATTTTGACTTATGCAATCTCCTCTATAATTATACATGTATTTTACTCATATTATCAACATTTTTTTGTACCCTTAAGGCATCCTCTATAAGATCCTCCCTCACTCTACCTTGCTGCCCATATGTAATATCAAAAGGCGAAGGTGGAAAATATCTAAAAAAGTTCTAAATGGAGACTTACCAATAGAAGTGTGGAGTAATCTATTATAAGGGCGGTGCGCATATACCAAATTTTCATCTCAAGTGTTCACATGCTTCTGATTGTAGCCCTCAAAAGATGCACCAAAGTCCTATTGGCTACTTCTATTTTCCATATATCTATGGATGAAACATTGTATACCTATTAAACTTTATGAGTACAAGAATATACTATTCATACTCGTAGTTGACCTTCATGGAGTCAAAAATTTACTAAAGGAAATTGGTTTTCTCAATTCTCATTTAATTTGTAATATTTAATTTTCTTAAGTTGTAGTATTTAGAAGGTATATATATACAGGAGGTTGCGATGAATATCATTTAGTTGCCATATAAAAGGGAAAATTTTTAGATTTAGGAAATTGTTGGGATTGATTTGTTAGGATTGATTTGATATAAAAGAATTTTCTTATGTAAATGAGAAAAAATGAAAGGTTAAGGAGCAAGGAGTGTGAGATTGTGTGTGTGTGTGTGTGTGAGAGAGAGAGAGAGAGAGAGAGAGAGAGAGAAGTATGAGAATACTAAGAAGATATTTGTGCATTTGTTAAGTCCCTATATTAATAGTGTAGCCCCTTAGTATGTTATTGTAGCCCCCCTTATTGTTATTATTGTACCCTTTTAACCCCCATTTTGTTATTATTGTGCCCTTAAATTATTATTGTTAGGTCGGCTAGGATTACATTGTGGCCCACTAGGATTACATTATGGCCCCATGGACTCCTATATATAGAAAGTAGATTTTGTAAATTGTATCATTCAAGAATTGCTCATTTATGTAATGTATTGGAGGTTTACCCCTCGAAGTGGCCTATTTCTAAGGCGTTGATATCTCTTTTCTTCTATTTTTGGAGCTGGTTACACAACATTTGGTATCAGAGCTTTGGATTCTAGGGTTTCGCTGCTCCAAACAGGTTATCGTGGAATTTTCGCTATAACTTTTTTTCTACGAAGTTTCAGAAGCTGAAATTTTTAGGTCGAAGAAGAAATCCCGGGAACTTTATGTGAAAATTTCAGGGATTGGTTCACAATATTTTGGAGATGAGTACGTGAAGTTAGGGTTTTCAAGCTCCCAAATTTCATCTCAAAGAGGTGATCGTGGGAAAAGTTCAATAAATATCTCTCTGAGCATCGGATTGGAGTGCCATAAAAATTGATTGCAAGTACACGGACTTTATTTCTTAGCTATCAATTTCAGAGGCAAAGGATGAAACAATGACACGTGGAAATTCGTACAAGTTCACTCTACTGAACTAGTCCATAATTAGGTCATTGTGGGAGATTGGACATAACTTTGTCTTGGAGAATCCAAATCAGGTGAACTTTGTGGAATTCGAATGAAGATTGAAAGAGCCTACTCTTTAGGACCTAATTTCAAATATTGAAGATCCGAAATCACGAGATAATTCGGTTTCAATATCGAGCTCCTAAAAAGCAAAGAAAAAGGTGTGTTTTTGTTTTCTGAATTGCATAAGTCTTGTTTGACGAATCAATTTGAATTGATTCCAAGGGAATATTGTAGAATAGATATCAGTATTGGATTCTAAAATGCCCCTAAAAAGAATTCAACACCCATTAAGCCTTTAGAAGGCTCTACTATGACTCATGAAGACGAAGAATGGCAACATGACATATCAAAATTACAAGAGCAAGTGCAACAAATTTCGCTCTCGCAAAGAACAACAAAAAATGAAATGGAAATTTTGAAGAAAGGCATGGAAACTAAGATGGATGGTTTGAAGAAAGGAATGCATTAGGGGAATTTTGAGGTCTAAAATGGGTCTCCTAAGGAAAATGTACAATCAAAATTCACTTTATGAGAACCAATCACATTTTAAGGGATGACATCATCCCTAATAGTTGAGGTGGCATTACTTGAGTTAAAGGTACTTACTTGTCACATTCTCAATGGTGTATAAAAACTCATGGTTTACCATGGTAGTGCTATAAGTACTTTTAAAGTCAAAGTAAAGTACTCATAATAAATGTCATTTCACACTTTTTGAATAAAAATATATTATTGTCATTTCAAATGTCTTGAAAGAAATAATGCATATCCTATACATTTATTATATTATATTATATTATTAAATATATAGTATATTAATTACATGTTATTATACAATTTAAATAATATAAATTTTAATTAATAGCATATAATATAATTAAGAATCTATAAATTTGTATTTATATTTTATTTTAATTTATTTAATTACAAAGGAAAAATGCATTAGTTGTTCAATGATAATGGATTTTTCTTCAAAAGCTCATTCTTATTTATAGTCACATCAATACAATTATTTTATTAATTTTATTTTGGTACAACTTTTAAATTGAATTTAACTATGTTTACATGGATCATGGTGCAAAAAGTGAATTGCAAATTCATAAATATTATTTTATTGATTTGACTATTATTTTATTATTTCCTTAGGAGGCCCATTTTAGACCTCAAAATTCCCCTAATGGAAGATAAGATGGATGGTTTGAAGAAAGGCATGGAAGACAAGATGAATGGCATGGAATATAAGATGGATGACATTGAAGCTAAGATGGATGACATCTGCGAAAAAATGAAAGACAACATGGAAGACATGAAGAATGATCTAAAAGTAGACATGGAAGGTTTGAAGGAAGATTTGACAAAGTTGATACACGAAATGATTCCTAATGGAGAAAATATAGTAGAGGAAACTCATGATGAGAACAAAATAAATGTTAATCATGATTTCATAAACTCTAATGTTGGATGGAAGACCCACCATATTCCAAAGATGGATATGAGGAAGTTTTAAAGCAAGAATCCCATAACATGGATACTACAGATGGAGAAATATTTTGATCTCCATAATGTGAAAAACACACAAAAGGTACGCATTGCAACTTTACATTTAGAACAAAATACATTTGTGTGGTATCGATGGCTTTTCCCTCGTAAAAAAATTGTCACTTGGTCAATTTTTATGGAGGAAATGATAACACATTATGAGGATACAAAGAGAAACACCTTCTTTAGGCAATTGATAAATCTCAAACAAAAGGGTTCAATGGTGGAGCACATTGAGGACTTCAAAAAATTGAATATAAGGGCAGCTAATATTCCAGAGGAACACATGATTGATGTATTCATAGGAGCTTTAAAGGATAACATCCAACATGAGGTTCACCTTTGGGAGCCTGATTCATTGGAGAAGGAAGTTAGGTTTGCGAGAAAAATTGAATGTAAAATTATGACGACAAGGAAGCCTACCATTCACATCTTTAAATATGGAAGTATTGCTACTCCTAGACATCCACAACCTACAAGGTTTACACCACAACCATTGGAAGAAAAAAGAGAAAAAGGGCTTTGCTATAGTTGTGATATAAAGTACACTAAAGGTTATAAGTGTGTTAAGAAGAAATTATTTTACATAGATTGTGAAGAGGAGGAAGAAAATGAACAAAAAACTTCAAAAGAAGAGGATATAAACCAGGAACCAACCCTATATAAAGAAGAAATGAGTCCAACCATATCCTGTAATGCATTAGCAGGAATTACCACTCCTCAAAATCTCAAAATAGAAGGAAATATCAAGAATAAAAATGCAATAGTTTTGATTGACTTGGGTAGTACCCATAATTTTATTCACTGTAGGGTAGCCAAGGAATTGAATTGCTTCCCATACCCAGCACAAAAATGTCAAGTGATGGTTGCAAATGGAGGAACTATAAATTTCTCTGGAAAACTCCATAATAACAATCTAACCATGGGGGAATATGTATTGAATAGTCCAATGATTTCCATTCCAATGGGACGTGTTGATTCTGTACTAGGAGTACAATGGTTACAATCTTTGGGGACAATAGCTTTTAATTTTCAAGAACTGTTCTTGAATTTTTTTTGGAAGGAAAGGAAGTTGAATTACGGGGTATTGCAGGGAAGATCAGAAAGATAATAATCTCTAATGTCATGACAAAGCTTCTGAAAAAAGAAAAATGAGGCATGATTTCACAATTATGCTCACTAGAAGTGCCAACATCAAAATCATCTATTTCGCTAGATCTCCAAAAAGTCTTGGACAATCATTCCAAGGTGTTTGAAACTCCCAAATGAATCCCACCTATTCGTGATCATGATCATGCTATTTATTTGATTCCAATAAGTGTTCATCCAAACATCAAGCCTTACAGATATCCTTCTGTCCAAAAGATCGAAATTGCACATATGATTATAGAAATTTTATAGGCTGGTGTAATTGAACCGAGCCAAAGTTATTTCTCAGCTCCAGTAGTATTGGCGCACAAGAAGGATGGATCATGGCACATGTGTCTGGATTATCGGGAGCTCAATAAGCTCACTATTAAAGATAAATTTCCCATTCCTGTGATTAATGAATTATTGGATGAATTACATGGACCAATTTATTGATAAATTTATTTTACCAAGTTGGATCTTCGTTCAGGATATCATCAAATTAGAATGAAGACTGAAGATATTTCGAAAAAATCATTTTAAAATCATGAGGGTCATTATGAATTTTTGGTCATGCCCTTTGGCCTTACCAATGAACCTTCTACATTTCAAGGGTTGATGAATTCCATTTTCAAATCCTTCCTTAGAAAACTTGTGTTAATATTTTTTGATGATATACTAATCTACAACAGGTCTTGGAAGGATCGTGTTCAACATGTTGACAGGGTGCTCAAACTATTGGAGGAGTAACAATTATATTCAAAAACCTCCAAATGTTTCTTTAGAGTACAAGAGGTGGAATATTTGGGTCATATTGTATCTCACGAGGGTGTTAAGGTCGACCCTAACAAAATTAAATCCATTAAAGAATGGAAAGTCCCCACTGCCATAACATAGTTGCAAGGATTTCTCAGGTTAACATGGTATTATCGCAATTTTGTTAAGAATTATGGGAGAATAGTAGCACCTCTAACAACATTATTGAAGAATGATGCATTTTCATGGACTCCTGAAGAAACTCAGGCCTTTGAACATCTTAAAGAAGCAATGTGCCTAGCACTGGTCTTAACTATGCCAGACTTCACAAAAACCTTTATTATGGAATGTGTTGCCTAGGGAAATGGAATTGGTGTTGTTTTAATGCAAGATTGAAGACCATTTGATTTTTAAATTTTTCCAATCAAAGGAAAGTATTTAAAGAAATCTATTTATGAGAAGGAAATGTCGGCAATATTACATGCACTAAAAAAATGGCGACCTTACCTAATGGGAAGACGCTTCAAGGTAAAAACTAATCATGATAGTATTAAATAATTTTTGGAAAAAATACTATCTTCAGAAGAGAAACAAAAATAGGTTACAAAGATGTTGGGTTATGACTTTGAAATTATCTACAAAAAGGGAAGCTAAATGTTGTTGCAGATGCACTCTCAAGAAAGGATGAAGAGGTGGAAGCATTTCTTTGTTCCATTTCTATTATCCAACCAGATTGGAAAAATGAAGAAAGGGATGAATGGAAAAAGGACGAAGAAGTATGGACACTCATTGCAAACGTTGTGGTGCTATTTAGAGTCGCAGCACTTTGGATCTGCCCCATGTTCTATGGTTTGATGCACCTTTCCCTGGCTTCAGATTCGCGGATCCAAAGTCTCACTTCTTCTGCTAAATATCTTCTCGATCTTGGTGGCATAACGATATTCTGTGCCAAGTGAGGTAATTTCGAGGAAATCCATTTCCTCCTGAATGTGTCTGTGCAGACAACTGCAGTACTTAAGCACAAAATTTCTCTCTTAATCTTTAATACCCAACTTTGTGTGTAGGGTATGGAACAAATATGTCAGTTCGTGAACATATTGATCCCTTTGCTACCACAGTGTGGTCCATTGGATGTACTTGTCCTCATAGCTCCCCACAGGGTAATATTTTTCCTTCATGCTACCTCGAAATGAATTCCAAGTGGGTGCGGCCGAGAATAAAGAGGGTCCCTCCCATCCTTTTGCTCACAGTAGGTTTCCCACCAGTCTTTGACATGGGGTGTGGATTTGAGGAGTGAAAAAATAATCTTTTCTCATCAGAGAAATCATGGACCGAGAAATACCATTATAGAAAATTCAATCATCTATCTACGATGTTTGCATCTATCTAGCCTTCAAACATAGGAATGTCAAAGTTTACCTGTACTTTGAAGGGAGTGGCGCCTCCAAAGTGGTTGTTGGATGCAGATGTGTCGTAGGTGGGTTGTCGTTGAAGGATCTAAGCAAATTTATCCATCATCGTGTTCCTTTTTTTCTTGAGGACCTCCTCGAGAAATATTTTGACATGATCTCTTACTCCCTCGTCTTTCTTTTCTTCTGCCATGGGAGGTCTTCGGGGTTTGCGAGGTTGGTCTTGCAAGCGTTCAACCAGATCGAGCCCTAACTCCTTATACCCTGACCTTGATGGGGACATGCAAAGAAAAAAAGAGAAAGAGAAAACCAATCTGATACCACTAATCTATATTTATGCACGAACACAATAAAATATAGAAATAAACATAATAATAGAGATTCATCAGAAATAATACTTCATTACACTAATATCAAATAACATAAATATGCTTACAGACATAATGGAAATAAAATAGCTAGGGCATTGATAGCTTATCTCTGATAAGAGATGTGGTAGCTACAGGTCTCTAAAATATTCTACAATGAGGTACGAGGGCCTATTTATTATTGAGAAACAATGGAAAACACTAAACATCCAAAAACCTGAACCTAGGAGATGAAGCGCCAAAACGAATAGCCCCGTTTGGGTAAATTGGTGTTTCAAATTACCGGGGAAGTAACTTTGGAATACATTCTTTGTTTGACGCACACCATAACTTGTTAGAAAGATCCCATGTTTCTCCTCGTTTTCCCAAAATACGTTGTTTAGGGACTCAAAATGACTCCGAAGGTTTAGGACCCAAAAAACTCCTAAAAATAGTAAGTTGTGCTGAAAATGAACAATTAAAAGAACTGATAGCGGGGGTTCAAATGGAATAGGTGGGTGGAAACCAATATCCAACTAGATCATTAGGGCCCTAAAACATCTCTGGGAGTGCAGGACCCGAAAACCTGCTAAAAATAGTAAGTTGTACTGAATGTGAAAAACTGCAAGAATTGATAGTGTGGGTCCAAATGGAATAGGTGACTGGCCACTGATATCCACCTAGTATACCACTTCCTTCCATACTGAAATGAAAATGACCCCATTTATGGCACTTTATGGATATCATCCACTATCCATCACATCATATTTAAGAGAAGCTTATAAGGTTCAAGATGTTATGAAACCAACTCCAAAAAAACAAGAAAAGAGAGATAAATGCCTTAGAAATAATCCACTTCGAGGGGGAAAAATACTTTACATAAATGAACAATTCTTGGATGATAGAAATGACAAAAAATCCTTCTATATATAGGATTCCATGGGATCAGAATATAATTCTAGCTGACCTAACAAAAATAATGTAAGGGTACAATAATAACAATATGGGGGTTACAGGGGTACAAAAATAACAATAAGGGGGCTACACTATTAATAATAAAGGACTACAATAGTAATATAGGGACCTAAAATTCCCCTCTCCTTCAAAAAAGTGTTGTCCTCAACGATTTAGTAGCTCTAGATGCTTCCGTATAAAATTATTGTCCTCCCATGTAGAATCTTTAGTGGGTAAGCTCTTCCACTTGATGAGATACTCTGAAATTGATTGATTTCATAGCTGTCGAGTTCTTGTTTTCGTGAATACTTCAGGTTCCAATATGATTTTTCCTTCCTCATTAAGTTCTGGAAATATTGTTTGAACTGGAAGTTTGTCACCTATAACCCTCTTTAAGAGTGAAACATGGAAAACTGGATGCACTAGTGAAGAAGCAGGAAGCTCCAATTTGTATGCCATAGTACCAATATTTTGCAACACCTTGTAAGGACCATAGTACTTTGGTTATAATTTATTATCCTTCTTATATTGCCTAAGGGACATTTTTTTGTATGGTTGTAGCCATAAAAATACCCATTCTTCTATTGTTTCATTCGATTTTACGCCAAATTTAGGTTATCCTTTAAGAGTTTGATAACTTTTTGTTGATGCTCGATGTGATCTTCCACTGCTTGAACCTTATAATTTTCTCCTAAAGATGATGTGATGGACTGTGGATGATGTCCATAAAGTGCCATAAATGGCATCATTTTTGCTGCAGTATGGAAGGAAGTGTTATGCGACCATTCAGCTAGAGGTAACCACTTGACCCATTGTGTTTGTTTATCAAATACAAAAGAACGAGGATATCCTTCCAAACATTTGTTCACTATCTTAGTTTGACCATCAGATTCAGGATGATAAGATGAGCTATGAGCTAGTTGAGTACCCAAAGATGAAAATAATTCCGTTCAAAAATTTCTAGGAAAAATGGGATCTCTATCGCTTACAATATTCTTTGGGTTTCCATGTAGCTTTTGAATTTTTTCCATAAATGCAGTACCAACTGTACTTGCTTTAAATGGATGAGATAATTCATAAAAGTGTGCATACTTGGTAAGTATATCAACTACCACCATGATGACACTCTTTCCTTTGAACTTAGGTAAACCTCTGATAAAATCCATTGAAATATCCTCCCAACGTTGAATTGGAATGGATAAAGGTTGTAGAATACCCAGGGTCTTAATTGTCTCAAGTTTATCTTGCTGGCAAGCCAAACATTCCACCAAAAAAATTTGAATATCAGATTTAAGGCCATACCAAAAAATTCTTTCTTCACCCTATGGTAAGTTTTTAAAAAATCCTGTGTTCTCCTAAAGGAGAAGTGTGCAATTGCAAAATAATTTTTTGTTTTAGTTGGGAATTCTTACAAAGATATAAGTGATCTTTGTACCATAAGGAATCATTTTTCCAACTAAATGTATCAGATCTACTAGGATATTGTTGCAAATTTTGAATGAGTGTCCACACTTCTTTGTCCTTCTTCCATTCATCCCTTGCTTCAGCCTTCAGTTATCCAATTTGTTTGGATAATAGAAATGGCACAGAGCAATGCTTCCACCTCTTCATCCTTTCTTGAGAGTGCATCTGCAACAACATTTAGCTTCCCTTTTTTATATATGATTTCAAAGTCATAACCCAACATATTTTTGACCCATTTTTTCTGCTCTTCTAAAGATAGTATTTGTTACAAAAAGTGTTTAAGACTATCATGATTAGTTTTTACCTTGAAGTGTCTTCCCATTAGGTAAGGTCACCATTTCTTTAGTGCATGCAGTATTGCAAAATTTTCCTTCTCACATATAGATTTATGTAAATACTTTCCTTTTATTGGACGACTTTCAAAAGAAATGTGTCTTCCTTCTTGCATTAAAAAAACACCAATTCCGTTTCCCGAGGCATGACATTCAACAATAAAGGTTTTTGTGAAGTCCTACGTAGCTAAGAACGGTGTTAGGCACATTGCCTCTTTAAGATGTTCAAAGGCCTTAGTTTCTTCAGGAGTCCATGAAAATGCTTCTTTCTTCAATAATGTTGTTAGAGGTGCTGCTATTCTCCCATAATTCTTAAAAAAATTGCGATAATACCTTGTTAACCTGAGAAATCCTCGCAACTACTTTATGGTTGTGGGGAATTTCCATTCCTTAATGGCTTTAATTTTTTTTAGGTCTACCTTAACACCCTCCTAAGATACAATATGACCCAAATATTCCACCTCTTGTACTCCAAAGAAACATTTGTAGGTTTTTGCATATAATTGTTTCTTCTCCAGTAGTTTGAGCACGTTGTCAACATGTTGAACATGGTCCTTCCAAGATTGCTGTAGATTAATATATCATCAAAAAATAATAACGCAAATTTTCTAAGGAAGGATTTGAAAATGGAATTATAAACCCTTGAAATGTAGAAGGTGAATTGGTAAAGCCAAAAGGCATGACTAGAAATTCATAATGACCCTCATGAGTTTGAAATGTTGTTTTCGGAATATCTTCAGTCTTCATTCTAATTTTATGATATCCTAAACGAAGATCCAACTTGGTAAAATAAATTTCTCCATGTAATTCATCAATGACAGGAATGGGAAATTTATCTTTAGTAGTGAGCTTATTTATCTCCCTATAATCCGGACACATGCACCATGATCCATCCTTATTGTGCACCAATACTACTAGAGCAGAGAAAGAACTTTGACTAGGTTGAGTTATACCAGCCTCTAACATTTCTGTAATCATACGTTCAATTTCGCTCTTTTGGACATAAGGATATCTGTAAGGCTTGATTTTTGGAGGAACACTTCCTAGAATCAAATGAATAGAATGATCATGATCACGAATAGGTGGGAGTCCTTTGGGAGTTTCAAACACCTTGGAATGATTGTACAAGACTTTTTGGAGATCTGGAGAAATAGATGATTTTGATGTTGGAACTTCTAGTGAGCATAATTGTGCAATTATGCCTCATTGTTATTTCTTCAGAAGATTTTTCATGACATTAGAGCTTATTATCTTTCTTGGCTTCCCTGCGATACCCCATACTTCGACTTTGTTTCCTTCCAAAAAAAAATTCAAGAAAATTTCTTGAAAATTAAAAGCTACCATCCCCAAAAATTGTAACCATTGTACTCCTAGTACAATGTCAACACCTCCCATTGGAATGGAAAGCATTGAACTATTCAATACATATTCCCCCATGGTTAGCTTGATATTATGGCATTTTCTAGAGCAATTTATAGTTCCTCCATTTGCAACCATCACTTGACATTCTGGTACTGGGTATAGGAAGAAATTCAATTCCTTGTCTACCTTACAATGGATAAAATTATGGGTATTGTTAGCATTTTGTAATTTAATAGAGATTGTGAGAAAAAATCACATAGGCCAATGTTGAGCCCTAAAAGTGTCTTCTCCTTTTCCAAATTCCACTTCATCTTATCATTCCTTTTTGTCATTTTATAGACCTAAATATCAATAAGAATGATTAAAATCACTTAAGGAATACATGCAATGACTAACTTTTTATACTTTTGTGGTTTTGTTGTCTTAATGATTTCTGAGCAGTTTTAGCTACAGAATGCAGTCATTCTGTAGCCAGTTACATATTCTGTAGCCATTTTTTGTGTTTGAACATATTACAGGTGTCATCTGAAGAAAAGGCATATATGGTTAGATTCTAAATCTTTCCTACATCATTCCTTGTCATCCACGAAGGCTGAGTCAATAAAAGGAGATGCTTATGCACGTGGTCAAACCATAAGTTCGAGAAACATATTTTTATAAGGATAAGGACTCTTGATTTGCTTTCAGCAAATCACGAGTCTTAAAAAGGAGTTTTAGTTCGATTTTGACTTTAGAACACACCTGTGCCTACTTTCATTCAATATCAATTATGTAATTGCCTATAAATTTAGCTCGGTGAGACTGAGAAAACAAGTTAACTCTTATTTTTGCCAATATTGTGATACTCTGTTTCGAAGTATTTTTTATAATAAGAAGAAGCATAACTTTGATGCTGTATTGAAGACAAACTTGAGGAGTTATATATTTTTATGCCAAATTGATAGCAGAGGCCCCCTGCTATCCAAGGAGGCTTCCACATGCTTTCTAGATAAGTAGCTTTTAATTCTGTGTTGATATATTTCTTACTTAGATAGTTTTCTGAGTTCATATATTTTAGTATCATGTCTTGCATTGTTTGTTTAACTAACAAATCCTCATTATGTTATAGTTAGTCTTTTCTCAAAGCTTTTCCAACATATCTCTATTCAATGAATGTTATAGCATCATTTCTCACCTTGACATGATTCATGATTGCTACATGGCTTTACCCATTCCTACGGACTTGGACAAATTCACTTAAAAACAGTGGAAAATCCTTCATACGCGACTATGCCCGTGTTTTTCCGCGTGTATACGCTAGTACAGCTAGACTTTTCCGCGTATGCCATTTTAATGGTTAAAAAATATATAAAAAATCCCTAATTTCGCGCTGGGTTGATAGTTACTCGGGTAGTTCAACTACCCCAGCCCGTGGCCAACTGTTTCCAACTGTTGAAACTACTTGGAGGGACTATAAAAGGACCTCATATGTGTGGCCTAAGGGAGAGAGAGAATTATTATTATTATACTCTGTTGGTTCCCTATCCAAGTCTGATTCCCCGTGCCTCCTGCACTTTCCCAGTTCATTTCAGGAAACCCTTGTTTCCTTGAGATACACATCCCTTTATATGTTATCTCGTGTGCACTCATTGGGAAGGAGTCTTAGCGAGGCAAGGGCTGGACGGATCCGGACGACGGTCTGCGAAGGCCTTGGAAGGATCAGGTGATCTCTCCACTTACTTTTGTACGTACCATTTTTATAATACAGAAGTATCATGCTGTTCCCGCAATAAACGTGTTAGTGTATGCTTTAATGTATGAATAATATTTGTTATACAAGCATTCATGATGATTTATTTAATATTTTATATGAATCTCACTAACATATAGAGTAGAAATATATTGTACAACTTGTCCTTTGTGCTGGTTTCTTCTTGTATTTCAGGTGAAAGAGGAAGGACGGTTGCAGGGAGTTTGAACTCCACGTGGATCTACTTCAAACGTAGGACCAACGGGTAAACCTCTCATTCTACTCGATTTCGTTTTTATCACTGTGCATGATCGTGTGAGTCTCTGTTAAGTAGTACGCCCCTGCTCTGTGGAGGTTGAATCCCAACCAACCTCTAGGGTGTTAAATCCCCGAAACAGAACTGGCGACTCCGCTGGGGATTACATTTTTGTGATTCTCCTGTTGGGTTGTTTCGGCTGTTTGGTAGGTTACCAACAGTTTTTTCTGTCTTTTACAGTCCAGTTTGCTTTCTTGCAGTCAGTTTGAAGCTTTGATACCTTTCCCAGGCTTGTACTTTTTATTTTTCATTATCTTTCTTTGTATACGCAGTTTTGTTTGCACACAGTCGCGTATACCCGCGATTTTGTGTAGAAGGAACCGCGTATACGCGGGTTTCCCTCAACACAGACGCGTATACACGCTTGTTGCATAACTGCAAGGTCGCGTATACCTAGGCTGAATTTGAAATTTCAAGATTCTGGTGTTTTTGGTCTTTTCTGGCTGTGGAGGCCTGTGTCTGCGGAGTCTCTGTACTTACTGGAGTGTGACAGAAGTGGTTTTAAGTCTTGGTTCTCTTTCGTTTGTCCGAAAACTGATCTTTTTGGCGAAGTGTTCTTGTTTGTGCTAGCACTCCTGGATTGAGTTCCAAGATCGCTTTCTGAGCGTTCTTGGATGTTCTTCTTTACCAGAACAGAGAGCTTCTGCTCACTGACTCGTTCCTATCTTTGTGTTGTGCTTTGCATTGCGTTCTTTGCTTTGTTTTCGATTGGTTTTCTTGAGTTTCATAAGCTAGGGTTTTGTTGCATTTTTCAAAGAACTTTTCTTGTTTCTTTGGAGTTTAGTGTTGCAACGAATTTGCACTATTTCTCTTGGCTGTTTGATTGAGTTTTTAGTCTTCCATTGCTCTTATTGATCTTGCTATCATTAGCTTTATAAGGTTTGGGGGGCATAGTTGAAGTTTATGCTTGAAATTCGGTCTCGTTTTGGCTTAGATTAGGATAGTTGTTCTTGGTTTTCTTGAAGCTCTTGTTTTATAAAACTAAAAAGCCAAAAAACATTTGTTTTGATTTTTGTTTTTGCATATCAAAAACTCAAAAAACATTTTTTCTTGTTTTTGTTTTTGTTGTTGCCTTTTTCATTTTCGTTTGGCTTCATCTTTTGGGACTTTAGTGAAGTTTCTTGCTTCTAGTTTTTAGCTTGATTTTGAGGAGAGGGGGTCTTTTGATTTCTTCTTCTTCTTGTTGAGTATTTTGGTGTCTTATATTGAGAGTTCTTGTTTGCAAGAATTGGCTTTCTGGATATCAAAAGATGAGTTAAAACTGAAGGAGCCTTTTGGGAAATTTCACCTTGTTTCAAGGGACTTTCTGCATCTTAGAATTTACATGCTAGTGGTCATTTGCATTAGGTGCATTGAATCATTTAGTTAGCTTCTTAATTTTTGTGCGTGTGAGTTTGTAATTCGAAAAGAAAAAATACATTTTAGTCTCGTAGAACTTACATAGAAATTGCTCTTCATCGAAAGACAAAGAACTGCATGTGCATGTAGTCAGGTTTTTATTAATTTCTTTTGCGTCAGAACATCATTGGTTTCAACTCCATATCCTTATGACTTAATACAACAGCCCTTAAAATAAGAGATTTAATCTAAAATCAACTAGCAAGTTTTATTAAGTGTCAATCACCAACTAGCTAGGTTGTAGGGCCTTGGAATAGGAGAGAGGAGAGTTAACTCTCCAAGGCCGCTCAAACAAACATAGAAGTTTATTAATTGAGCGAAATCCAACTCCGTGAGGTGGACTAGGAAAGCTCTCATCCGAGAGTCAAGCGCGAGGGGAAGTGAAGGTTAAGAAGAGGGATACCCCCCCTCCGATTAGCTGAATCTGACCTCAAGACCGTTCCGCCCAGCTTCTGATACGGATTGGTGTCCATAGTTGTTGTTCCTAGGTTCCACACAGGTGACTGCGGGGGGGAATACCGTGGTACCTGAGGCAGACGTCGCATCACTTTCAGCAGTACTTCTGGGGGGTGCCCTTGCGAAGCTTGGGTGCTTGAGCCGGCAAAGGCTGTCGTTAGGAGGTCGGCGTAACTGTTTCTGATACCTTCGCTAGTTGTTATGGGCCCTAATCATCCCAGACTGCTTTCGGAAGGTCCTATACTTCGCTTTCCTGTATTTTGGTGTCCGGTCCTCATCACCCGGAGCGGAAATACTTGAAGGCTGTTTGCTTGCTGTTTCTCAGGGTTTTGATTTTAGTGAGTGCTCTTTGCTCCTAGCTTGCCTAGATTTTCACTTTTCTTGAGTCTAATATAATAAATTTGTAAAAGTGGCTGATCAAGCGCCTCGACGTTCAAGGAGAGTCCGGGGGTTATCTCCCGAGAGTGCGGAGCCTTCTTCGAGAAGGCGTAGGAGCGATCTAGCAGGTGGTTTTCACCCTGTAGAGTCTGACGCTGTGGAGAGAGATCCTCCACTAAGGTCTGAAGGTTTCATTGCTGATTCCGGTGTCGGTTCCGAGAGGAGCGTTCCGCTCACCTCGAGAGTATTGTTTCCTCAGGAGGAAGATTTTCGGATAGAAGATATACCTGAGCCTGCAGCTACAGGTCCATCTCCTCTTCCTCTTGATCATCCGTTTGTTATTCAGTACGTCGGACCGGAGTCTGAGAGACCACCGGATCTTCCATATCTTTCTTATCTTTCGATGGCCACGACTGGGAACGCGGCTTCTACCGTGAGTGCTGCGGGCATTCAGACCCCTGCTTCCGCCGAGGCAGGGGGCACTATTGCTCTATCTTCAAGTGCTTCTAGCACTGCTATGTTTGGCTCTGGGTTCACCCAAGCATATGCTTCTCAATCTGGTCCCTTCGTTTCAGGGATGTCCATTGCTGGAAATCCCTCTTTTTCATTTACCGCCGGTGCAGCTGGATCTACGCCCATGTCTAACATGGCTAGTGGATCAGCTTCGTTTCAGGGTTTCCCCTTTGGGACTGGGCATATTCCTAGTCCCAATCCTTCTTTAGGGTCGTTTCCTTTTACGTCCCAGACCCAAAGTTTTAATCCTTGGGCTCAGGGGCCAAGTTCGGCTTCTTTTACAGGATGGAATCCTATGTTTGCAACGTCGGGGGCAGGGAATCAGTTCATCGCGAGTCATCCGGGGAATGCTTCTTTCCCTGCATCGAGTGCTTATCAGTCTTTTTCTCCTCTATCTAATGCATGGAACCCCTACCAGGGGCTTACATCTTCAGTCAATACTTCAGCGGGGGGAACTAGTCTGGGTCTTGGTAACTCGGCGTGGGGAGGAGGTTCTTCTCCGTTTTCTACGGGTCCTTTCTGGCAGCCTGGTGCCTCATCAAATCCAGGCTATTCTTTTCGGAATGTGGGAAATCCATCCCATCAAGGATGGAATTCTCAGGCTCCGCCGCGATTACCATTTCTGGCAACGTTAAACTTGCCAGACTTGGCGAAGTTAACTAATGACCCGATTCGATATAGTCCGAGTTGGCCTCCGGTTCCAACCAAACTTCCTTCAAACATTCCTAAGTTTGAAGGTAAGAATGGTGAAGATCCGGCAGACCACGTCACCACATTCCACTTATGGTGTTCATCCAACTCTCTGATCGACGATTCGATTAGATTGAGATTATTTCAGCGCACCTTAAATGGAAATGTCGCGAAGTGGTATATAGAGCTCACTTGGGGCAGTTTCGCCACATTTGGAGAACTGGCTGTCACTTTTCTTAACCATTTTCAGTTGCCCGTCAGATATGAGGCTGGGACCGAACTCCTGGCTAATTTTAAGCAGGATGAGGCAACTCACATTTCTGATCATATTCAGGAATGGAGGAGTAGGAAGAGGCTTATCAAAGCCCATATTCCAGGTGAGTTCCTTCTCGAGTGGTTTTTGAAATCGCTTCAGTCAGATATTTCAAAGGATGTATCCATGTCGGGGGTATATTCCGAGGAGCAGGCCATCTTTAGGGCCCAGCAGTTAGAGTTGATCTATTCTCAGTCTGGCATGCTTTACAAGTATTTTCCTAATGCTCCTCGCTCCAAATTGGATCTATCGAAACCCAAACCTGGTCCGCATGGTGACGGACTTGTCGGATCGGTCGGTAGTAGTGCAGCCAGCCTGCTTTCTCAATTGCAGCAGTTGTCTTTACAATCTGCTTCTTCTGGTCAGGCTGTGCCTGCTGATTCATCACCTTCCCAGTCTTTGTCCATTAATGCTGTCCAATCTTCTGAACCCAAAGGAAATCAACAGTCCGATGGGAAGAAGAAGGGACGTAATAATAAGAAGAAGGGCAAGAATGGGAAGGGCAATGCAAATAAGACCAACGAGCGTGTTGGTGAAGGGCAAAAGGAGAAAAAGAAGGTTAAATTTCCGTGCAAGCTTTGTGCTGGAGATCATCTCACGCACCTTTGCCCGAAAATTCAGGATGCTCAGCGCCTGTTATCTCAGCAAGGTTCTTCTAGTTCCCGAGTGACGCCTAACTCGACACTTACCCCAAGGGCGACGAGGTGGTGCGGCGCGAATCGAATCTGAGGCTTGGGGCTTCCTCTGGAGGGTCCCAGGAAAGAAGTACGTCGAATATCTTTATGATGAGTGCTCACGTGGATATCGCTACAAGATCCCGTGATTATGGGCGGAAGGAATCTTCGAAATCTAAGGAAGTTCCGGATGTGCGGCCGCTTCATATCACGAAGCCAGTACATCGGAGTCTATGCCTCGGATGCCAAAAGCATCTTCTAAAGGGTCAGTTAATCCGAACAGGGGCACATGAGAACTTTACTCGATTGTAGAAGATCTGGCGCAGAGTCCTTGTGCTATGTCAGCTTTAGAGGTACTCCAGTCTTGTCCGGCTCAGCGCAGTGCTTTGCTCACTGCCATTGGAGCTATAGATCCGAAAAATTCTCTTCTGATTACCTTTGATATGAAGATTTTTAAGAAGAGACTTCCTCATCATATGGCCTTCCATATTAAATCATCGTACCGGAAGACTAATATCTTTCGCACGGTCGTTGATGAGGGTGCTTCTACTTGCGTGATGTCTCTCGCATGCTGGAAAACACTAGGATCTCCCAAAGCTGTTCCATCTAGCACTATTCTTACTGCATTCGATGGCCATTCTCATAGGCCCCATGGTATTGTCCCGGCTTTGCCCATCTGTGTTGGGGGCAAAACCGTTAACATAGAGGTTGAGGTAGTAGATGCGGCCTTGGACTACAACCTTCTGTTGGGGAGGAACTGGATATATGATATGGATGCCATTGCATCTTCACTATTTCGGATAGTATGTTTCCCCCACGAAGGGAGGATAGTCACGGTGGATCAACTGGACTGTCCTCCTGTAGACCTGGATGCGCCTCCTGACTCATCTGTCCCTAAGTTGGATAATACCAAGGCGCCTATCGAGAATTTAGGAGTGGGAATGTATTCTTCCCTGATGGGTTCTTTTGATCTTCCTCCTCCTAAGGTGTCTATCAATGCTATTTCATCCTCCAAGGCTCCCCTTCGAAGAGAGTTCTTTCGAACTCATTATTTTTTGGACCCTTGGACCTTACCTTCCCCAACTGCCACTTTGGAGGAAGGGCAAGTGGGTGGAATGGCATTCCCGATTTCTGCAGCTGAGATTGCATATCAGTCTGTTGTTGACACTGCAGAGTCTGATCCAGCTCCTCTTTCGCCGGAAGAGTTGGATGGTGATGTGGCTCCGACTTGGACGCTTACTTCTTCTTCTGCCCAGGATTGTCTAGATACCACTCTTCCATCTGAAGAGGCCATCCTGGAAGCAATGACAGGTATAGAGAGACCGTGGGATGACTTGCATCATCGGTCTTACTTCCTACCTAACTTGAGCGAAGTCGAAGCTAGTTTTCCAAGTCCTCAGTCTCCTGGACCTGTTCACCCAGTCTTGAGCCCCTTAGCACCAGCACAGGTTTATGCTGAAGGGAACATGGCTGTGATCTCTCCGACTATCCCGGTGAACATCTCCGGGAATCCCAACATTATCGAGAACGTTTTCATTGGAGCTGAATGTTCCCGTGAAGAAGTTCAAATCTATACCGAGCTCTTCAAAGAGTATAGGGATGTTTTTGCTTGGTCTTATGAGGAAATGCCTGGCATAGACCCATCTATCGTCCAGCATGAGATCAAGACGTATGAAAACGCTAAGCCAGTCAGGCAAAAGCTTCGTCCGGTTAATCCTAGGAAGGCAGCAGCTATCAAAGCTGAAGTTGAAAAGCTGCTTAAGGCGGGATTCATTTTCCCAGTTCCTCTGACTGAATGGGTTTCAAACCCCGTTCCTGTTGATAAAAAGCAAGGAACAATTCGAGTATGCATCGATTTCAGAGACCTGAATAAGGCGTGTCCTAAAGATAATTACCCCACACCTTTCATTGATCAGATTATTGACGAGTGTGCTGGTAACGAGATTTTCTCCTTCATGGACGGTTTTTCTGGTTATAATCAAATTACTATCCGTCCAGAAGATCAGCATAAGACCGCATTTATTTGTCCCTGGGGTACGTTTGCATATAAGAAAATGCCTTTTGGTCTTAAAAATGCTGGAGCTACTTTTCAGCGGGCCATGTCTTATGCCTTCCACGACATCAAGAAAATTATTGAGGCATACTTAGATGATCTAGCTGCTCATTCTCGAAAGAGGATGGATCATCCAGGTCACCTCCGGCAAATATTTGAGAGATGTCGTTTTTATAAAATTCGTTTGAATCCGAACAAGTGTGTTTTCGCGGTAACATCCGGTCGGCTGTTGGGATTTATTGTGTCTAATGAAGGGATAAGGGTAGATCCCTTCAAGGTTGAGGCAATACTTCGGTTGCCTCCCCCGTCTTCAATCCGTCAGCTTCAAAGTCTCCAAGGGAAGTCTAATTTTCTTCGGAGGTTTATCGTTAACTATGCTGAGATTACAAAGGGATATATGAGACTATTGAAGAAAGGAGTTCCTTTTCTTTGGGACGACTATGCTCAACACTCATTCGATGCCTTGAAAAAGGCATTGACCTCTGCTCCTTTACTGAGTCCACCCGATTATAGCAGAGATTTTCTTTTGTATCTGGCTACAGCAGAATCTACCAGTGGTATGGTTCTGGTTCAGGAGGATGATGCTCTGGCTGAGCATGTTATTTACTACCTTAGTCGAGGACTGGTAGGACCTGAACTGCGATACACCCCGATAGAAAAATTAGCCTTAGCAGCAGTTCATGCTGTGCAGCGACTCCGGCATTATATTGTTCTTCGCAAAACTTATGTCTTGGCAGCTGCCAATCCATTTCAGTTTTTCCTCAGCAGGCGAGTGATTGGGGGCAAATATAATAGATGGATTGTGATTTTACAGGAATTTGATCTAGAGTTCATGTCTGCCAAATCCAAGAAGTCATTAGTTTTTGCGGAATTGATCTCCGAGTTGCCTTGTGGAGAGGCGATGATCTATGGTGAGTCCTTTCCGGACGAACACTTGTTTCTGATCTCTCCACAAGATCCTTGGTATGGGGACATCATTGTATATCTCCAGACTGCGAAGTTTCCCTCTTCTTTTCGAAAGATGAGCGTTGTAAGCTGCGTCACTTAGCTAAAAGTTATCTGATTATTGGTGATGCTTTGTACCGTCGAGGGGTTGATTCAATCCTAAGACGCTGCTTAACTTTCGAAGAAGCTGAGGCTGTGCTCAATGATTCTCACGGTGGAGCTTGTGGGGGTCATTTATCGGGGCTTGCTACAGCCCAAAAGATTTTGCGTGCTGGCTACTTCTGGCCCTCGATTTTCAAAGATTGTATTGAATCGGTAAAGAAGTGTCATCCTTGTCAAGTGTATACTCGAAAAATGCGCGCTCATCCAGCTCCGCTTTTTCCAGTCGTTACTGTCGGACCCTTTACAAAGTGGGGTATGGATTATACTACTTGTAACCCGCCTTCGGCAAAAGGTCACAAGTACATTATCGTAGCAGTGGACTACTTTACGAAGTGGGTCGAAGCTATGCCTACTTTTGGGAACGATGGTGAGACTGCAACTCTTTTCTTCTTCAACCAAGTCATTGCTCGTTTCGGTATACCTAGAGAGATTGTCACTGACCATGGCAGTCACTTTCAGAACAGTATGATGGCTGAGTTGGCTCTTAAATTGGGTTTCCGGCAGGAGCATTCATCTCCATATTATCCTCGGGCCAATGGCCAGGTGGAAGCCGTGAATAAGTCCTTGAAGACAATTCTTCAACGGACGATTGATAAACATAGATCCAACTGGCACATTATGCTATATCCTGCCCTCTGGGCATACAGGACGTCAGTTAAAACTGCAACTGGCTTTACTCCGTTTCAGTTAGTCCACGGGGTGGAATCTGTATTTCCCATTGAATGCGAGATTCCTTCCCTTAAACTGGCTGTTGAGCTTCTTCCTGACACTTCTAGTCTGGCAGAGCGGCTTCTTCATCTGGAACATCTTGATGAGCAGCGTCGAGATGCCGCCACGTTGAACGAAGCGCAAAAAAACCGAGTTAAAGTTCAGTACGATAAGGCAGCTAAGCCTAGGGTCTTTTTCGAAGATGACCTTGTTTTGGTCTATGCCCAAGAAAAAGATGCCTTGGGGGAAGGAAAGTTTAAATCGATGTGGTATGGCCCCTATATCGTTAAGAAGGTCCTTAAGAAAGGAGTGTATACCTTGGTTGACTTCGAAGGGAACGAGTTGCCGGAGCCTCGAAATGGGCTCTATTTGAAGAAGTATTATGCCTAGGCTTTGGCCTGGCATTTTGCTTTGTATATAGTAGTTTTTTGCTTTGTACATATCTGTTTGATTTTCGATTTTTGATGAGATGGTGATGTTTTTTGATCTGCTTTGGCAGGTTGTGTTGATGTCATGAGTCATTTTGGTTTCGCCGATGGTGCTAGTAGACACACCTGGAACTTAGCTTCCGCGGCTTGGGTGCTTCATTATCCTTCCGGTCAGCTGTTGGTATCAAGAGGGGTCTGCATTGGTCCTGCTTCCAATAACGTAGCAGAATACACTGCAGTCATTCATCTACTCTCGGAAGCAATATCTTTGGGTGTTGATTCGTTGGTAGTGTTCTTGGACTCCCATCTGGTGGTGTCGCAGTTGAACAACACTTATCGGGTACGAGATCCAGTTTTATTACGATTGTTTTTGAGGGTACGTTTGTTACAAAGGTCATTTCAATTTTTAACATTCATTCATATTCCTCGAGCTAACAATTGGTTTGCTGACTCATTAGCTAATCAAGCTTTAGATTGGCATATTAATCATTCAATACAATAAAATCTAATCATCAAAAACATCATACATTTGATACATTTATCACATCACATCAAATATCGCTGTATATATATCATCGGTATGTCAAAAAACTTTACAAAATTTTGGATCCATCAATGTCGTACAAAACTTGGGCTTATGCCCCATCATGTTCAGTCTCAAAAAATATACAGTCATCTAGTATGTGAAATCTATCTACTCCTGAGGACCCTGCCCGGCGTTCCTATAGAACATCACTGCAGTGGCCACACGGCGGAACAGTCTAACCCAGTCCCGGGGTACTCCTACAACCCGTCTCTGGACGGCTTCTGGCAAGTCCTCCACAGCAGCCAGAGGGATTTGGCGGGTCAGTCCCTCCAAGTTTCTCTGCACGGCCTGGAGTGTCCTATCAGAATCCGCTGTTTCTGCTTCACCTCTGCGGCGTTTGTGACGTGCTAGGCCCTCAGGACGCACTGGTCCAACATCTGAAACATGATCATTTTTCATTTGTCAGTCATTATGAATCCAAACCAAAAACATGTTTGTTTTTCATTTTCATACATATTTGAAAAATCCAAAAAATCATATAAGTTAAAATTTTTGAAAAAAACTTACCGACTGCTCCCCATGCTGTACCGGGTGGAAGTACTAGATCAGGATCTCCTTGGAAATCCATCCCGGCATAGGGATAGTCGTCCACTGCGATGATTTGTTCTCTCCACCATAAGAAGAACTCATCGTCCCAGGTGGTTCGGGGTACCTCGCTGCCCCCCAGTCTCTTCATCATGTCTGCCCAACGGGCAATTCTTGGGTCCCGAGGGCTGCTGATAGTTGAGATGATTTTGGGTCTCAAAGCTGGAACTCTCTCGAAGAAGAATGTAGTCAAAATGGTTCCATAGCCAAAATGTTTTGTTTTTGTTTGGCGAATGGAGGTCAGTTGTTGTTTCATGTTCTGTAGCAGGGCAGTGCACCAATCATACACATGAATTAAGCACTCTACAACTATACTCATGTGCGTCCTGGACGCCTGATGTAGTGAGGCAGATCCTGCCACTCTGCCGATGGTGAATAGGAGGATCTTTATGTGCAAGTCCCTGATATCTCTGATTGCAATTTGTGTGCCAACTTTCTTGGAATTTTCTATGCAATAGATTTGGACATAGTCCTCCACGGTTAACCCTCCCAGGGGCTTTCCGTGCAGATCCACTGGGTCTCCCCTCCTGGAGAGTCCCGTGATGAAGTATATATCTTCCACTTCTATGCGTAGTGGCATTTGATCAATGATGAAGCAATCCTGATCCGGTTCCCAATAATTTACCAGCATTTCAAGCAATCTCACATTACTTTTCATATTGGGCATTTTGAAAAATTTGAATAATCCATAGTTTCGGAGGACATTTTGTGCTGTGCGATCTTCCATGACCTCTTGGTCTATTGCACTATGCTCGCGTTCCCTCCAAGAGATAGTCATCCTGAAAAATTTCATTAAAATTCGCATTAGAAACTTCTTTTTGAGTTATGGACCTGCGCATACGCGACTTGTTCTGTGCACAGTCGCGTGTATACGCGGCTCCACTTCATTTAACCCGCGTATGCGCAGATACGCATTTTTTAAGAAGGGTTTCTAGGCAAAAATTCACTTCATTTTAATTTTTAAACGGACAAAATGATTAAGCAGGATGAATAAGGAGCCTACCTGAAGTTTTGCTGAATTCCGACGGTCGGTTGTTGCTGATTTGACGAAACAAGTTTTTTGCTCCAGAGCTCTTTTTCCAAATCAGCTATGCAATAATGAACCAATTGAGAGGTAATTTGTGTATTTATGGCTAAAAAATTGAAATTTTTGCAAAAATTTCCTTATGCTTATTTTTTCGATCTGTCTTATGCTGTATAACTTGATTGCTTGGAAGTGCCTAGTTTGGTATGTTTCAGGTACATTTTGACGATTTTGAGACTTTTCCCGGTTTTTTATCCATGATTTCAGACTCTTCACGGCAGGTATATGATCTTCACTGGCATATAGGTTAGGGAATCACTTTCCATTGCATCTTGCATTCTAGCCTCCATACTGATCACTTGCCTTAGGTCGATCCCATCAGGTCATGAGCATTACACCCTTTTCACTCGCCGATTTTTAATCATGACTTGATGGTAGAGCCTTCCTTTACATGGGCTTCCTAGTTAGTTCCTCGCTATCACTTGTTGCCCATGCTGCTTTTTATGTAGGCTCGGGAGTCCTCTTTAGTCCCGCCATGTCTTTTGTGTTGAAGCTTCATTCTTCTCCTTCATCCCTTATCATTTTTCTGGCTTATACCCTAGAGGCTCCCTGGTGTCGTTAAGTTGTATTACTGCATTGCATATTGGCTACTTGTTTATCCTGGCCTTTAGCGGGCTTCATTTGGACTCGATGTTTAAGCCAACTTTTGACCTTGACTTTCTGTACAAGTTAACCATTGCATGCACTTAGCTATCACGACTTGACACCTTTGTACCCATGGATGGAACGTTCCTCTAAGTATCACTAACCAGTTTCGCCACCTTGCATTGAGCATAGGATTGTTCCAATCCCAGGAACTAGTGCATATGCTTTCTTGATACTCGTTCTGTCCATTGTATCATAGCATTCTTTTATTCTTTTTCAGGCTTATTATGAAAAAGACAAAAAAAATCAAATATAACAAAAAGAGCGGGAACGGGATGTATCTTCGTTATTTTGATGGCAGTACAGAGTCAGTTTGTCGCCCTTGAACAAAGCACATATACTTATATATATTTCCTTCATTTGGGGATGGTTCTAGTTTGACCTAGGTTCAACCTTTACCATGTTTCACTTGTCAGTTCTCCCCCGGTTGGTTATCTCTTCCAATCATATGGAGAGTTTGTTCTGCCTCCTGCATAACAGACTTATACAATGTCACTTTTTACTGCCATGGTCATCACGAGTCATGCTTTTGTTCAAGGGAAGTCTAGCCTGAGTCGGCCATTCTGCGGTGTCTCTTGACTCATTATTCAGTCGGCCTTCCCGGTCTTGTCAGTATCATGTTCTATCACATCAGATGTTTTGATCTTTTGCTCGTGCTGGTTTGAGAAGGTCCCTATTGACTTCTTGCCGGCGGGTTTGTCTCTTATCGACTACGACACATTGCTCTGAGAGCAAGCCTAGAGCCGCACCTTGGGCCTATTTCCATCATTGATAGGTGACCTCGTGCTCGGCATTTGATCATCATCATGGGTCTTTGACTGAGTGGTTTCCCCTGTGTTCGACGTCAGCACACATTATCACACTTGGGATTCGTGCAGTACCTTGATTTCCATTTGACCCTATCGGTGGATTTCTCGCCTCTGTGTCAACTTTCATTATTGGTTGGTTTAGAGGGTTTCTTCCGTGCGCTAGCTTCATCTTGTGCATGTCGGAAATGTACTTCGATTTTGGTTCCATCACTCTACTTCGTCCGATTCCTTCCAAATCTTGGCCTGCGGGTTACACTCGCGCTGGACTGATGTGGGATGCCTTAATGCCTTCCTTCCAGCGGATCTTTTCCCATCGACTCCGACTCATTGCTCTGGGAATAAGGTCTAGAGTCTTTTTGTCAGTACCTTAGGGTTTGCAGTCATCAGTGGCAGACTCTTCGCTATCGACAGTGGGGATTCATCATTGCCTCCTGATTGGTAGATTCTTTCAAGTGTTCGACTTCAACTCATTCATTCACACTTGTCAAATTGTACTGGGGCACTTTGACACTCATTATCATTATCGGTGGGTTGTCTCACGTTGGTTAACGGGAAACATCATTGCCCGGTAATCCAACGATTTCTCACATGGTCGACTTCAGCTCATTTATTCCCGGTGTGTAGAATTGTGCCGTTGTGATCGGTGAAGACCTCGGGTTGCATCAGCATTTCTCGGTTCACTGTTGACAGTTCTCTCAGTTTCTGCCAGTGTTGCCGTCCACCCTTATATGTTGCAGTTCAGCACAGCAACATCTTATATGTTGATCCCCGAGTTGCGTGATTGTACCGTTTGATCCGCCTCTTATGATCCGGTACTTGGAGATTCAGTTACTTGATCAGACATCCAGTTGCACTATCTTTGATCAACTTTCTATATGTGATACTTGGACATTGATACAGACTTGTCTTTCCGGGCCCTGCTCAGATGATTCACTATGTACTTTCAGTTCAGTTATACTTGTATACATGTTGGATCTATTCAGTACTTTCTATATATGATGTATTTTTGACTGAGCATGGGTATGCCCGCCTCAGCATGTGTTGACTCTCTGGTTTCTTTCATTGGTTTTTGGCAGGCTGAAATCTGGTGAAGTCCTCTCTTGTCCTTGCGAAGTTCTTTCTATGTGCATAATACATTTCGGCCATCATGTACCCCTTCTGAGCTCATATATTAGGGGGCATCTGTTATAGCATCATTTCTCACCTTGACATGATTCATGATTGCTACATGGCTTTATGGGCACCCATTCCTACAGACTTGGACAAATTCACTTAAAAACAGTGGAAAATCCTTCATACGCGACTATGCCCGTGTTTTTCCGCGTGTATACGCGAGTACAGCTAGACTTTTCCGCGTATGCCATTTTAATGATTAAAAAATATATAAAAATCCCTAATTTCGCGCTGGGTTGATGGTTACTCGGGTAGTTCAACCACCCCAGCCCGTGGCCAACTGTTTCCAACTGCTGAAACTACTTGGAGGGACTATAAAAAGACCTCATATGTATGGCCTAAGGGAGAGAGAGAGAATTATTATTATTATACTCTGTTGGTTCCCTATCCAAGTCTGATTCCCCGTGCCTCCTGCACTTTCCCAGTTCATTTCAGGAAACCCTTGTTTCCTTGAGATACACATTCCTTTATATGTTATCTCGTATGCACTCATTTGGAAGGAGTCTTAGCAAGGCAAGGGCTGGACGGATCCGGACGATGGTCTGCGAAGGCCTTGGAAGGATCAGGTGATCTCTCCACTTACTTTTGTATGTACTATTTTTATAATACAGAAGTATCATGCTGTTCCCGAAGTAAACGTGTTAGTGTATGCTTTAATGTATGAAGAATATTTGTTATACAAGCATTTATGATGATTTATTTAATGTTTTATATGAATCTCACTAACATATAGAGTAGAAATATACTGTACAACTTGTCCTTTGTGTTGGTTTCTTCTTGTATTTCAGGTGAAAGAGGAAGGACAGTTGCAGGGAGTTTGAACTCCACGTGGATCTACTTCAAACGTAGGACCAACGGGTAAACCTCTCATTCTACTCGATTTCGTTTTTATGACTGTGCATGATCGTGTGAGTCTCTGTTAAGTAGTACGCCCCTGCTCTGTGGAGGTTGAATCCCAACCAACCTCTGGGGTGTTAAATCCCCGAAACAAT